>CANSNZ010001101.1:0-182500 GCA_947646795.1 Beta lomatogona | reverse complement strand
AGGAAGTTATGACTAAGGTAGCAGCAGCCATGGAGACACAAATAAAAGGGCCTTCAAGCACAATGAAGGCAGTAGGGAAGAGGGGGAAAGCTCAGAGAACAACAAAATAAAGGAAGAACTCAAGCAATTGAAGAAAAAATTGAAGCAGCAACAAAAATTAGTTAATGCAACAATAAAAGTATGAGTACTCATGTTTGTGATCCTAATGTTTGTAATATCTAATTGAAATATTATTAGTATTTCAAAATACCTATCTACTAATGTAGCTTTACAAAAACTATCTTCTTAATAATCATATAATTGTGCTTGACAAAAACAGTGGCTTTCAATTCACAAAGTAGCTTTACAAAAACTTAATGCCCCAATTCACAAAAAAGGCATGCAAGGAGCATCTTGAAACCCTTAAATATTAACTTCTTCTTAGTCTTCTTCCCTTTTGGTTCCTGCTTTGAGGTACTGGTAGCCTCAGCTGCCTTTCTTTTCTTCTGTTTAGGCTGAGATCCTTGGGCAGTTGAAGTGGAGGCTTTGTCGTTCTTTGCTTTTGTAGTGGCACCTCCTCCACAAGTCCTAGCATTATGTCCCACCTCTTTGCATTTGCTGCATTTAACACTACTGTGTCTTTGAACCTTCTTAGCTTCATTTGGCCCCCTCCTCCTCTGTTTGGGAGGTCTCCCAGCACCTCTTTTGATAGAAGGGGGGTAATGGCTGGTAGATTGTAGTTTGGCCAATGGCTTGGGTCAGACATAGGGTGAATGTGCTCCCCATATATCAGCTTGTAAGCCTCGCCCTTGAAGTAAGGGGACACAAAATCAGAGGGCTCAAGCCTCTCATTAAACATTACCCTTAAGGCATGTTTGCAAGGGATGCCACACCTATCCCATTTACCACACTGACATGTCCTATCTGTGAGCTTGCAAGGAAAATAGACATGGCCATCTTTCACCTTAAATTCACCACCCCCACAAGATGTTGCATATTCATCAGCCCTAGTTGCTAATTGTCTTTTGTGCATACTCAGTCAACTGTGTTGCATTCATGTCAGCAGCCTTGGCAAACATAGCCCCAAGTCTCTTCATTGACCAGTGCCTTATAGCTAGAATGAAATGAGAAACAGAAAAATGTAATTAGTTCCCTATTGCATGAATGAAAACACAATGATCAAAAAAGAGAAGGATGACAAACCTTCAAGTAATGTGAGCACAAGAAGATCTCTATAAGGCTTGGTGCATGCATTGAAGCTCTCCACAAAGTTTGTTGTGTTATGGTCATTACAAACTTTGGGGTCAAACACATGCATGCTCCATTATTCTGTGGTGGAATCCAAATACTCCATAGCTTTGGCATCATAGGCTTGAATTTCCTTCATAGCCTTGCTGAAGACATACTTGTTGTATGCATTTGCTGCTGTCCAAAAGAATTTGTGGAATGCTGTGCCACTGCAGCCATCATTTTTGCAATTCATGTACAAATGTCGGCAACAAACTCTCGTAGTTGTCCTAGGGAAGACATAATGCAAGGAGGCCTCAACACCCTAACAAAGGAAATAAGCAAGCAATTAGCAAATGTACAAAAATAATAAGAAGGAAATAAGTAGAAACCTAAACACAAAAAACTTACCTTCATCCTATCACTAATGAAGGTCCAATCATCTCTTGCACAACCTTATTATTGAAACACAATATGAAGGTTTCTTAAGAAGTAGGTCCAACTTTCAATGCTCTCAGTGTCCACAATGCCATAAGAAATCAAGAAGATTTCATTGTTTCCATCAATCCCTAATGCTAGCAACAGAATACCCTTGAAATACCCAGTTAGGTGGGCCCATCAATGCCTATAATAAGCCTGGCCTACGGCCTCTTAAATACCCCCTGAAATGTGCAGCAAAAGAGAAAAAATTGGCCACAAACTTAGGGCAACACTTGTAGTGTTCCCAGTCCAAGTGACAAGGGCATAAGATCTATGGTTGGTCTGTTTTATCAGCTCTGCATATTTTGGCAACAGTGCATAAGAGTCCCCAAACCCCCCATAGATAAACTCCTTTGACATTACTTTGACCTTATACAACAACCTTGATTTGACCCTCACCCTAAACCTCTCCAAGGCTAAAATCTGTAGCCCATCAACTGGTACATCTGGGTTTGTAGAAATGTGGTCAGCAAGCTGTTTGCAGAGCCACAAAGAGTTGACCATAGGGTTGTCCTCTAATCTCCCACATGCCTTATGCTCCCCCTTTAATGTCTTGATTGCCCAGCTGATTTTATCAGCAATCATAGAGGCAAGTATCCTCCAAGTGCATCCATCCATTAAGCAACATGCTGTGAACCTCTTAGTGTCAACCTTCTCTACAGTTATTGCAAATCCCTCTTGGATGCAATAATCTCAGAGCACTTCCAAAAACAGTGCTTTGGTTGGGAAAATCAACCATGTGTCTAGCTTCATTACCCAAAAGGAGCTTCAACCCAAACCTTACCATTTTGGTACACTCTATCCAAGGTAGAACTACCATCAAGACAGTCCTCAAAGCTCTTGTGAAGGCATGTGTCCTCATCTTCAATGTCATCCTCCTCAATCATCACTCTCCCCTTCAACAGATTGACAGTAGGTCTCATTAGATGACTCATCACCACCCAAATCATCATACTCCTCATTCAAAGACACAGGAACTGGGACCTTCTTCCTCCTTGTACCCTTCCTACCAGTGCTCCTCTCTTTCATAAGCCCCAAACTTCTTTACAGTGCTCTTAGGCACCCTAAATTCCTTAGGTCTTGTTCTTGCTACCTTTTTGGGTTTTGAAGAAGTAGGAATGTCATGTTGTTCAGGGACTGGAGTTGTAGGTTGTGTGCCTTGCCTACAAACCAGTGTGCAAATTTCTCAAAATGGGTTCCAGATTTTAGGTTTCCATGGATGTCTAAGCTCTTGTAAAACAGAGGGTTAGAGAAGTTGAGAATGAATGGGCGTGGTTTTTTTTGCAAACTGTTGAATTACTCATTTCCCCAACATAACCATAATGGCGCCATAACTTAATGGCAAACTTGTAATAAAACGCTAATGGTGACTTAACGTCTGTCAACAAAAAGGGCAATAAATGCTATTGTACGGTTGGTGGGGGGTATATGGTGAATTTCAAAAGTTGAAAGGGTATATGGTGCAAAAAAATTTTTGTCAGGGGTATAGGGTGAAAAAAACCGTTAAATAATTCCTCTGTAACAAAATAGATGTTACACTTTAAAAATTGCACTATTCACCTACCACATTTGACCATGCATTTTTTAATTTTAAATAAAATCAACCGTTACTATATGATATGTTGTTGGATTCGTCTCAATGTATACTTTCATACTTTAGCTTCTTATAATTTTTACTAATACACAACTAAAGTTATTAGTTGTCAAACTACTGCATCGACAAGCGTGAAAGTTAAAGTGTAACATCTATTTTGTTAAGGAGGTACATATCTTTTGGTTTTTTTCCTTTCACCTGACAAACAAATTGCCAAAAATACTAACTACTACCTCCGCTCCTTTTTTATTTACACACTTTCTTTTTCAGGTCGTTCCTTTTTAATAGTTACACTGTTACTTTATCTATATAAGTTAAAATGTCCAAACAACATTCCCTACTTTTGTCCCCATGTGATCCCTCACCAAATAAATTAACCCACTTAAAACCCCTCATCAACTCCATTTTTCTCTCTCATCTATTTTTTTTATTTACTTTTTGTACTTCTTACTCACCACTTTTCAGAATTCCTCTCCTCTCTCTCTCCTACTTTTTAACTTTTTCATTGGTTATACCCCAAGGCAAACTGTGTCGATTAAATAGGAACTAAGGTAGTATGTATTTTTATTGTTTTTCTTATTTGCTTTAAAGAAATCATGAAGTATGAGCAAAGAGTGAGTCATAGGGAATCACAAAACTCCATTGTCCATTGTTTTAGGGAGGCCAACAAGCAGTTTTTATGGCGGGTAGAGGTCATGAGACGACCTTTCTCCTGTATTGGTTTTCCTCTTCTAATGTTTTATTTTCTTCCATCATCCGCAAAGATGCATTAAAATGGTCTTATTATCGGGGCCAGGCTTAGTGTTTTCCTCCTTATCAAAACAAAGGGAATCACAAAACTTTACCCAATTCCTCCTAGGAAGAAACATAAAAATGTTCATATCATGGACAAATTTAAACCAATGCTTGTACATAATTAATAAAATTTAATAATACACTTATCATTCCTCATGTAACATTAATAGTTTGATATGTAACATTTATCATTTATTATACAACACTTATCATTTCTCATGTAACATTAATAGTTTGTTATGCAACATTTTATCAGTTATTATACAATACTACTATTTTTGAAACGGTTTTTTCACCAAATACCCCCGACTAATTAAAAAATTCACCATATACCCACTATGTTCCAAAAATTCACCATATACCCTTGAGTTTTCGAAAACGTTCACAAAATGCCCTTTTTCTAACTTCCGTTAACTCACCGTTAACTTTATTTACGATTTTGCCATCATTAAGCCCTAACCCTAATCTAACCCTAACCCTTACCCTAACCCCAAATCTAAACCCTAATCTAATCCACCCCCTCCCTCCCTCTCCCCTCCACCCCACCCACCCCCCCACCCTCCCCCCGGCCTACTCCACCGGGTGCCCCACCCCCGGTCGATTTCTCCTCCTCCCCCCTCCCCGTCGAATTCCCCTAACCCCACCCTTCCCCTTCGACTTGAATTCCCCTAACCCCACCCCCCCCCTTCGAACACTAGCGGAACCGGGGCACTAAACACCGGCGGGATTCCCTCCCCTTCGACCTGCACAAACGCACGAAATGAAAAGCGGACCGGAACCGGAATCGATTTCGACGGGGGGGGAGGATGGGGTTTTGGGCATCGATTTCGACGGTGCGGGGGAGAGGTGGGGTTTTGGGCATCTATTTCGACGGGGGCAAGGGAGGGGTGGGGTTTTGGGCGTCGATTTCGACGGGGTTCTAGGCTCCGATTTCGACGGGGTGGGGGAGTGGTGCGGTTCTCGCGACGGGGTGGGGGAGAGGTGGGGTTCTCACGACGGGGTGGGGGGGGAGGGCCTGCTGGGGTGGGCTTTTGAAAGGGGGGCTGCGTGGGGTGGGGAGAGGGGGCATGGGGGTGGTGGAGGGTTGGGGAGGGTCGCGACCAGGGGGTGGGAGATGGGGTGGGTGGGGTGGGGTGGAGGGGGAGGGGTGGGAGGCGGCAAGTGGTTAGGGTTTGGGTGGGTTAGGGTTAGGGTTTGCATTTCAGGGTTAGGGCTTAATGATGGCAAAATTGTAAATAAAGCTAACGGTGAGTTAACGGAAGTTAGAAAAAGGGCATTTTGTGAACGTTTTCGAAAACTCAAGGGTATATGGTAAATTTTTGGAACATTGAGGGCATATGGTGAATTTTTTAATTAGTCGGGGGTATTTGGTGAAAAAACCGTTTTTGAAAAGCAACAAGCTTTATTTCTTTTTATTTTTTTTTGTTATTTATGACTTGAAATCTTGTGAAAATGGCATAAGGCTGACTTTCAATGCCCATATCTCTTAATATATAAATGGTTTTGATGTGATTCAAAATGGAGGTGATAGCTTGTTCCAAGAGCTTTCCAACGACATGTCATATGCCCAATTCCGCTAAGAAACGAGAAAGTTATGGCTGTTTTACGAAGAACTTCGAAACAGGAATTTCGCCCGACCGGGCGGGGTTTTGGCCCGACCGGGGAGCAGCGCCCGACCGGGCAACACGTTTTTCACGGGTTATTATATATTTTTAACCCTAAGTTTATTAAGCTGTCATTAGCGTTATATTAGGAGATTATTCTAGGGTTTATTAGGGTTTTATTATGTTATAAAAGGACCCTTTTGGTGATCAATTGACACATAATTTTAGCCATTAGAACTTTAGGACTCCTTGTATTCTCTATCTATTTTTCTCCATTATAGTGAAGAAGCTCTCGAATCCCCCACCTGTGGACATAGGTCTGTTTTGACTGAACCACGTAAATCTTTGTGTCTCTTCTTGTTTATTTTCTTTATCGTTCTTCTCATTCTTATTATTTCATTGACTTGTTCCGCATTAATCAAACATTACAACACCCGTTTCCTAACATTTTTCTCTTTGAAAAAAAAACTTCAATATTTACAAAAATACCATCATTTATTTACAGAAAACACCTCCTAAGAGGATTTAGGCATTTCTCGAGAGTCACATGTATAGTTGTAGTGAGAAAAAAGTAAATCTATGAATATAACATAAACAAGGGAAATTCTCATTGGTAATCTTGTAGTATTGGGAATTATATTTGGTAACCAATCTCATTGGAAATTCTCATTGGTAACCTTGTAGTTAGTAAATTATTACCAGACGTGACATTAATGAGGTAATTGGTTTACTTTTTCGTTAAATGTCATCCCCACCCATGCCAGCCCTCACTCCACCCCCCACCCCCACCCCTGCCAGCCCTCACTCCACCCCCCGTAACCCCCCACAACAACCCCCCACACAACCCCTCTGCGGTTCCCCCACCGCATTCCCGCAGCCGCCAGCCCCCCCACACCACTCTCACCCCGGAAATGAAACGAGATCCACCCATGCGTTGGTTCCGGGTTGGTGGTGGGTACCAGATTATGCGAGACTTTGAAGCATGTTAAGGGTAGGAGAGGGGCGATGGGCAACGCAGAGGAAATAGGGTATGCGAAGGGAGGAAGGGTAGGAGAGGGGGGAGGGCAGCAGCGACGAAGGAGGGGGGAGGCGAAGGGTGGTGTGGGGGGGGGATGGCGGCTGCGGGAATGCAGTGGGGGAACCTGCAGAGGGGTTGTGTGGGGGGGTTGTTGTGGGGGGGGTTGCGGGGGGTGGGGGTGGAGTGAGGGCTGGCGGGGGTGGGGGTGGGGGGTGGAGTGAGGGCCGGCATGGGTGGGGATGACATTTAACGGAAAAGTTAACCAATTACCACATTAATGTCACGTCTGGTAATAATTTACTAACTACAAGGTTACCAATGAGAATTTCCAATGAGATTGGTTACCAAATATAATTCCCAATACTACAAGGTTACCAATGAGAATTTCCCTAAACAAAAAGTGGAAAGAATTAAAAGAATATAAAGACTGTAATTTTATTATAAGGTTACATGTACTATGGGGATTGGACACATTTTATTCATATAAATTAAGTACTTCATCCGTCCCTAAATAGAGTGCCCATTTCTTTTGGGCACAAGTATTAAGAAGAAATCACGTGTAGAACCTTAGTTGTATTAAATCATAATTAAATATAGAAGTTGGTGCATTTTTTATGAATTATTTATTAAGGAGAGAGAATGTGGGTCATATGGGAAAGTGGGTGATATTATAAAAGTTGAAAGCAAAATAATAATTAGTTGGTGTGGGAAATCTATTTGGGACAAACATAAATGGAAAAATAGGCACTCTATTTAGGAACGGAGGGAGTAGATTATAATATATTGGAGTTGATCTGTAGATGACACCTATAAATTGCATATATTTTTTTTCTTTTGATGGCTGTAAATTACTTATATAGATGCGTGGGATGTCAAAGAAAAGTACAAGCCACACATGTAAACTAAATCCTTGTTGCCTAATTAGGCAGATCTGTGAGTTTGTTCTGCCTCAGCCCTCAGTGCCTCTGCCAATCAATAATACAGTATCCATCACACTTTCACACTTCTACAAGAGAATACCGCATCACATTTTCAATTTACGCAATTCATTAATTGATTACTCTGCGGTCTTCTAAATAATTATCATTTATCAGGATCACGTATTCACGTTACCAGAACGGCAAAGCCCAGTTATACCGGTGTTTATATAGTACTATATTTTAGTGTATAAGGACTAAGGAGAAATCTTGATAAATAGGAGGAACGTAAAGGAGATCTCAACTTACATTGCAGGATTAGAGAAGGATATAAAGCGGTAGAAAAGATAGTAGCATCTGGTAGAGGGATGAGCAAAGTAGATCTTCACGGTGTTGTTTGGTCAGATAATTATATTTGGTAATCCTATGAAGGGAACCGTGGTGGTAAACTCGATCTCTCTTCGACTAGTGTGCGCCAGAAAAGGAACGAGGCGGAAAATGACATTAGGGTGTGGTGTGTAGGAACTTAGATGCGATTAGCGGCATGGCAAGAAACCATTTCTTAGCATCTAATTAAACCGGTATCACATGCATAGTCTAGTATGAATCATGAGATTAAGAAGTTATACCTTAGATGCGTGCCTCTAGCAATTTGCTTCCTTTTATTGTGGAGAACTTAGAACGTCAAGCGTCATTCCTCTAATAATGTTGGTCCATAAGTATTGATCGGATCACTAATGTATGCTAGTACGGAAGGAGGAACAATTCACTCACTTGAAATTGGTAATGGCCGGTTATTGGGAGAATTGAGAGGAGTTTTGATGTTCTTGCTCTTATCCTATAATATAACCACCATACACTAATTATATACTGATATAAGTAATAGAAAAACTCCATGAGTCTTGTAACCTCCCTTTGGCCTGCCACCATATGTTTTTAATGGCCTTTGGTTTGATCCAATCCTTACTTTAATGTGTGACCTCATAAGACTTGATTATTATTATTATTAGACCTAATCTTATTAGCCTACAATTCGCAATTAGCTTCTAGCAAAATGTTACGACCACCTAATTTAACCAAATATATAATCTCCATAAATTGTCCTATTTGTATTTAGATAATATTACTTGATCGAAAAACAATTCCTGCAGGTGCATGAAAATTTGAGCCTAAAGAAGAATGTTTTGTTCGAGTGGAAGTATTGTCATAATGCTCAAAATGCAGTGAAGAGTCCTTATGGTTCACGTGGTGATCCTGACTTAAGGTCCATTGAAGCCTCGGTGTGGCTTCCTTTGTAAGTAGCAACTAGCAAGCGTGTTGCACTGGGTGGATTTATAGAGACGAGAGAGTGATGATGACAAGGGTGTTTGTGGCCATATTTTATTAAGGGGGTGTTTTTCCTTTATATCAATCTCCATGTGTAAGATGATTGGGCATTATTGTGGAGATGGAATTTCATGGTCGTATGCAGGGATCATAAGAAAAGTTGTCGTAGTTCTGAGTATGGAGTGTCCACTCTAGTTGAAGTAGTTAGTTTAAAGGACGCAAAAATTGACAAATTTTGTTTCATATTAATCACCCATTGCCTAAGTCCTAACAATACTCATTCCACCCCTAATTTTTTTTAACAACTAAAGGAACTAGAAAACATAAGATGACATAGTTAGAGCACAATTTTTAGCCACATTGTGCGCCTTTTGAACTTGAGTTCTATCAACTTTAATAATCATGCACCAGTCGAATTTAGCTGCCCATTTCTTGATTTCTTGTGTTGTCCAAATCAGATGGATATGTTGGATTTTGGATCCCTGCAACATATAAACTAAATTAGCAGCATCAGTTAGAATTGTAATCTTTGAGTAGTGTCTTTGGTAAGCCCATTTTAAGCCGTGAAGACAAGCAAAAGCTTCTGCTTGAAGAGCATCGGTAGCTAAGCCAAAGGACCCTCCACCTTGAAGTTTAGTAGTCTGTACTCCATTAAGAACCCACGCAAAACCCATAAGTTTTGTAGTTTTGAACCAAGCTCCATCTATCTGTATCGTTTGTTGGGAGCTTCCAGTTTTAAATTTCCCCAGGTTTGCAACAAAGAATCCAGGAGGCTGATGTAAGCTTTGTTCAGGTGGATGGAGGAATCTGAGGTTTGGAAGACTCAAATTTGTGGTAATATCAAGATGATAATGATGAAGGGCATGAATTTTGCGTAAAATTATCATTTCCTGAGCTTCTGAATGACGAAAGCATCTATCATTTCTATGAAGCCAAATACACCACAGAGTCATGATAAATCTCTGAATTCTAGAGCTATCCTTACCATCCTTACTACTAAACAGCAGGATATGTGTAATAATTCAGTCCGAGATGGATTCCAAATTATTGTTTGTATTTTGGATAAGAAGAGGGATATGATTCCAAACATCTTGAGCTAACGGGCTTAGACAAAAAATGTGATTTGCAGATTCAACTCTGTTATGACAGAGGTCACAGAACGCATTTTGAGACAAACTCCTTTTAACTAACTGTTCTTTTGTAGGAAGACGATCATATACCAATTTCCAAATGAATAATTTTCACTTAGGAATAATGAGAAGGTGCCAAAGAACTTTAAAGAAATTATTATACAGTAGTTGATGAGGTTGACGATTTCCAAGCATATTGAGATATGCATAGCCAGTTTTTTTAGTAAATGACCCTGAAGAGTAAGGATGCCAATAAAGAAAATCATGTTCATCTGTATCTGCTATTTCCATAGCTAGGATTTCCTTAGCATCATCAGAAGCAAAAAATTCTTTAACAGGTTTTGAGATTTGGGTCAATAAAGTCTTTAACTTTAACAGTGCCAAATTGAGATTGAGTGATGTAGGAATTAGCTTCAGGCACTCTATTATTAACCCATTTACACGAAAAGGCCTTGATAGAATCTCCATTACCCAATTTCCATGCACAATCTTTACTTAACATAAACTGGGCTTTATTCAGACCTTGCCAGCCCCAAGATTTTGAAGGATTCTTTTTTGGATAGGAGAGGAGACTACTCTTAGATAATTTATTTAGCCTCAGAACACGAGCAACAAGAGATATAGGCTTTGTGTGAAGATTCTAGGCTTGCTTCATAAGAAGTGTCTGTTTCATCAGATGAATAGAACGAATGCCTAAACCTCCAACACCCTTAGATAAGATGGAAATATCTTTTTTGATCCAATGTATACCTCTTCTTCCCCCCTGCCCCAGAGGAAAGAATGTATTAAGGAGTCAATTTTTGTGGCAGTTGTAATAGGGATTGGCATAGTTGCCAGGATATGAGTGATCATAGCAACAATAATAGTATTAATGATGATGATTTTTGTAGATTGAGAAAGGTACAAATGATTCCAGCTTAGAAGTTTTTTTTGCAATTTTGTCAACTAGGAATTGAAAAGCTGGGACTTTAGGACCTAAAATGTCAATTGGGACTCCTAGATGAATACCAATATTATGAGTTTGGGACATGAGAAGAGCATTATTGAAGACTAATTGGTTGCTAGGGGAAGCATTTTGACTGAACTTCACAAAGCATTTCCCAAGATTTAGTCTTTGACCAGAGCACAAACAAAACCTATCTATCACTTTCTTAAGATTTTGACAAGCAGATTGAGATGTTTTGAGAAAAAGAAGCGCGTCATCAGCTTAGAAAAGATGACTAATTGAAGGGCAATTCCTAGAAGTTTTAATACCTTGAATTAAGCGAAGATCTTCAGCTAAATTAAGGCCCTGTTCTTTTGGACTTATTTTCAGCAAAAATAAGTAAAACGGTTTTTTCACCTGATACCCCCGAGTTTTCAAAAATTCACCTGGCCTGGTACCCTCCATGTTTTCAAAATTCACTTGGTACCCCTCAGTTTTTTGTAAATACACCCAAATGCCCCTACTGTCAGCCTTCTGTTAGAGCTCCGTTAGAGCAAACTTAAATTCACAAGGTACCCTTAAATTAAAACTTTATTCACCAGGTACCCCTAAATGTTTTGAAATAAACCTGCAAGTTAACGGATAGAAACTGCTTTAAAAAACTAGCCGTTAGGTGCTTTTACTCAGTTTATTTATATATTGCGGATCCTTCTTTTAACATCCTTACTGATATTCCTGTTGAGTCTTTGCAAAAGGTGGTTCAAGAGAAGTTTAGGGTGACAGTCAAGATGAGGTTGTTTTACAAGGTGAAAACAATGGCCAAGGAGGAGATTTATGGAGGGTTTGCTGAGGCTTGCAGCTTACTCCCTACTTATGCTGAGGTGATTAAGTCCACAAACCCAGGGTCATATGCCCTTATAACATGGACAGGGAGCATAGGGCACATAGCACCTAGATTCAAGGCCTGATTTTTTTCGTTTGCAGCACAAGTGAGAGGGTTTTTAAGGGGTTGTAAGCCTTTGATAGGTATTGATGGGACACACTTGAGTGGATATTATAAAGGGATCCTCTTGTTTGCTCTAGGTGTGGATGGCAATAATGAAATATTTTTGATTGCATATGGTATTGTTGATACTGAGAGCATAGAGTCATGGGAGTACTTTTTTAGGAACTTGAGGTTGTACTTTGAAAAAGAAGGGTGCAAAAAGGAAGATTGGTGCTTCATTAGTGATAGGATGAGAGGGGTTGATGCTGCTGTGCATGGGGTGTTTTCCAAGGCTACTAGGAGGGTCTGCTGCCAGCATTTATACATGAACTGCAAGAATTTAGGCTGGAATGGATCAGCCTTCCACAAATTATTCTGGATTGCAGCAAATGCCTACAACACAATGTGTTCAACAAAGCAATGGAGAAGATCTTGGCTTTTGATAAAGATGTTGTTGCCTATCTAGATAGCACCACAGAGCAGTGGTCTAGGCATATTTTTGACACAATAATTTGTTGTGATCACAATACCACAAACTTTGTGGAAAGTTTCAATGCCTGCACCAAAGCTCACAGAGATTTACCTGTGCTCAACCTACTTGAAGGTATACACACTAGTGGAAAAAACCTTATCTAACACTTAGTAACAGATTCGGTTTTCCTAAAAAACCGGATCAGAAAAGCATTTACTAATCCGATTTAGGACCGGATCAGTAAATAATTGATTATGTTTGTATTGCTTCTCTTTATAAATTGGAAGTGACTGATGTAATTTTTGCCACAAGAATGAAAAAAAGTTGCTTATCATAATATTCATTGTAGCATAAACATGTATGCACAGCCAAAAAGATCAACCAAGTATAGTTTAATTACAAAAAACTGACTTCCCCTAATCACCATAACAAAGGACACTATAGAAACTGATTTTCCCATACGACAGTAGCTTTACAAAAAACTGATTTAAGTTAATAACCCAAAAACAATATGTTCAAAAGATGCAAATGTAGGTTGCTTAGGTGGCCTTTCTTGCTCTCTTCTGTGTCTTCTTGGAAGTGCTAGCCTTACTCTCAGCTTGTGGCCCTGATCTCTTTTTTCCTGCATCCCCTCTGCCACATGTTCTTGCATTATGGCCCATCTCCTTACACTTGCTGCACTTCACGGAGCTGTGTCTCTTGGCTTTCTTAGCCTCATTCACACCTCATTTTCTCTATTTTGGAGGTTTGCCAGCACCTCTTTTCTTGTTTGGAGGGTGAATTAGTGGAAGGTTAAAATCTGGCCATTGAGATTAATCAGCCATGGGATGGATGTGCTCAGCATAAGTGGCCTTGTAAGTTGCCCCCTTGTAATAATCAGAAACATAGGCAAGAGGGTCAACTCTCTCATTGTACATCACCCTTAAGGCATGCTTGCAAGGAATACCACATCCTTGCCACTTGCCACACCCACAGCTTAACCTAGCTAAGTTAATTGGAAAACTGACATTCCCATCTTTGACTTCAAACTCCACTCCTCCACAAGTTGTTGCATGGCAGAATCTTGAATCAGCACTCCTAGTTTCCAGCACTTTTGTAGCATAATCAGTGAGGTGCCCTGGCTCTATGTCAATAGCCTTGTCAAACCTTGCACCAATCCTCTTCATTGACCACACTCTTATGGCTAAAAAAAGTGAACAAAATTGTTAGATGAATAATAATTCAAATATTGGAAAAATTGAAAAATATAAAAGTTGCAACTGTCACTAGTGGGAAAAAGCCCATCTGATGCGGTCAAAACCGGGCTTACTGCTGCGGTTTTGGGCCGCATCAGGTTGGCTCGCAGCCGATATCAATTATTTACTGATCCGGTCCTAAACCGGATCAGTAAATGCTTTTCTGATCCGGTTTTTCTGATCCGGTTTTCCTAAAAAACCGGATCAGAAAATGTTCTTGGCGCCAAATTGGTGTATGCAAAGCACACAATATGATCCGGTTATTTAGGAAAACCGGATCAGATTGTTATATATATATATATATATATATATATATTTAAATATTATATATATATTTATAGATTTATATATATAATATTTATATACTCCCTCCGTCCCAGAAAGATCTGAACACTTGTTGGGACACGTAGTTTAAGGTGATAAGTTGTGGTGTGGTTATCAAATGTTATTTTATTTAGAAAGTAGATGTGATAGGAGTTGGTGGGGTATTTTTTATTAGAGGAGATAGAAAGTTGGGTAACTTTTTATTGATAAAAGGTAGAGTGTGGGCCAAAGATGTATAAAAGAAATAATATATTAATGGTGGAACCATGCCAAGAATGGAAGTGTTCAAACTAATTTGGGACAAACATAAAAGGAAAGTGTTCAGACTATTTTGGGATGGAGGTAGTATATATATATATATATATGTATGTATATATATATATGTATGTATATATATATATATGTATGTATATATATATATGTATGTATATATATATATGTATGTATATATATATATGTATGTATATATATATATATATATATATATATGTATGTATATATATATATATATATATATGAAGCTTATATTTAAACCTGTTATAATTGGAAAAAAGTATCACGCACGCGTCGTCGTACCCACTGTGGTGGCGCTCAGGTGTGAACTCGCTGAAGGAGGAATGAATTGAAAATGCATGCAGGGAACTGAAATTGGGTGAATTAAGCGAGGGAAAAAAACACGGGATTTTGTGGCAGGAAAAAAACCCGAAAATCTGATGCGGTCCTAAGAACCGGATCAGATTTTTGAAAACAGCAGCAAATTATATAATCTGATCCGGTTCTCTAAAAGACCGCATCAGATTCTTTGCCCAGACTTCCATCCCATTTTTTCATTGATTTTCGGATGCGGTTTTCTAAAAACCGAATCTGTTACTAAGTGTCAGATAAGGTTTTTCCACTAGTGTGTATACCTTCAAATAGGTTGAGCATAGGTAAATCTCTGTGAGCTTTGGTGCAGGCATTGAAACTTTCCACAAAGTTTGTGGTATTGTGATCACAACAAATTATTGTGTCAAACATATGCCTAGACCACTGCTCTGTGGTGCTATCTAGATAGGCAACAACATCTTTATCAAAAGCCAAGATCTTCTCCATTGCTTTGTTGAACACATATGTGTTGTAGGCATTTGCTGCAATCCAGAATAATTTGTGGAAGGCTGATCCATTCCAGCCTAAATTCTTGCAGTTCATGTATAAATGCTGGCAGCAGACCCTCCTAGTAGCCTTGGAAAACACCCCATGCACAGCAGCATCAACCCCTCTCATCCTATCGCTAATGAAGCACCAATCTTCCTTTTTGCACCCTTCTTTTTCAAAGCACAACCTCAAGTTCCTAAAAAAGTACTCCCATGACTCTATGCTCTCAGTATCAACAATACCATATGCAATCAAAAATATTTCATTATTGCCATCCACACCTAGAGCAGACAAGAGGATCCCTTTATAATATCCACTTAAGTGTGCCCCATCAATACCTATCAAAGGCTTACAACCCCTTAAAAACCCTCTCACTCAGGTCCGCAAACGAAAAAAAACAGGCCTTGAATCTAGGTGCTATGTGCCCTGTGCTCCCTGTCCATGCTATAAGGGCATATGACCCTGGGTTTGTGGACTTAATCACCTCAGCATAAGTAGGGAGTAAGCTGCAAGCCTCAGCAAACCCTCCATAAATCTCCTCCTTGGCCATTGTTTTCACCTTGTAAAACAACCTCATCTTGACTGTCACCCTAAACTTCTCTTGAACCACCTTTTGCAAAGACTCAACAGGAATATCAGTAAGGATGTTAAAAGAAGGATCCGCAATATATAAATAAACTGAGTAAAAGCACCTAACGGCTAGTTTTTTAAAGCAGTTTCTATCCGTTAACTTGCAGGTTTATTTCAAAACATTTAGGGGTACCTGGTGAATAAAGTTTTAATTTAAGGGTACCTTGTGAATTTAAGTTTGCTCTAACAAAGCTCTAACAGAAGGCTGACTGTAGGGGCATTTGGTGCATTTACAAAAAATTGAGGGGTACCAGGTGAATTTTGAAAACATGGAGGGTACAAGGTGAATTTTTTGAAAACTCGGGGGTATCAGGTGAAAAAACCGTTATTATTATTATTTATTATTATTATTATTTATTATTTATTATTATTATTTATTATTATTATTATTTTTTTTATTATTATTAATTATTATTATTATTATTTATTATTTATTATTATTTTAATTCTTTATTATTTATTATTTATTATTTATTATTTATGATTTATTATTTATTATTTATTATTTATTATTTATTATTTATTATTTATTATTTATTATTTATTATTTATTATTTATTACTTATTATTTATTACTTATTATTTATTATTTATTATTTATTATTTATTATTTATTATTTATTATTTATTATTTATTATTTATTATTTATTATTTATTATTTATTATTTATTATTTATTATTTATTATTTATTATTTATTATTTATTATTTATTATTTATTATTTATTATTTATTATTTATTATTTATTATTTATTATTTATTATTTATTATTTATTATTTATTATTTATTATTTATTATTTATTATTTATTATTTATTATTTATTATTTATTATTTATTATTTATTATTTATTATTTATTATTATTTATTATTATTATTTAGCAAAAATAAGTTCAGTTCAGCAAAAATAAGTAAAAATAAGTTCTGTTCAGCAAAAATAAGTAAAAATAAGTTCAGTTCAGCGAAAATAAGTTCAGTTCAGCAAAAATAAAATAAGTTCAGTTCAGTTAAGCCAAAATAAGTTCAAAAGAACAGGGCCTAAGCATTCTGGAGAAAATGTCCATGCAAAAAAGGAATAAGTATGGTGAGAGTGGGTCACCTTGTCGGAGGCCACATTTAGAAGGTTTGAGAGATTTCCCCATTGAGCAAAATTCTGTATGAAACCGTCGAAATACATTGCCAAATCCAAGAACACCAGATAGGGGGAAATCCGAAACCTTGTAACACTTTGATAAGAAAGCTCCAATGAATCCTATCATAAGCGTATTCATGTCTATTTTGATTGCAGCTAATGTCGAGTGGTGCTTCTTTCTTTGATTAATCACATGCATTAGCTCATGAGATAACATGGTGTTTTCTGCCATACTACGACCTGGGATAAATGCGTGTTGAAAATTAGTCAACAGATATGGCAGGACTTGCTTGAGGCGAAGAGAGATGCATTTATAAATTGTATTGCATAGGCTTATGGGCCTTATATGCGAAGCTTGACAAGGAGGTTCAATCTTGTGTAGAAGAACTAATAGAGTACTATTCCATTCTTTGAGAAGAAAACCGGTGGAGAAGAAAGATTGAACGGCTGTAATAATATCATTGCCAATAATCTCCCAATGATGTTTAAAGAATTCAGCAGGAATACCATCTGGACCGGGAGATTTATCATCCCCTATAGAAAACATAGCCAATTTGATTTCCTCATTCTCGAAAGGGGCTTGAAGCATGGAAACATCAGAAGGTTTCAGCTGTGTGGAAGAGCAAGTTCTTGGAGAACCAAATTCGTTTCTTCATCTGATGTACCAGAACTGGTAGAATCAAAGATTTCCTTGAAATAGTTTGTTACACGATGAGAAATACTATCAGGGTTGGACATCCAGTTTCCATCTTGATCTTGAAGCATTGTGATTTCCTTGTTATTCTTCCTTTGTTTGATTTTGGTATACATTAGAGAAGAAGGAACATCCTCGAAAAAATAACCAAGTGTTTTTCATTCGTTGTTTCCAAAAGTGATATCCAATTATCATTGGAGGCATATGTTGTTGGATAGCTTGAATGTATGCATGACCATCAGCGGTATTGTTAATGTTTTGCCCAAGTGAAGCTAATAAATGGCAAGTATGCTTCCAATCTATCCCCTGGTATTTCTTGTTGTCTAGACGCCATTTTTGGCATTTTAGCTTAATATTCTGAAGTTTCCGAGAAATAATAAACATGGGAGATCCTTGAACCATAACTTGCCAACAGTTAGTAATAAGAGCTATAATTCTAGGAATGTCTAAGCACCAATTCTCAAATTGATCATATGGACTTTTAGAAGAGTGCATTCTTGTATCCGCATGATATATAATTGTTGCATGATCTGATGTAATAATAGGTTCATGTAATACCATATGATAGTCATATAGGGCTTCCCATCCTTGTATTATATAGACCATATCAAGACGTTCCATAATGAGGGAAGGTAGGGATTGTTTGTTTGACCATGTAAATTGGGGACCAATATAGTCAACTGGTATAAGAGGGAGTTGTAATTGGTAATCTCCAATCCATAAAACTATCCCAACCCCTTATATGATGAGAACCCCCCAATTTGTCCTCATAAAGTTCAACTTGGTTGAAATCACCCATAACAATGAAAGACTCCAAACCATAAACCAATCTAATTAATTCATTCCATACTTGAGGTCTATCCTC
The DNA here is from genome assembly GCA_947646795.1 of Beta lomatogona. Classification (NCBI taxonomy): domain Eukaryota; kingdom Viridiplantae; phylum Streptophyta; class Magnoliopsida; order Caryophyllales; family Amaranthaceae; genus Beta; species Beta lomatogona. Next base: position 164,033 of record CANSNZ010001101.1, on the reverse strand, counting down.
AACAACCGGGGCACCATACACAAAACAAACGTGCCATATTGAAGCATCGAGCTCCTCGATCTTACAAAGTACAAAATTTGAGGAATAAGCTAGACAACTAATTAGACTAGTAGACCATCCTAGTACAGCTAAACCCCCACTAGCTCGTACAGCATCAACGCCGCATACAAAAGTAGGACTAGGTACGTTAAACAACGAAGAGATTACATGCATTGAGTTTTTAGTTTCGCATCAAAACAATAGCCTAGGGTGATGACAAGAGATGAGCCAACGAACATAAGAAAATGCAAGAGAATTGTCATCCTTAATGCCTCTTGCATTCCAACTTATCAGTTTCATGGCTCCTGGGGAAGCTGTGAAGGGACAACTTCCATACCCTGAGGAGGAGTAAGAGAAAGAACCAGTGAAACTGAAATTCCATATCATCCCTGCTTGTGATTGAGACTGGAGTCTTGCTTGTTGAAGCCTGATCAGTTTTACATCTTTTTGGACCCAAATGGAGATCCTCTGAACCAGCTCTTTTCATCATGCGTGAATTTATTTCTTCACCCACTTCGACACTAAGATCAAAAGCCATAGGTACATCAGTTATAGCTTTTGGTGTGAAATTAGTGCCTGAATCTGTCTTCCTCCACACATTAAATCCTCCTTTGCTCTCCCAAGCTTCCCACTTTGACTGACGACGTTTCAACCCCCAGTTTGTGGCAACGAAGCGTGGATGTACATCACAATTAGGTAAATTGCCTTCAGACATACTTTTATGAAGAGCTGATCGCACGTGTTTCTTAGGCCACATACTGGAAGAAATACTATAACCCTGAATAACATATTGGTTTCTGACAGGAGATTGCAGAGAGTTGGGAGGATCCTGCTCTCTAGGTGATGAATCACTTAAAGAAGAATTATTGTTGGAGAAGTGAGAGTGTGGTGACCCAACGGAAGTAATAGGATGAATTCTCGAATTTGCTTTTTGTGAGTGCAAGAATCTGCGTAGACGAATACTTGCTAGACCTATCAACCCCGCATTTGGAACAATACTTGACGCTTGAACAATATCAGCTTGTGCTTGAATTGGGAAAGGGATAATAATATTTGGCTGATCTGGACTTCGAACTTGAGTATCAATATTCAGAGCTGGAACCATATCTTGTAGCAAACCTGTAAGTTTAGGTGGTGTTTGAGAGTTATTCTGATTATTCCCGTTCTGTGTGGCATTGGCCCAATCCACAATGCCAAGAGTTTGAAATAGAGTAGGACGCGGCGGAGCTTGAGAGGACTGATCTTCCGGGACTAGATTAAGATTAGTTGGTTGGAGAATTTGGCTTTCATAAGGTAATTCACCATCATTGGATCGACTAGAAGGATAAAATTCTGCATAAGGGTCTCCTTCTAAGCCAAACCTTCTACCAGGAGATTGGCGGACTTAATCTGACGTTGCATGTTCAGCTTGAGGTTGAGCTTGGTGAGACATATGATTTTGACTAGAACGATGTTGCATGTCAGTGTTTGGTTGTACATTTTCATTATTTTCAAAGAAATCCTCCTCTCCTGAGAAGAATTCTTCCTCTACTGGTCCAGAATTTGGCTGATCAAAGCCAAAATCTTCAAAATCATCATCTCCCCCATCTAAGTCAGGCTCGTCACTTGATGCTGGAAACGTTCGATGAAGATTATCACCTTCATCTTCAATTCTCTGGTATTAATCAACACGAGTATTGCGAAAACGAAATCGATTCGGAAGACCTTCAATTTTGTTAGCGTAATAAGCCAAGTTCATGGGCCCATATAATACTCTAATTCCCTGAGACTCCATATCAGCCACTCGACAATGTAATCTACGATGTGCTTCATAATTTGACAAAATGCATGCATTTGTATAATGCCCAACACAACCACATTTTCTTACAAAATCTAAATACCCCTTCATAGCGAAAATATACCCAAATTTCCTGTGAGTGAAAGAGGGGCAGGAAGCATCCAGGAATTAATGGTCGAGATAAATCCACTAACATCCTTGCTCTGATTTCTGGTTCTTGTGGTAGAGAAAACGCTTCAGCTTCGATCTCCTCTATGAACCCGACATGTCTTAGAGCCTGCATGACCCAATCTGACTATAGATATTCCGAAGGGAGTTCTGAAACACGCACCCATATTCTCGCCGGAGAAAAGTTGAGATTTTGAGGCACCACTGACCAGTGGCATCGTTGGAATGAGATCATGCGTCCATCTATAATGGCAGTGTGTTGGTGAAGAAGAGCTTCTAGATCTGCTCTTTGAGAGCAAGTGAAAATAAAATAAGATCCAGTTCTATTGACGTCAATAGAACCTCTTTTACTCCACTGAGTATTTATGAGACCTTGTACCAGATGTAAATGAGGTGGTTGGGGCCCAAAGAACACCCCAATTGCAGGCATAGCCCAGTTAATATTGGGAGAGTTTTCTTCAGAGGTTGGTGGGGATATTAAAGCACCCATCCGAAAATTCCTAAAATCATTATTTTGGGACATTTTTAGTGAGACTTTGAGAATTTGAGTTAATGCAATGAAGGTAGGTAAGGAGGTGGAATGAATGCTCTTATAACCCGGAAGAAGAAGATGAAGTAGGTATAATTTTGTCAAGTGGAAATGATCAATTACTCCATGCATGCATGGAATACGTTTGCTGCATCTATTACCTTTTTCATAAAAGCCCTAGCAATTGGTTGTAGAACCCAAAAACGAAATCTACTCTGATAGGTGAGTTGAGAAAGTTCTCTAAACACTTCTTTTGAAAAGAAGATTTTCTCATGCATGCAAGGAAGGGTCTGTTCTCTTCGGCATAAAACTACTGAACTGAACTGAACTGAATTGAATTGAACTGAACTGAACTGAATTGAATTGAACTGAATTGAACTGAACTGAACTGAATGAAATTATAACTAATTAATAGTAATGATTACTCCCTCCGTCCCAAAATACTCTTGACACTTATCAGGGCACGTAGTTTTAGATGATAAGTTGTTGTTTGGTTATCAATTGTTATTTTATTGAAAAAGTAGATGTAATAGGTGTTAGTAGGTAGTAAAAGTAGTATTATTTTATTTGATGGAGAGATAGTGTGGGCCAATAGTTAGAGTTGGTAGGTAGTAGTAGTGATATTATTTTATTTGGAGGAGAGAGAGTGTGGGCCAATGGTTAAAAGGTAGAAGGATTAAAATAATAGTGAGTCATATCCAAAAATAGAAGTGTAAAGAGTATTCTGGGACAGATGAAAAAGGGAAGTGTAATGAATATTCTGGGACAGAGGGAGTATCATTTAGGAACTGAACTGAACTGAACTGAATTGAACTAAACTGAACTGAACTGAACTGAATTGAACTGAACTGAAAATAAGTTGGGGAGAACAGGCCCGAAGGTTTTTTATTGGAGAAAACGAGGAGTTTGGTTTTTGGGAGTTACACCAGCTGCAAACACGGAAGGTATTTTACTAAATCTAAAACGCTCATTGATGTGAGAGAAACTCTCGAGTTAGAGAGAGAAAGATAAAGTTGAGATTTTGGCTAATTTTTTCAAAGTGACAATTATTAATCAGATGCTTTAGAAATGACATAGAATCATATATAAAAGCAAATAGATACTTAAGAAAAGCAATAAAGTTCCAACTAAAATCAAATTTATGGTGTATTTAATTCTCTCAAGTCTTTAAAGCGTGAACACATAATGACGGAGGAAACTAATCAGCAATATGTTGCGGCATCAATCTTAGTGTTTTTTTTTTTTAAAAAAAAAAAAAAGATTATTTAGGTTAACTGATATCCAGTTGTAAACAACTCGGCCCATGACTCGACCAGGTTCAGGTATTTTTTTTCCCTGGGTCGTGTACCCGACCCACAAAAAAGAAAAAAAATTACCCAGTTTCTTTTTGCAGGCTATCAGGACGGGTTTTGCGGGTCAGTTTTTTTAACACCTCTATTGCAAAGCACTCACCTTATACTCCTACCTAAGTTTATGAGCCTACATCAAAAGTGTTATGTATTTTCAGAGGGTGAGATCATATAGAATCAAGCGTATTTACGTAATGTTGTTGGATGTATTAGTGATGATCAACATGAGCCCAAAATGAAAAAAGCCTAGGTTTGGCCAAACTTTTAGCTTGATTTTGGGCATTCCTTTTCGGCTTTGGACATAAATTTTAGGTTCAAAACCTACCTATTAGGTTAATTTAGCTTAGGCTCGAAAAACCCCCGAAGTAGATCGATTTGATTTGGACACAAACTCATGGAACGTAAATCAACCAAGTGACCCGAGACATGCCACCTTTTCCGCCAAGAGCCTAAATATGCCTAGTCTTCACCCAGAATTTTAAAAAAATATTTTTTTTATTTAGATCTGATAATAAAAATTTTCCATAATATAAGTCCCCTTTCCTTTTAAAGTGTCCCAAAATATAAGTCATGTTTCTATTTTCAATCAATAATTATGCCCAAAATACCCTCATGAAAATAATTTAATTCCCAAAAAGTCCTTATAATTTCAGCTTCCAATGCACCATTATTAATGATAAAATGGAATCTTATACCCCATTGTACTCTTCTACACATTAAACCATGCAACATTAATGTTCAACTTTTATTTTTTGTTAAAAAGAAAAAAACAATGTAGGTGTTTCCCAATAAAAATGAATTTTTTTATTCAAATAAAACAAGATTCTACTTTACCTTAATTCCCGTGTAAAAACAGAATCATGACTTATATTATGGGACGGAGGGAGTATATATTAGTGGTTAAATTATATCATCATAAGTTTAAAAGATCAAAGTGTTACAATTAAAAATCGAGAAAGTACTCCCTAGTCCCAATTTAACCACCACAACATGCATGATTCACACAGTACTTAAGTCTAACCTTATTTTTAGTGATTTTGACTACTTACTATTCCCAAATCACAAGCAATCACTATTATAACACACAAAAAAGAGCAAGTGGGTCTAACCAAATATGAACATTAAAGAATTGACTCCCTATAATCCAATTAAAAGTGTTAAAAATGCTAGATGATCATGAACCCAACCAAAATCTCAATTAAATCTAAAGTTTCCATATCTTGTTAATCTCTATTATAGAAGTGGAAACCCCGCCCCTCAAAACGTGATAATGATAGAGAGACAATTGAGTGGCCACGCTCCGCGGTTCTTTCCCACTCTTTAGCCTATTTATAGTTGCTCTCAATTTCTCAGAAAACTCTCCAATTTTAATTCACATCCCTTCGATTCTTTTTCATTATCTTTACTCTCTTATCTTTTTCAACCTTTGAAACTCTTCGAATTTCCACCCAAAAAGGTAAGATTTTTATGGGTATTTGATATTTTAATTAATAAATTTAGTATCTTTGATTATGATTCTGTTCTTCTGTTTCTGGGTTCATCTGAATTTGGTTTAATGTGATGTTTTTAGGATTCTTTTTGCCTTTTTTCATGTATGTTGTTTGTGTTTTTGTTGAATTGGGAAATTTCCGTTGTTTTTCTGCATTAATTTCGTTACCCATGTAAATTTATATATTAAAGACTTAGAGTTTGTGTTTTTGAAGAAGGTAAGTTGTATGTTGATTTTGATTGTTGTGGGGGTATTTTGTTAGATCTGGAACCCCAGAATTTTAATTAATGTTTTAGAAAAAAGTTCAATAGAGTTGGTAATAGAATAACTGGTAGAATTGATTTTATTAATTATATTAGTATTAGTATTAGCAAATTGACATTGTTTAATCTTTACAGTCTTGTTCAATTGAGAAGTTAGTCAGCTATGGTTGGCTTAATTTTTTTACTTTGATTCATGTGTTTTGTTGCTGATTTTGTGTCGAAAATCGTACTTTTTCTTTTCCCTCCTCCTTTACATGTATTTGCTTCATCCATCTGCTTCTGTTATTCTGTTTTTTCCGTTGCATCTAAAACTTAATTATGTATTTACAATAATATCAATTGGGTATCGTGGTTGTGTTATATGTGGCTGATGTTGGGCCTTTGGGTGATTGTGATTGAGGTCTGAAACATGCTTTTTTGTTGATTTAAGCTTTTAGGAGAATGGGGAGTAATGATGGAGTTGACTATGGTGCTTACACCTATGATAAGCTTGAGAGAGAACCGTACTGGCCGTCCGAAAAGTTGAGGATTTCAGTCACTGGAGCTGGTGGTTTCATTGGGTCCCACATTGCTCGACGGCTGAAACGTGAAGGGCACTACGTCATTGCTTCTGATTGGAAGAAAAATGAGCACATGACTGAGGACATGTTTTGTAATGAATTCCATCTTGTTGATCTTAGGGTGATGGACAATTGCTTGAAGGTCACGAAAGACGTAGATCATGTGTTTAACCTTGCTGCTGATATGGGTGGCATGGGTTTCATCCAGTCAAATCACTCTGTTATTATGTATAACAATACAATGATCAGTTTCAACATGATTGAGGCAGGCAGGGTCAACAATGTTAAAAGGTCTGATTCTTTCCATGTTCCAACCACCACTCATCATGGGTCCTGTCATTAGTTGCTGAGTGTTTTATGTGTCTATGGGAATCTTGGTTTATGTTGTTTCAGTGGAAATCTATTGTCAATTGTTTCATTATATAGATACGGAAAGAGACGGTTGAATGTTCATGGTCGTACTCTTTGGAATTTTGGTGCAGGTTCTTCTATGCCTCAAGTGCGTGCATTTACCCTGAGTTCAAGCAGTTAGAAACTGACAATGTTAGTCTTAAGGAGGCTGATGCTTGGCCTGCAGAGGTAAGATTCTTGGAATATATGACAGTAAAAACTTTTGTTTGATCATTTTTGGGGTATCACCATATCAGTGTGGTGTATGCAAGTAATTTTTCACTTTTTGCTTTTGTGCCAGCCACAAGATGCATATGGCTTGGAAAAACTTGCCACTGAGGAGTTGTGCAAGCATTACACCAAAGATTTTGGAATTGAATGCCGAATTGGAAGGTTCCACAATATTTATGGTCCTTTTGGCACTTGGAAAGGTAACATGATCACTTCTTGCTGTTTAGCACACTTACTTTTACTAGATACACAATGGATGATTGGACGCGCTAATTGCTTCTTCAGAGCCAAGAACCTAGCAATTCAGAACTAATTGCGATTTCATCATTAAATTTTGTATATATTAAATAATATTATAGTTCTCTTTTTTTATTAACTCTTACATGTATATTAATTAATGTTGCTCCACAATTTCCTTGTCTTATTTTCAAATCATGTGTAGGTGGTAGGGAGAAGGCTCCAGCTGCATTTTGTAGGAAGACTCTTACCTCTACTGATAAATTCGAGATGTGGGGTGATGGTTTGCAGACTCGATCTTTCACTTTCATTGATGAATGTGTGGAAGGTGTACTTAGGTGAGTGTTTGAGTACTACTTGTGCACTTCTTGATAAAGCATGGCAATTGTTAAAAATACGTGAAATATTGCTCCAGTAGGCATATTAGTTCCACTGAATTTAGAGTGATGTGTTGGTGTACCGAGTTAACTTCTTATGGCTACTGCTTTTGCTACAGCCTTACTCTTAACAGATCTATTTGCTTTATTTGTAACATTTCTTTGTTTAATTTAACTTTGTGCTAATATTTTTTAGACTGACCAAGTCAGACTTCCGGGAGCCAGTGAATATTGGAAGTGATGAGATGGTTAGTATGAATGAGATGGCCGAGATTGTTTCGAGTTTTGAGGATAAGAAGCTTCCAATCCATCATATTCCTGGCCCAGAGGGTGTCCGTGGTCGTAATTCGGATAACACACTGATTAAAGAGAAACTTGGCTGGGCCCCAACCATGAAGTTGAAGGTAATTTCTGGAATTTTTTGAAACGTTATCTATGTGATTGGTCCTTTTCTGATTCTATCCCTGGATGCAACTTCAAAAAGCGTAAATCATGCCTCATCCTCTTATCCCAATACTCTTGTAGGATGGGCTAAGGATAACATACTTTTGGATCAAGGAGCAAATTGAAAAAGAAAAGGCTAAAGGTGTGGACCTGTCAGTTTATGGGTCATCTAAGGTGGTGACCACCCAAGCTCCAGTTCAGCTTGGCTCTCTACGCGCTGCTGATGGCAAAGAATGATGCATTTCTTTCTGGGCAGTAAAGCCATCATTGTTTTAGGTTATATGGGCATTGCTTTTGTTTTATAGATAGTCATATGCCTTTTCTCTATGCTATAGGATTGAATTTTTAGTCACTATCCTTATCAAAATGTTCATCTCAACAGAATATTTCCCTACTCTGGCATATCAATGAAGTAACATCATATTATTTTTCATCATGAACTTGGTCGAATTGTTGATAAGACCAGTGCTATAAGTGTGGCGTGGTAGTTTTTTTTATTACCACTATATGTTTCTTATATTCAGGTTATCTTGGGCACTGGCAATTGTCTAATCCAGCTGGTATGGTTGTAATTTTTTGATTTGGTATTGGTTTTGTTTCTTTTTTTTTTTCGAACTTCTGTGCCTCGAGATCCTTATGCATAACATTGTGATGGCCATTGAAGCCTTAAGCTGTTATCTCGGTTGAGGTTTCGCAGCCATTGAGGCTATTGAGCCTACTTTTTTTTTTTTGGTGCCTTTGTCTCTCATATAATTGTCTGTGAAGGGGAGACTATTTTTGCTACTAAAAGGTACCAAATCTTACACATCTCTGGTACTTTCTGCCAAGAGTAGAGTATGCCATGTTTGACCTGTTTTATCCAACCTTTTGGTTTGGTCCCTCTATTCATGTCATCATGCGGTAGCCCCACCCCAGAGGGCCACATCCACTTGAGAAATACTACAAGACTGCAATCTTTGCAATCGTTGAATGAGCTGATTGAGGTCATATTTGGAGGTTGTCGTTATCTGGTTCAGAATATTCAGGTCCAACTTGTTGGAGATGATGCCTTGTGATTACGTTTTGCCATTTTGAGATTAAGTCATTGTCCTTATTCTATCCTTCTCCTTCATCATTTCAATATTATATGAGGATGGCCCTTTTCCTAAATCTTTTTGGATGGTCTAGACTCTAGGTACACCTATTTGTAAAAAAAGCTAACTAGTGTTACGAACCAAATAAAATTTGAGGATGCCCCAATCTTATAGTATCCGAAAAAATGATCAAATGAACATTACCTGATCCATAATGAAGGTGATAGCCACGTTGATTCGAATTCAAACTCGCATATGAAATTAACTCGAAACCTGAGTTGACCCTATATTCGAGGAGATCCAATAAAAAGAGATTCAAAGCAAACCCACACTCTTCTCGTAAGTACCTAAAACTTAATTTATTCAGAGATGACCCATTTCTAACTGAATTATTCAATGTAACATGTTTTCTACTCGACTTTGAATTTATACCTTTTCATGCAAGTTAGTCTATAGTACAAGTATTTATATATATTAACTTTGGAACTAAAAGAAATTTTAAAAGAGTTAGATTCCTTCTGCCAGCAATTTGATAACTCTCCTCAACCAAATACTTGTAATGGGAGTTGGATCAAATGAACCCCCTACCGAAACCCTAAAAAGTCCAAAAGTTCTCTAAGAAAGTAGGAAGAGTTTTCAATAAGAAAGCTCTTGCACAAATGGGGAAGGCCTTGTTTTTTGAGAGATCTTGATCCTAATCATGAGGATTGAGAACCTTTAAGATTTTAATGCGATCCCATGGCTTATAAAACCAATTTTGTCCAAAGATTTTCTAAATTGAGTCAAGTTCGGTTGAGAAGGGGTCTTAGGGTGAGAAGTGAGAAGGAATCACAATTTTAGTAAGAAGGATTATATGTGTTCCAAAATGGATTACAATTTCAGTAAAAAGGATTATATAAATTTCTCACTATAATTTATATAGTCCTTTTCACAATTTCAGTAAATTTATAAATTTTAGTAAAAAAAATAATAATTTTGATCACACATAATCCTTTTTATTGAAATTGTAATTCTTTCTCATTTCTAGGGTCGGATTTTTTCGAACCACATCGAAACTAACCAAACCCATTTTTTAAACGACTTGATGTGACAAGTGAGATGATTCGATCTATAATAAGACTCGAATTTGGAACTGTTGAACAATACTTAGCTTGCTGTGACTTATGGCTTGATTCAAATATGATCTCTTTATAATATGAACTTATCTTAGCCTCGACGAAAAACCAATTGTTATTAGCTCATAAAAGGATAGTGTAACGAAAATGCATCGAAAAAAAACCAATAATAAGTAAAGACTTTATTTTGATTCAAGTTGGGGCTACTCTAAACAACGACAAATCATATTTGATTTATGATGGCTTGTCCCATGTTACAAGACGCTTATATCTCTTCTTCATATGGTTATACAAATAGATTCCATCTTCAATTGCTCTCAAAGTACAGTGAAGACCCCCAGGCCCAGGCCACATTCTGCATCAACAAACTCCTCGACATCAACAAATGCTACGTAGTCTACGTGGCCATTAGGCCATGCCAAGTGACATTCGTAACGTATGCTTACCCAAAATCACGTTTGAATGTCCAATTGAAATTTTATTCACTTGGATTTGATGAAACCCTAGGTATCTAATTCTCGAAAAGTCTTCCCTACAATGAACTCCAAGAGTATCCTTACTTAGGCCCCGTTCTTTTGGACTAAAGAAATTTGAACTTAACTGAACTGAAATAATAATAATAACAATAATAATAATGATAATAAACAATAATAATTAACAATAATAATAATTAAAAATAATTACAAGAATAATAATAATTAATAATTAATAATAATAATTAAAAATAATGATTATAATAATAATAAATTTTAATAATAATAATAAAAATAATAATTAATATTAATATTAATATTAAAAATTATTAGCATAATAATTAATAATTAAATATAATAATAAAATAATAACAATAATTACTATTAATAGTTATTGTAATAATTATTATAATAATAATTAAAAATAATAATTATTACTATTAAAATTAAAAATTATTATAATGATAATAAATAATAATTATTAATAATAATAATTTATAATAACTAAAAAAAATAATAATATGAATTAATATTGATATTAATAATTATAATAATAATTAATAATAGTAATAATTAAAAAAAAAATAATAATAGTAATAATAATAGTAATAATAATAATTAATAATAATACTAATTGACAACAATAATAACTAATGTTAATATTAATAATAATAATAATTAATATGAATATGAATATTAATAATTACAATAATTAATAATATAAAAATAATAACTAATAATGATAATAATAATAATAATTAGTATTACAATAATAATAATAATTAATATTAATATTAATAACTATAATAATAATAATTATTAATTAATAATATTATAATAATTATTATTAATAATTAATAATATTATAATAATAATTGATTGCATAATAACTTGTCACTAATAATTAGTTTTTTTATGTGTTTCCCGAACCAACCTAGATTAATTATTTTTAGGGTGCTTAAAACATTATATGATTATTCTTTGGCATAAAATATGTAATGAATCGATATTTAGTAGAGGAAAGCAATGGGCAATATGATTCCTGACTGTATTATACCCTCACCCTCGAACTCTATCTTTGGTTCATTTTGACCATATATGGAATCTAGACGGGGAAATCTACATTGGATAATTTGTCCCTACGGTTTTCCTATATCCAATTAGGTTTATGATTCTTCCTAAAATAATTATTGGCGACTTCTTTCAAAACAATTTTCAATAAACCTTTACAATGGAGTGGTCAAATATAATACGCGCTCACACCGCGTAGGTGAAATAAAAAACACACCTACAGTAAGGAAAGCGAGTATTTACTTTATGATAATGCAAAATTATGGTAAGACCACCTCACTTTGTGTCGAAAAAATCACTTTTTAAATTTAAGGGGGTCACTTTAAAAGTTAAAAGGCTCACTTGTACCTTAAAGGGGCCACTTCTACCATAAGTGACCCTTTTAACACAACAAGCTACCTTCATCTTATCATAACTATACTTAGACGATCTTATTAGTCTTATATGAGATTTTCTATTTCCTTCAAGTTGAAGATATTCGGTTTGTCTCCTAGAAATGTTTCTTTCCCCCCAAAAAAACAGAATCTTCATAACATGGTGTCGAAGGTTAATGACCAATTGTCACCTAAAATACTTTTTCAAAATTTAATTTACCAGTGATATCTGGTGGATATATTGATTATAAGGGATTTAGTATATATAATTTTTTTTATTTTTTATTTTTTATTTTTTTAGCAACTTTACGGTTGACATACTATTTTTTTTTTTGAGGAAAGTTTACAACGTATTGAATATTAGTAATGTATCTTTCAATACACTTGAACTAGCTTTTAGATCCGTGTGTAATGCATGGGAGTATTTTTGGCTTTATTATATATTTTAGAAGTCACACAATAACAATGACTTAACTTCTCGTATTTCACAAAATCATAAAATCATAAAGTAAGATTGGTTAAAGAACAATAATTACAAATGTAAATTCCAAATCAATTTATATGTTTTCCTTGTAAACTACATTTGTTGTACTTGTACGCACACCGTGTTCTTTATCAAACGAAAGAATCTTCTGACCCTTTTTGCTCGTCACTCTGGAAATGGTAACATAAAGTACACCATGGCTGAAAATGGGTCTCAGGAGATACAAACCTTCATGACACAAAGATCGTCCTTGACTTTTATTTATAGTCTTAGCAAAACAAACCATTAAAGGAAACTGCCATCTCTGAAATTTGATAGGAAATTTGATGGAGTCAGACGGGGTTAGTATCATTCTTGGGATGAATACTTTATCTCCGACATTGCTTCCGTAAATAACAGTAGCTTCAATAAAACGATTGCCTAAATGATTGACAACTAACCTCGTGCCATTACATAATCCAGATGTTTGATCAATATTCCTTAGAAGCATAACTGGTTTACCAACCTTTAATCGTATGCTATGATTTGGAGCCTGAACATCTTATTGTATTTAGGAATTTAGTGGAGTAAATTACATGTACTCCAAAATTGTCTTCTTCTTTGCTGATTGCATCCGAACTTAAGTACACTTTCTTTCCTCCAGGAATGGTAGATAGAACATGATCATTGACCATTTCCACTATTACATTAGTTGGCGCCGAAATAGCTCATTCTTGAAAGCATTTAGCTTCCCAGATATGATCTTGTAGGTAAGGGTACGTATGTGCTCACAACAATTGATGAAATTGGATCTTCCCCAGGATCTATAAGGATATCTTTTGCAACCTCAATTACGACTTCACCATCATTAGGACCCCCAGATTTTCCGCCTCCTACGCTTAATATCCACTTTGAGAATTCTCGTAATTCATCAACAACAGATTTTGAAGAACCTGCTTGTAGTTTCATATTGAGAGTAAGTCTTAGGACCTTACATAAATCCCACAACTAAGATGATTGAATGGTTGCGAACATGATATCTTGCCTGGTTCCCTTTGGTACAACTGGTAATATCTGCCTGAGATCACCACCAAACACAAGTACTTTGCCACCAAAAGGTCGATGCAAGTTAGCACTATCAACCGACTTCATGATGTCCTTCAAACTTCTTTCAAGCGCTTCAAAATAAAACTTATGGATCATGGGCACTTCATCCCAAATGATAAGTATTGTTCTAATAAGTAGAGTAGCCAAATCTGTCCCTAGGCGAATGCCAGCACACGTTGAATTATTCTCAGTTACATTCAAAGGGATACCAAATCTCGAATGAGCTGTTCTTCCTAGTGGAAGGAGGAGAGAAGCAATTCCACTCAAAGCTACCAGCAATACGATTTCGCCCATATTCCTTATTGTAGCACATAATGTTTTCCAAATATATGTTTTACGCGTCCCTCCATAGCCGTAAATGAAAAAGATACCTCCTTCTTGACTTGACACAACATCCACGACTTCTTGATAAATCATGAATTGCTCATTAGTTAAATATTTATATAAATTGTCGTGTTCCAAGGTCATTTTCTCTATGTTGTACGAAATCTCATCATCTGTGAGCTTGTTTTTGTCCTTCAAACACGATTAAGTCACCTGGAAAAGGCGTGTCCCTAAATCTACGGAAGCTGCTACCATTAATTTGGAGCATGGTTTCAATGTCAACCAATGCAAAAAATTCTATTTAATCTAGCTGCAAATCTGTCAAAACATAAATTGAAAAGAGATAGTAATATATACTACCTCCGTTTCACAATACATGCACCATTTGCTTTTTCACGCACTTCAATGCTCTTCTTTCGAAATTAATATCTTTAATTGTGTATAAGGAAAAATTGTAAGAAGTTGATATTTGAAATCCTCACATTTAGCCGAATTCAACAAGATCCACTTGACTATGTTTTTCGTTACATAATTTTGAGAGAAAGATTGTGAAAGTTGGTTGATGAATAGTGCCCAAATGAGAAATGGTGCATGTATCGTGAAACGGAGGAAGTAGTTAGTATGCACATTGTTTTAAAATATTTGATTATTTATTTAACAATATTCTCACAATTGTTTACCTTTGTTTTTTTGAATAACACGCTGCTTGTACATAATGTCATCAGACAGCAACTGCCAAGTCTTCTGCCAAATTTCCTCCGGGTTTGACAAACTCCCATATAATTGTAACATGGAGAACAAATGTCTTAGGTAGTGCCTGATTCTATGAAACTTACTTCCATTATTGCATATTTGCATCAACAATATTCCTTATCATCGCCAAGTAACCCCCTTGCTTAGCAAGATTCTTTGAATGTAGGATATTCGTAGCATGTTGCCCCTTTTACAAAATTGAGTAAAGTTATAAGATAGAACTTCTCGCCAGATCCTGATTCAACGTGGTAGATTCGTCTTATCATGAAACCTTTACTTATTCTTGGTGTCCACTCTCTCTTATCTTGCTTCCACACAAATTTTGTAGGGAACTCCACATAACTTAGCTCTCTAGCTTCTGCATATTTTTCGTTACATTCCATCCAAAATAGGAATTTTGTATTGTCGATATGAGGTCTCTCTAGTATAGATTCTACATAAGCATGGTCATTAAACAAAACAGTTTGCTATCCTAGTAGATGGAAACTTAGTCTTTCAGCTGCAGGATTGCGATAATGGATCTTGAATCCAAAAATCCTCCAAATTGCTTTACATGCTGAAATGTATAGGCAATCATAGTACATCTACATCTCATCTATCCGCAGTAGTAACCCTATTATACCCCTTGTTTATATATTTAAACAGATATATAATTGATCTGGACCGGTTACACCGTTCAACATTGATATGTGCTCGATATTTACGAAGCAATTGGGGATCATATGGAACAACATACCGATTATCAAGATGAACTCCACTCTTCTCAACTGTAGATCCAGTATATCTTCGCCTGTACACAAGATATCCTTCATCATCCACTTTAGTGGCATCAATAAATCTCTTGGGAAAATTCTTACTGCATTTTTGTCCCTTATGAACGGTGTTTTTGTGTTTGCTGCACCACATGGACCGTGCATCATGAGCTCAGTGACGACTTGATATAGTTCTAAATCTTCATGTTAATCAGGCAACTCAACACAAATAATCTTATCAATGTCTGAAGCTACAGGATATTTGTCTTCTTGATGTAGGAACAACAATATATAAGCATGCAGCAAACCACGCTTTTGGAATTCCACTGTATAAACCATTGAAAATGCAAATACCAACAAAATAGGTTTTATAATCATATTATAGATAATGATTTTTCACCATATAGCCTCGACAAATTTTTTTATTCACCATATATCCTTGCACTTTTAAAAATTCATCATACACCCCTCAATTTCTTCAAAATTCACCATATGTCCTTAATAACTAATGGCCGTCAATTTTTTTAGCCATTGACCCCTAATTCCATTACCAAACCCTAATTAACCCTTATTTGAGTCGTTAACCTTAATTGACCACCATAAAACACCACAAGTGGCCCCTTTTATCACTTTTCCTCCATAACTCTCTTCCTTCTACTTTGGCCTTAGGCGTTGTTTTAATGCTAGTCTGTTGGGGTAAATGAGTGAAGTAGGGATAAATTAAGGTTTAATAATGGAATCAGGGGTTAATGATAAAAAAAGTTGATAGTTGTAAATCATTAAGGGTGCATGGTGAATTATCAAGATAATTGAGGGTTAGATGGTGAATTTTGAAAACATCGAGGGTATATATGGTGAATAAAAAATTTTATCGGGGGAAATATCCGTAAATAACTATACCAATACAAAAGGAGTCTTATCTCTATGCATAATATCCAATCTAAATCCATCTTTTCCATATGGAAATGATAGTGGATATTGCATTGGGAGATACGATGGATGGAGCTCAGAAATTTGCCTCAACTTTCCACCCCTTGTTTCTACTTTTTTTTTTTTTTGAAAAGGAAAGAAACAACTTAGAATTGGCCCTTAATCCGGGGGCCAACCGAAAACATCCTTACGGATAAGGAGGGAAAAATTAGCATCAAAAGGAGGAAAACAATATAAAAGCGAGACCGCAGAATGACCCCTATGGGCCATGAAATCCGCCGCACGATTAGCTTCCCTGAAACAATGGGCCACCGAAACATAACTAAACTTCAACATCCATCCCTGCATCACAAATAGTATTATTAATCTCCCAAGGAATTTTCCAACTAAATTTAACAGCATTAATAAAAGCTAAGTTGTCACCCTCAACAACGAGATTAGGAAGATTCAGGAAAAGAGCACCCGTAATGCCTTCAAGGAGGCCCCAAGCTTCAACTCGGAGAATACTCGTATGATCTCCAAGCGAATTAGCACCCACAAGGATAACCTCACCTGTATTATCACGACTAACAAAACCAAAGGAACTACTCCCACTACTGAGCTTCGAATCATCAAAATTGAATTTAAAAATATTACCGGGAGGAGGAGACCAAACAGTATCTCTACCTCGTCTAAAATTTCTAATGGGAGGAAGATCAACCACATCCTCACCCATAATCTTCTTAGGATTGACCCAATCCTTGACAAAAGAAAAAACAGCAAAGTTAGCTTTTCTAGACGAAATTTGCTCATCATTAAAATGAATTTATTACGAAAAACCAAACAAACCACCAAATAAAGGAGAAAAAACCCAAATCATCATTAGAACAAACGAGATGAATCTGAATTAAAACATCACGAACCGAGTTATAAGAGGAAACACTGGGCAAGCTAGGAAGCAGCGGCCAATCAAAGCTTACATGAAGGTGTTGGAAATTATCTAACGTAAATGGACACAAGAAAAAAAGATGGGAACAATAAAGGTCAATCCTTGTTTCTATGATTATATCTTTTTTATTGGCACTATCGATATCTCCAACAATAAGGGCAACAAATTTTGATGTCATTGGCAAATTATAAGTTCTTCCATTAGATTCTCATCTTCCAATACTTATACTTTTTTGACAATTACCTCGTCATTGTTTTCATCAATAACTAGCTCTTGGACCTGTGTATAATGCACGGGAATTTTTTTGTTCAATAAGTAATATTACTTATACTTTTTTACAATTACTTTTCTTTCTCTATCTTCATCACATGGATCCCTCTTATGTTTCTCTCTATCTCTCTCCTCTCCTTTATACCCATGCCCCCCATGTTTAATACCATTTATTTTAGAATGGAGGACATATTTAATAATAACTTTTATCTTTATGGTGCAATGAACTTCATAAATAATTTTTTTTAATATTTGTTTTTAACATTTAGATTAGGTTTGTTCTTTTAGATAAATTGCCAATTTGTTGCTAAAAGTGTTTTCTCGTTAAACCGGTCCCACATGTTATTTCCCTAAATCATACCCTATTCTTACACACAATAGGTAAGATTTACCCCCTTCTCTCCAAACACTATATATCTTCATGACTCACACCTCTCTTCTATTCCGTTGAATTTACTCATCCATTAATAAAAAAATCATCCAAAAATTCTTGATCTCAATCTTTCTTCCTTGAATTTAAATAGTGAAATTTCAATTTTGGACGGTTTAGGCAAACCAAACAACCCTCTCTATCTTATTAGGTTTTAGTGAATTTCGAATTCAATCTCCAGACTTTAATGTCGTTTTTCTTTAGTTTATTTTATTTGAGTTGGGGATGGAACTAAAGGTGATTCTATAGAAGAAGGACGAAATCAATTGAGACCAAGTTTGAAAATATTTCTTGCTTGTCAATTCTTCATTTACAGCACCAAGGATTTACGGTATTCGATATATTTTACTCCTATATTTTGTGTCACCCAGGTTATTACTTCTCCCTTTATTAAAATTTCATTTTACGTCATTTTAGTAAATTGTTTTTGTACTATTATTTTGGCATTTGTTCATTGCTTCATCTGTATTGTTCAATCACATGTTTTTTTCGACGATTAACAATTCCTTAAAATATGAACCTCCATGCTATTTGTCGTTCGTATTTACTGTATATCACACATATTTATACGTTATTTTTGACTACCTCTCTCGAAAATGATTCAGTTCCTGGTAAAAAAATCTAAAATTTATATATTTTTGAGGTAAAAAAATAAAAAAAAAAATACAAAATACGTATAGAAATACGGGCTTTGTTTAGTAAATACGGGCAATATATAGTAAACCCCGATATAAGGTAAGGAATTCCCCCAAACTTCTATATTTAGAACCCTGGAAAAGCACCTTCAAGATTTATCATATGCTCGTCGAGTTGAATTGGAAGGAAAATATCATATTTGCTCGAAACTTTTCACGAATTATTAAACCTCATACATCTTTATAAAATAGATTTACCTATAATATTAGGTTTTAACATAAGTTTTATTGTTTGATTTTATTTAGGATTTAGGTACCCATTATTATACACTGTTTAGTTGTTAAGTAGTTGTGTTCATTCTTTCCACTTTATCTGAACCTATGCGCTATTTTGTGAGGAAAAAAACAGTTGTACGTTATTTTTTAAAAAAGTTAGGCTTTACGAAAATTTGACTATTCACGTTGATTTAATTTTTAGTAGATCAAATGAAATCCTTTGTAAATCCGTGGCTATTTTCTATTTTTTTATTCCTGTAATGGGTGCAAAATATCTTTAAAAATATTAGCATGGGACTTAGAATTTATCTGTATGTATAGCGAACTCTTAAACTATCTAAATTGTAAGTTATATTATGAGAATTTATTTATTGTATAGCCAGCGCCTAAACTATCTAAACTTTCAACTTTGTTAGGAATTGGGTACTCAATTTTCTATTGATATAATGAGTATTAATATTTTTTAAGGGAAGTTGGTACGAAAAATTCCAATGCATCCCACCTAGTTGAGTATTGCTATTAGTTCATATTTTTTGTTATTTAGTGATGAAAAATTCAAGACTTTAAACTCATATAATATTGAATTTGCTAAGCAGATGATATGTGAAATATTGCTTACATTTTAATTGTTGAAGATAAAATTCCTAAAATTCCTAAATTCCTAAAATTTACTTTGTGAAAAAGAAGTTACTTAAATTATACCCTCTTTGAATTGATACTCCCTCCATTTTTATGTAGATGCTCCATTTTGACTTGTAAACTTGCCGATACACAACTTTAATCATTAATATCTTTAGTTAACCATTAAAAAAAATATAAATTGAATTATTTGAAAATATACATCAAGGAAAATTCAACATACATATGTAGAAAAATATGATTTAAGTAAAGTATGAAAATAATGCAAAAGTCAAAATGAAGCATCTATATAAAAATTGAAGGAGAATTAATTTGGTCAGTGGGTGGTGCTCTACTTTGGATGGTGCTCTGTTAAGTGTGAATGCCGCTGTTTCAAGCGCAAATCCCCAGAATGAAATAGGAAGATCAGCAAGACTCATCATGGATCGAACCATATCAAGTAGAGTTCGATTCCTTCTTTCAGAAACGCCATTTAACTGTGGTGTTCCTGGTGGAGTCCATTGTGAAAGTATTCCACAATCCTTCAAATGATCACCAAATTCTTGAGATAAATATTCACCATCACGATCGGATCGTAATGCCTTAATTTTCTTCCCATGTTGGTTATGTACTTCATTCTGGAATTCCTTAAATTTTTCAAAGGATTCCTACTTAGCCGCATGAGGTAAACAAATCCAAATCTGCTTACATAATTAGTAAAAGTAATAAAGTAACTATACCCTCCCCTAGCCAAATTACTCATAGGTCCACACACATCCGTATGTATGAAGGCTAAAAGGTCATTGTCCCTTTCAATTGAACCTGTGAAAGGAGACTTTGTCATTTTCCCCATCAAGCAAGACTCACAAGTATCAAATGATTCAAAATCAAATGATTTGAGAATTCCATCTTTATGAAGTTTCTCAATACGCTTTGAGATTATGTGGCCTAATCGACAATTCCATATGTATGTAGGGTTTAAATCATTTGCTTTATGTTTCTTGCTGTCTATGTTATAGATGTGGGTTTCTAAGTCTAGCACATATAAACCATTTGATAACTTGGCTAAGTCATAGAATAAATCATTCAAATAAGCAGAACAACAATTATTCTTTATTTGAAAAAAACTTCCGAATCCAAAACCGGAATCGAAACAATATTCTTGGTAATAGTTGGAACATAATAAAAATTATGGAGTTCTAATACTAAACCAGAAGGCAAAAGTAGACTACAATCTCCCACAACCAAAGTAGCAACTCGTGCTTCATTGCCTACGTACGCGGAGGTCCACTTCTCCTTTGCTCAACGTTCTACTTCTTTTTAGTGCCTGCACATTACAAATAGTGTGAGATCCACATGCAGTATCAAATACCCATGATGTAGAAGTAGATAAGTTAATCTCTATAACATAAATACCTGAAGTCGAAGCGTCAGTCTTCTTATCCTCCAGATACTTGGGGCAGTTCCTCTTCCAGTGACCAATCTTGTGGCAGTGGTAGCACTCATGTAGTGCTGCTACTTTTGCCTTAGGAATGGTTTGTGGCTTAGAAGTATCATCAGTGGCAACAACCTTGCCCTTGTTCTTCTTATTAGGAGCCCCTTTCTTCTTGAATTGCTTGCCCTTCCTAACCATAAGAGCATCCTTATGTTCAGGTTCAGCATGCAAGCTCCTTTCAGCCTGAGTTAGCATACCATGCAGCTCTTGCAAGGTAGCCTCCCCTCCTTGCATGTGAAAATTTAACTGAAAGTTTTGAAAATTTTCTGGCAAGGATTTGATCACAATATCAGTTGCCAGTTCTGGAGGGTAAGGGAAGCCCAATTTTTCCATGATATGAAAATGTCCAATCATATTGAACACATAGGGACCAACGGGTTTTCCTTTTCCCAACTTGCACTCCAACAACTTACAGTGAGCTTCAAACCTCTCCAATCTAGCATTTCCTTCGGCTCTGAGAACGATTCTCACAGCCATTTCCCATTCTAGGAAGTTATGTGCATTCAGTTTGTCCTTTTCAAGTAAATAGCGCAAATTAAAAACGGGAGTGTTGTTGTTGTTTGAACGAGACATGATAACTACAACAAAAGAATAATAAAGCAAAATTCAATCAATATTTATCAAAAGTATCAATTAAACAAATTTTAATTAACTACTACCCTTTATTCAAAATGAAAGTCCCCCATTGAATAAAGAAATAACCAAGATCCCCTCTCACTACAATCAAACGGACTTTGGCCCTACCTTCAATTTATAGTAGTTGAGGTAAGTAAACATTTACTAATTATAACTAATTATAATTCTTGGTAGACAGGTTAACAACTCCTTGTTTACTCCTATCTATTAGCTTCAAAACCCAAAACTTTGTCTTTTGATGATTTTGTTGAGTTAAACCAAACATTAACATGTAAGTTTCAAAAGCCTACCCTACTATCCCTGGAACTATGAGCAACACCCTGCTTTGGCAGAACTTATTACTCATGATCTAAGGCTTTAAAGGTGTTGTTTGGAAAAGCAATTGAACTCAATATTACTTTTGGGGACCTAAGTTTACTAATATATATGGTCAATTAATAGTGAACACATGAATCAATTAACCACAAACAAACTTAGAAGCAAGCATTTAAACAAAATAAATGCAAGAGAATTATAAAAGTAATAATTAAATGATCTAGTATGGCCCCTATACTTAGGAAAACAACTAATCTTCATGAATCCTCCCTTGAATCTCCATGGATCACCATCCTTGAAACTCATTGGATACTTATGCTTGATTACATAATTTGAATTAAATAAATAACGAAAATTTAAAGTTACAAAAATACAAACGATTCGCAAATCGTATTTAATTTACATTCAAAAATAACGATTCGCAGATCGTATTTACTATCCTAATTTGGGCCATACTAGTCATAACATGCAAAATATAATATCATACATATTACATTAAACATCCACGCATTTATAATATCAAAATAAAATAAACACAAATTATTTACTTATTAACAATTAATAAGCAAATACAACTTTCCATAATAATTATAAAACTTAACAAATTTAAGCTAGAAATTATTTAGGAAACTTTATTATTTTAATTCAATTACTTATTTAGATATGGCAATAATCTTTATTATTCACAAATTTGCAAAATAGGAAACTTTTGAATTTATGCTCAACTTTGGAAAATCAGATTTTCCTAAAAGCATTTTTTTTATTAAAGTTGACTTCTTGACCATTGACCAGCAGCACAAGGCTGCCAGTCAACAACCAAGACATAGTAACTCACGCAAAACAAGAACGAAACCAGCAGTAGGGCATCAAACCCCACCGCTGCCTACAGTCACACGCCCATACTGCTGGTCGTTGGCCAGCAACAAAGCCGCTGGCCAGCCCACACCGCGTCGCAGACCCAATTATGCCGGTAAGCCCAGCCTCTAGCTTGGCCAACCAAAAACCCCAGCAAGGCCGACAGCTCGCGCTGACAACCCTAGCCAGCAAGGCTGACAGCGCTCACGCCGCCCCTGCCCCTTTGCCGCCGACCCAAAACGCCCTCCACCGTGGCTCCACCATCGCAGGTGGGGCCACCCAGCCATGGTGGGCAATCCCTTTTTGAATTTTTGCAACTATTTACAAAATTTCAATTAATCTTGAATTAACAATTAATTTAAAGATTTAGGATTTAATTAGGTTTTAATAATTCAAAAATTATGGCAGAAATTTTTGAATCAATCAACAAATCTTAAACAAATTTTTAGGTTTGTTAATATTAGATTTGAATGAATAATCTCTATTAAACATTAAATCTAACAAGAATCCAAAATTAGGGCAAAATCAAATTATATCCCAAAAAAAATTCAGAAAATTGACAATTTAATTCCGAAAAATTTGAAAATAACTTTTGGGGTGATCTACTGCATTATTACAACAAATAAAATCAAATATTTTAATTGTTATCCTTAAATTCTATGAATAATCAAATTAAACATAAAATTTAACCAAAATTCATAAATAATATGGTAAAATTCGAAAATTAATGTGAAAAATAATGAAATTATTTTCAGCCATCATATGATTCTAGATCTATGTGGGTGTTGAATATTAGATTTATTAAACAAGTAAAAAATCAAATCTTTTAATTGTTAACAAATCATTTCAATGACTAATCAAATTAAACATTAAATAATTTTAAATCTAATAAATTATGTATATAAAAATCCGAAAATTAGGAGTAAATTAACAATTAATTTCGTCCATAATAAAAAAATTATGACCTTTATAAATTATTTTGAGCATAAATCACAAATAAATCAATTATTTACAATTTCCAGTCAATTAATATCAAATATCAATTATGCAAATTTAAGCCATAAATAAATCCTCCCTTAATTGAATAAAAATAATAACTTAGCATACAATTACATGATCATATGAATATTATGAATTAGGCAAAACTGATACCACTGTAGGAATATATAGATGCAAATAGCGGAATTTCAGGAAACAATTTCCTAACATCTATCATAGGATCGCAAACATAATCAAACATATGAATCATTCAATAGGGATTAAATATCAAAGCTTTGTAGCGTGATTTCCATGTTGTATGCAAGCTTTGAAGATCCAAGAGCCCCAAGTGTTGCTCCTCTAATCAGTCCACAGGCACCAGTTGAACACCAACGTCTGCTAGAACGGAAGAGAGAAGATATCCCTTGCTTTTTGGTGGTGTAGGCGCCGGTTAGAGTCTCTTGTGAAAAGAAACTGATTAATGAATTGATCACCTAAACCCTAATATTATATCCCATATATAATAGAAGAGTCATAGGCTAGTTAGGAGAACTAATTCTCCTCCTATTCCCCTTTGGACCAGCCCAATCCTAATCCAAAATGGATTTGGATTGCTTTGTCCAACTTGTGCTACAATGTGTGACCTCATAGGATTAATCTATTTTAGTTATAGGCCCAATCAATATTGTCCTATTAATCATATTTATTCTCTAGCAAAAAAATAGGATTACTAAAATAATTAACTTTATTATCTTCATAATATTATTCCTATTTATGTTCAGTAATTACCGAGATGTCTAAGGACATACTCCTTCAGAGCTTCCTTAAATTCACCCTTCATCTGTAACTTGAAGCTGTTGTGTTCTTTTACTTTCCTAGTCTACATGTCAGTAAAGTAACGCAGCAAGCTTTGGGCTCTTTCATATTTCTTTGGTGTAATAGTTCACAATAGTACCTCTCAGCTATTTTGAACTTGTAATCCAAGGAATTTCATGATTAATAAAATCACAAAAATTATCAAAAAAGAAAAACAGAAAGCAGAAATGAGAAAAGAGTAAAAACAAAAAAAAAGATATAGAAATTTAAGTTACAGAGGCAAGATTCACTATTGCCAGTATCATTCAACCAAAATATATTGATGATCACATGCGTAATTGTATCTTATAATCTACAATGATTCTTATAATCTTCTAGATATGCTACATTATTTCCTTGCAGCATTAATGCATGTTAATGGAGGCTAACTTTCCTTAGCTATGAATCCAAGCAATTAAAGGAGAAAATTTTAAAAAGTTTACTTTGATGTTTATCCTACAATTACGCCCAAAATAAAGCATGAATCAATTAGCCAGATTACACCCAAAATAAAGGGATTTACGGAATTGTAATAGGCATCCAACGTGTAAGTGCCACGTGGACATCCGTTTGGAGAGTTTTTATTTTTCAAAACTCTAAAATTGCTTGATGAATTTAAGGATGCCACATAAAACTTTATATTTTGCTTTAGATAATAGATACTCCCTCCGTCCCATAATATATAGTGCTAACTTTCCTTAGCTATGAATCCAAGCAATTAAAGGAGAAAATTTTAAAAAGTTTACTTTGATGTTTATCCTACAATTACGCCCAAAATAAAGCATGAATCAATTAGCCAGATTACACCCAAAATAAAGGGATTTACGGAATTGTAATAGGCATCCAACGTGTAAGTGCCACGTGGACATCCGTTTGGAGAGTTTTTATTTTTCAAAACTCTAAAATTGCTTGATGAATTTAAGGATGCCACATAGAACTTTATATTTTGCTTTAGATAATAGATACTCCCTCCGTCCCATAATATAGTGCTCACATTCCTTTTTGGGTGTCCCAAAATGTTGTGCCTATTTTCTTTTTTATCAATTTATTTGGACTAAATTATCCTTCATTTCTACATAAAGTTTTCAAAATACCCCTACAAATCTTTTAAAATATGTGTCCTTATTTATTATTTTACACCATTCCAATGAACATTTATTGCTTTTTTATTTTAATTTAAAGGAAAAAGAAAGTAAAGAGTTAGTTCCAAGACAAAGGTACCAAGAAAGTACTTACTCATTCCATTTTCCTTAATTCTCGTAAAAAATGAGAAGTAAGCACTATATTATGGGACAGAGGGAGTAATAGATTAGATAGTACTAGCACTATATGCACGCAATGCGTGCAACAATATATTAATATTAATAGTAATATCAAAAAGTATTAAAAACTAACTTAAGTGTGTAATATTTATGGTGAATATTGATGAGCGTTATGATTTTTTATAGCATTGCTCTAGTGTAAAGAGTAATGTTTTCGATAAAGGACTATGTTGAAGTAGGTTATGTTATCTTTTATTTGATAGATAATTCAACAACTCTCCTTTTTAAACGATTATATAGGCTATGTTATTTATTTATTTAAAAATACATACATATATTTTATAGGCGTATTTTATGAGTAGTAGTTTAATTTAATTTCAATAGGTAATTGAGGGTTTTAGGCATACTATGGTGAGTAGCACTTCAATAAAAAAAATATTAATTGATATTATCTAATGACGTATGTTTATCTCTTTAATTATTTATTATCCCAACTAATTGTGAGCCTCAAAAAAATGAATATTCTCTACGTTTTTTAATTATTTTATGATTTGTTAATGCATGTTATTTGAAATTATAAATTGATAATAAGAATATCTGTCAATCTTTGCTTTTATAATTGTTTGAAAATTGATCTAGTCATTAGTTTATATTTTCAATTGTGAGTTTCTTTTCACATATTTTTATGTATTTCTTTTTGGTAATGTAGAACTTTCCTTATTATCTATATTTGTAAATGAGGAAAGAATTAAGAAAATATTTTCTTTATTATTTTTTGTGAGATTAAGGTTATAAAGGTCTTTTCAAGAGGGGACACCATAGCTCCCCCTTGACTTATATAATAGAGATATACTTTAGTCATATATAAACATAGTATAATGAGATATTGCCATTATTTACGATTGTTTTTGTAATGGTGAATTTCTATTAGTTATTAAAGATTATCTTTAATAACTTTCTATAAATTATTAAATATTCACTTTAGTTTGCACCCAAAAAAAATATACACTTCAATCATAAATATATATACAAAGATGAGGAATACCAATTATCAATTAGGATATCATATAGAAATATTGGAATATGTAAATTATCCACTTAGGTATAATGATATAATGAGAAATCATGTACATAATCATTGCTTTCTTTATTTATGAAACAAGTTAATGTACCTATCTATCTATATATATGCATCTCATATCAGCCATGTTAAACCCATCATCGACCTCAAAATATAAATATTCAACTCAAGTTAGATCTTAAGAACACCACATACGAACATTCAAATACATCTTAAAAAGTCGTTTTAAATTTTATTGTCCTAAAAGTTCATGGGTGAATTCAATTATTTCTTTTGAGTGCAGAACTAAGTTTGTATCATGGTTTAAATAAAAGTTTTCTTTTATAATAAAAAAAAATTGTGAAATAAGAAATTAATATTTTAAATGGGTATAGGGCTTGTTAAAAAATAATGAATAAACTTAAGGTGTGACGAGTCGGGATGCAACATAGGGAGATGAAGACGGAGCGGGTATGAAAAAGATTCACACTCGCCCCATCACCCCAATGCGGGTACAATTTTTATCCCCATCCCTGCCTCACCATTCACCAAACTTCCTTCAATTCCCACCCAATGAGGTGGATGTGGAAAGGGTCAAGCAAATCCACGCCTCTAACATCTGTTGTGCATCGATAGGTACACATAAACACAGAGTTAGTGTATCGGTAGATTTATAAAGCTAGTGTACAAAGTAGGAGGCCGGAGGGTATCCCACCACCATGTGAAAAAATTGCGTTTTGTGAGTTCAAAATGAGAAAGAAAAAAAAAGGAGAAACAAATTACTCTGTTAACTTTGTTTAGATTCATATTCATATTCATAAAAGGACCGCTTACAAACTATATAACTAACCACAATTTCTTCTAAGGTTTAACCCACGACCCCCTGAACACATATATCTTTTTCTTGATATTATACAAGTAAATTCCATCATCAGCTGCTTTCCAAAAACAATGACGCCCACCACAGTAATTATCTACAAAATATGAGTCATCAAAGAAAGCTGTAAAACTTATGAAGCCATGGTTAGGCCATGTCAAAGTACAATCATAATATACCAATGCAAAGAGATAAGTTCTGAATGTCCAGTTGAAATTACTGTTCACTGGAATATGATAATGCCCTAAATCTTTATGATGTACACCCTCTTTGAAACAATGAACATCAAGAGTATCTGCGCTTAACGCATTGTCTATTTTCACATGATAACGTACTTTTGGAGTGTAAGCCAACACAAGAGACTGCTCTATGGCTTTTAAAGTTAGCATTATGATGGTGAAAAACTTCAACATTTTTACGTTTTAATTTCCCTTTTTTGTATACTGTAATAGAAGTATATCTCTCTTGTTTCTTTTTACTCTTTCTTAAAAGCAAATCCAAACTTAGAGTTATTTATAGTGGTCAAAATGTGAATAAGGATAAATGCGGATATTAGTAGTTTGTTACGTACACCCCTTAGTTACATGCTACTACATTTTGCATTTATTTTATGCATGACAACAATAATAAAGTAATATGTTTTAAAATCTGGTGGAGACTTCCTTAAAAATTAAAATCTGGTGGATACTATGGTTATTAATAAGTAAATGTACTAAGATATGGAAGATCTCTTTGCATTGGGAAGATCACTTTGGTCGATGTTGGGAAGATCTCTAATCACTTTCTTATAACATCATGGGCTTGTTTGATTGCATGTAGGAATTAGTATTTTCCTTAAAGTTTCATTTCTTAGGAAGTGGTAAAAGTTATTTGGTTGATATTGGGAAGTTCTAATTACCTAAGGGGATCTAGGTAAGTAACTTTCTCCATTTAATTTGTGGGAAGTAGAACTTCCTATATTTTGACACCCAAACAACTTCACCTTATCTTGCTTCCTAGGAAGTTCTACTTCACATGATATTTTATGTTAACCAAACAACCCCTAGATTTATACTTGTAGACACATAATTGTATCTTCCCATTTAAGGGCCCAATGATGAAACATATCTCAGTCTTAATTGGTCCGACTCAAGGGCAGAGCAACCCGAAGAGCCAAAACTATTTAAAAAGTTTTAAAGCGTATTTTAATGATCCAAAATCATATTTTAAAGCCCACTTAATTATTCATGATAATTAATTGTATTTTGAGCCAAACTCTTTGAAAAAGCCCAATTAATTGTTTAATAATTATTAATTGCTTTATTTAAATAAAATAAATATTTTAAAAGATGTTTTTATAATTGAAATCGGATTTTATCCCGTAAAATCAGATTTCCGGAGTTAAAAGATAAAAGAAAATCTTTCAAACGTGTTTTCAAAAAAAACTGTCAAAATGTGTCAAAACCAAGATGGTGCACTTAGCGCACCAACGTGCGCCAAGCGCACAAGCCTAACACCTGAACCTGTGTGTCACACAGAGTCGTGCGCCTTGCGCATTCCTCTGTGCTATGCACAGGCTGTCATTTCAATCTTTTTTAAAGTGTGTGCCATGTGGGCGTTGTTGATTGGTCATGGTGGTGCACCCAGCGCGTGACGCACAGTTTCGTTTTTCCTATAAAGAGGCTTCGATTTTCGAATTAAAAGAGGGTTTTTTCCATACACTTTTAACACTTCAACTTCGACACTTCACGAACTATTACAAATTATCTCTACAACTTCCATACTTTTCAACACAAAAACACATACAAACAAATACTTTCATAAAAGTTCATAATTTCAGGTTTCACGATTGCTCGTCCCGAAAGCTGTCAATCTTTCACACCCAAGCCACGGTATAATCCTGAGGATCCTTGAATAAATCTATTATTTTTATATTGAAGTTACTAACTATTTCTTTCCTGATGTAGATCTTTAGTATAAAAATCGTTCCTTTTGTACATTCTAATCTCTACACTTTCTTTTTTATTATTATATGCTTGCCTGATTGTCCTGCATGCCTTTTTATCACCCACATGTTATTATTGCTAATCAAGACCTAAAGAATTATTCTAATATTAATCAGATAATTTGGACAACCTGCTAGGTTTCCTGTAATTTTGATTGCCTAATAACATATCACTAAAAAATAGTCTTTTATGTGTTTCCTGAGCCAATCTAGACTAATATTTTTTAGGGTGCATGAAAATAATATTTGGTTATTCTATTGCATAAAAATTGACATGAATCAATATTTAGTAAAGGCCAGCAATGGGCGAATATGGTTCATTATGACCATGTTCGTACCCTAACCCCCGAACTCAATCTATGGTTCATTAATCATCTGTGTAGTCAGGACGGGGAAATCTACATTAGATAAGTTCCTAATTTGTCCCTACTATTTTCCAATATCCAATTAGGTTTATGAGTCTTCCTTTAAAGACTTGTTGGCGACTTCAAAACATTTTTCAAATAAAACCTTAACAATGGGGTAGTCAAATACGCTCTCACACCTCGTAGGCGAAATAAAAACACGCTTATAATACTTCCTCAATTTCTTTTTAATAGTTACTCTTTACCTTTTCACGCTTACCAATGTAAATATTGGAATATTCATATCTTTAAATTTGCATTTGTAAAAATTATAAAAAGTTGATATTCCAAAAGTAGTACATATCGAGACGAATCAAATAAGATCTCACATGACTATTTTTTTCCTTACCTATTAATCACAGATGATAGTGTCAAAACACAAAGTGTAACCATTAAAAAAAAGGAAGGAGTATTTCGTATCATATACGAGTTATATATTTTTATTTGAGTAATATATTTTTTTTGGAAAAAATACAATTTTTTTTATAATTAGAATAATTTTAAGATGTAATCAACTTTTGTAGTAATTGATTGAAATTATATATTATAGAAATATTGTTTGTGATTAGAAATATCAACTACTTTCCATATTATTTAAACGTTCATATTTACTATGATTATATATTAGATTTTCGAATATTATATATGATTGGTGATATCAAATGTTTTACATACATTACACTATGTTTTTGTTTCCTTCAAAATAAGAGACATTTGACATGAAAAAGAGGCCCCAAATGTCAATTCTTGAGTGAATTTATTTACGTTTTAATATATATCTTTTATTTTAGGAAGATATATAGTCAGTTTTATAATTCTAGTTAGATTAGATCTTACAAGATGCTAATTACTGAATGTATGATTTCAACAGGCTGAAAATCATTATTTATATGCTCATCAAATTAGAGAGATGACAATGACTTATAAGTTTCTAGTTAGAGTTCTTAAGAGAGATCGCGACTCAAAGAATGTATGAGTATCGAGATTTGCTAATATTCGTTAAGCATTGGTGAAATTTTGATAGTTGTTATCTATTTGTTAGGGAGGGATTTTCCACGTTAAAATTTTTGTTTGTCATTGATCTTATTTTATACTCCTTAAATTTGTTCATACTTCCTCCGTTTTAAGAAAAATGAAACACTTGCTTATCATTATAAATAGTAGGCCTCGAAAAACAAAAGCTTTTGAAACTGATACACAAGTCGTATAAAATGACATATAATAATGGTAGATCAATAGTACATAAGATGACAAGGTTTATGCATAAACTGAACCATATATTGATAAGATATGTCCTATAAACTGATATATTATGTTCATAAAGTGACAAAGTATGTCCATAAATGGATAACGTATAAGCCCATAAATGAATAAAATATGTCTATAAACTACTAAGTTTTTTTTTTTTTACAGAAACAGAGATAATATTATTAAGAAGATGGCCTATCCATCATTACAACACTACAAACTTCCAAAGGAACTTCTTCTAACCACACTTTTAACTCCATAGCAGTTTTGCACATTTGAGCTAGAAGGTGGGCAACTTTGTTACCTTGTCTCTTAACATCGGAAAAAGTGACATGGGATCAAAGAGTTGTAAAGGCTAGAATATCATGAACTACTCGCCCAAAGGGAGTTACATCACTTCTACCTGCATGGAGGTGACTAAAAAGTTTCTTACAATCCATTTCCACAATAAGATTATTTAGCCTTGCTTCAAGTGCGGTTTTGATCCCATGTCTCATGCTAAGAGCTTCGGCGAGCTCCGCATTCTCCACATTCATAACTCCACAGCAGGTAGCCATCAAAACATCACCTTCAAAATCTCGAACCACACCCCCCATGCCTATCCCCTTCCCCCTCATCACCGCAGCATCGGTGTTAAGCTTATACGTACCTTCCATTGGCGCATACCACTTCACCTCCTCCTCACTTCAAGCCATGTTTTTCCCTTCACCTTCATTTGCCTTTTCAAATTCAATAGCCCCTCTCACAGCTTTATCCACCATGTCCATGAACTCTATCTTCTTCCTTTCAAAAACCCATGCATTCCTCCCAAGCCATATATTCCAACTCATCATCCAAAACAACGCCCACCACTCATCCCCTTTCCTACTTGCCATCAAGCTATCAACCCACTCTCGGAAACTCATATTAACCACTTTGTCAGTTTCAATTCTAAGTGGCGAAGCATACCAAGCACGCGAGCTCTCCCCACACTTAAGCAACATATGTTCCACCGTTTCATCCTCCTCACCACATCTTTGGCATTCACTAGCAACACACATACCCCTTCAAAAACATATGAAGCATTATAGAAGGAAGTCTCAGCCCCTTAGATGTACAGTGAAGGTGGATTTAAGAAAAGCTTATGACTCTTTAAGTTGGGAGTTTTTAGAGGAGCTTCTGGTGAAGATGAAATTTCCTAGGAAGTTTGTTGATTGGATTATGATTTGTATGACTTCTCCGTCTTATTCCCTTAGCATTAATGGGAGTCTGTGTGGTTTTTTTAAGGGCAAGCAAGGAATTAGACAAGGTGATCCTATTTCACCTCTTTTGTTTGTGATAGTAATGGAGTATTTGTCAAGATTATTGAAGAAGATGAGCAAGAAACCTGGATTTTCTTTTCACTACAGATGCAAATCTATGCAATTATCGCACTTGATGTTTGCAGATGATTTAATGCTATTCTGTAAAGGAGATGTTTCTTCTGCTATTCTGCTGAAAAGGACACTTAATGCATTTGCTGCTACTTCAGAGCTGTGTGCCAGTGATGAGAAAACAACCATTTATTTTGGCAATGTGGGGCAAGAAATACAGGAAAGAATTCTACAGAGCACTGGGTTTCAAAAAGGCACCTTCCCTTTTAAATATTTAGGCGTGCCTTTAACTTCTAAAAGAATTTCTAAGGCTGACTGCGATGTCCTTGTTGACAAGATGCTTAAACGTATTATGTGTTGGAGATCTCGTCATTTGTCATATGCTGCTAGAGTAGTGCTTATTAATGCTGTTCTGTTAAGCATTCAGAGCTTTTGGGCTCAGGCTTTTCTGTTGCCTAAAAGTGTTACTAATCGCATTACTCAGATTTGTAGAGTCTATCTATGGGAGGGCAAGGTGTTCTTGTCTAAGCCTCCCCTTGTTGCCTGGAGTTGGGTGTGTTTACCCAAGAATCAAGGTGGGTTGGGTATTAGGGATTTCTCTGCTTGGAACAAGGATGCCATTGCAAAATATGTATGGCAGATTGCACAGAAGGAAGACTTGCTTTGGATCAAGTGGGTGCACCATGTTTATGTGCAAGAGACAGAATGGTGGGGGTATAAACCTCCCTCATCTTCTAGTTGGGTGTGGAAAGGAGTCTGTAAAGTAAAGGAAAGATTTAAGGATGCATATGGGCCTCAGAACCAATGGCTTGATGGCAGGAAGCCATTCACTATTAAGAGTGGGTATCAGTGGCTTCGAGGGCAACAAGAGAAGGTCACCTGGAGTAATTGGGTGTGGAATGCTTGGAGCATTCAATTATCTCATGGTTGGTGGCTTTGGGCAAACTCAGAACAAGGGTGAAGAATGGCTGCTGCAGGTGTTGTACAAGAGGTGCAGTGTTTGCTGTGTACAGTTGGGCAGGATGAATGTACTCACCTCTTTTTTAGATGTGAGTTTGGTAGACCAGTGTGTGCAGGTGTGATGGAATGGTTGCAAATTAGAATTGCAACTGATGAATGCATTTTTACTACCTAGAAGAAATGGGGCAGAAGGTTTAGAAGCAAGAAGAGACAACAGGTTTGCTATGTTGCTCTGGCTGCTGTTGTCTATCACACATGGAAAGCAAGAAATATTAAATATCTTAAATGAGTTGTTAACATTTCAAAAGTAAAATTACAGTATGACCCATGAGTTTTTTTTTTAGTAAAGAAAATAAAAAGAGCTTTTGGGAATTCTCTAGATTATTCAAGAGTTCCATTGGTTTTATATTACAAGAAGTTCCTTGATTCATCCCTTTTAATCTCTATCATCTAATTTGTCATTGAGGAAACCCCCAAATATGTTAAATTATTAAAAAAAAAAAATTTATATATAACCCACATAATTCAGTTTTTCTGATTTTGTTCTTTGAACCTGTCCTGGTGGGGGCAGAGTTCATTGTTAGAAATCTTGCAGGTGTAGTATCGAGGACTTGGAATATGTTGAATGAGCGAGAAGATGCTTACGTTGTAAATCGTGGATTAAAGTTATAGTTAGATGTTTTATTGAGAATATTTTTTTTTTTTTATGTTTGGTTGTAGTATATTTTAAGGTTCAAGTCAGAGTAGCTATTATGAAGGATTTCTTTTAAAGAATGATGTATTGAAGGGCCATAAGCCATAGGTCCAGGATCGTATCAAATTGTTTTGTTTCCGCTACAAGATCATGTAATTTGAGGTTTATTAGGTGTTAATTGAGATTTATGAATGTATGTAACAGTCCAAATATCTTAAGTAGGCTTAATTAAAGGCTAGTCATTTGTTTAAATTAATTTTAATATTTTAGTATAACTTGATGTATTTTTGTTAAACAAACAAAGTGTTTTAAAAAGAAAAAAAAAAAAAAAAAGAGAAATGTTCCTCTCACACGTGGCTTAATATGGATAAGCCAACATCTTGCCTTGTTGTCAAAAGCTCTAGCCTTCCCCAATTTCTTTTCTTCAATCAGAAATGGAAAAAAAATTATTCAAAACCCTCATTTCACCTCTTCTCTCTCTCGTACCACTTTCACTCCTTCCTTCGGTTATGTACAAGATGGATCTCGCCGGAGCTGAAATGCCCCTCTCGCCGGCATGCGCACGGTGTTGTGTTGTCTTCTACTTCTTTAGCGTCCTTCTTTCCTCTCTGTTATGTCCTGTTCAGGGGTCCCGTCGCTCGTGCTGCTGCCGCTGTTGTTCGGCGCTGCACTGGTGGTACTGGTGGTTCTGCCACCGTCGACGCTCTTCTCAATTTGCGCG
This sequence comes from Beta lomatogona, assembly GCA_947646795.1. Lineage (NCBI taxonomy): Eukaryota > Viridiplantae > Streptophyta > Magnoliopsida > Caryophyllales > Amaranthaceae > Beta > Beta lomatogona. The sequence continues at coordinate 128,892 of CANSNZ010001101.1, read as the reverse complement.
CCGGTGCTAATGTGAGTGCATTTCTTCATTGTTGCTATGCCTTGTTTGTGGTTCTAGTTGATTCCAATTCAAATCTGATATAGTGAGATTTTATATATTCTGATTTTAGAAATAAATTTGTTTCTCAATCTTGTTATTAATTAGCAAAATCAGTTAGAAGAAAGTTTGATAAACTTAAAGATTGCATTTTTTCCTCTTTTCTAATGGATTGAGTTTAGAATATGAATAGATGATTCTTAAGTTAAAATCTGATTTTCATAAACTATGCTATTTGATGATGTTATCTATGAATCGAACATGGGGTTATTTAGAGTTAGTATGTGAAGAATGATAAATGTGGGTTAGATTATTGAGTTGAATTAGTAGAATGGGTTGCATATAAGGGCTGTGGTAGTTTATGGAAGAGATTAGAAATGTGAGCAAGATAATTTGTTTATCTAAAACTATATTGAGAATAGTTGTTAATTATTGGTATTGTTGTTGAGGTATAATATGGATATCGATGTATGGTGCTCAAGTATGTTGGATGAATCAAGACTCGGTATAGAATAGAAGTAGAATTCAGAGATCGAAAGGTACACACATGTCCATCCACTTTCGAACTAGAAATTAGAATTTCATATGATTATGTGTATTTGACAAGTTTTGATAACTGAACTTTTCATTATGAGTTGTAACGAGTTTATAGGATAAAGTTATTTTTGGATTATCATTAAGTTGCATTGCCGAGAGGCACGAGAACTTCTTAAGAGTATAAATTCGTAGCAATATTATATGAACTCATTATTCTGAACCAAGTTTATAAGACTTTTGTATTATGTTTTGTAAGAGTGATGTTTTTAGTAATGGTGGTGATGAGTATTTAAGCTAGAACTTCGATATGTATACTTAACTATGTAGTTTTCAACGAGATTTCCAATTTATAAAGCCTAGGGAGTACGAATTCAATATCTTTTATGAACTCGGTTTTTGTCTGCACTACAGTTGTATTTGAAAGATTCGGGCTAACAACGGAATTTTGATCAACTGTGTTTGAGTTATGACTTCGGGTATAAAATAATTGTTGAAGGATTTGCGATATAAGTTTTATTTTGAATTATGAAAGTGTGAAAAACACTGTATTATATGGATTGAGATCTTGATTATATATGATTAGTACCTTTGAGAACTATGAATTCGAATCATGAGTAAATAAGGATTTGTGAAATTATTAAATAGGTTTCTGATTTTGTTTATGATGGGGAAGAAACTGCAGCAGTAGTGATGAACACATCGTAGTATGTGTGTATGATGAAATGATTGGACATATGTCCTGGGAACAAGTCTTGCAAGCAGTACAAAATTGGTAGGGGAGACGTCCCCATGAGTTTAGAGATGGCGACATAGTCCACTCTCTATTCGTATATTCTTCCCCGAATATGTTACAGGCTGATTGAAGGGAGAAATTACAAAGTATTATATGGTCTCTGGAAGTTCAAGTGGAACTCCTACTAGTTATTATTTTTATTTTTTTCATTCTTTTTAAAACACTTTGTTTTTTTTAACAAAAATACATCAAGTTATACTAAAATATTAAAATTAATTTAAACAAATGACTAGCCTTTAATTAAGCCTACTTAAGATATTTGGACTGTTACTAAGTTTAAGCCACTAAAGTGAATTTCTGGTTGGACAGTGTGTACTCAGTTTTTCTGATTTTGTTCTTGGAACCTGTCCTGGTGGGGGCAGAGTTCATTGTTAAATATTTTGCAGGTGTAGTATCGAGGACTTGGAATATGTTAAATGAGCGAGAAGATGCTTTCATTGTAAAATTTGACTAAAGTTATATTTAGTCGTTTTACTGAGAATATTTCTGTGGTATTTGGTTGTATTATATTTCGAGATTCCGATCAGATATCTATGTATGAATGATTCTTCTAGAGATTTATTTATCAATGGGCTATAACCCATAGGTCCAGGATCGTATAAAAAGGTTATGTTTCCGCTGAATATTAATGTAACTCGAGGTTTATTAAGTGGTAAATGAGGATTATGAATGTTAGGTGTGATTAGCTAGCAGCTCGGAAGTGCGGGTTGTTACACAGGCGCTCTGGCATGCTACTGTTCCAAACCCCACTGCTATCATTAGGAAGATTAAATTCAAGGTCTCCTGTAGAGTTTGTAGTAGGATTAATGCGAAATGGCCAAGTGATGCCCTAAGTTGGTTTAATTCTCTTGCTGTAACTGTGTAGTTGTGTCATTTTTGCTGCTTTTGTGTTCTGTACAGTGTGCAGAGTAGTGTGTATATGTTTTTTGGGAGGGGCTCCCTTGCTTTTTGGTAATACTAATTCTTACATTATACCAAAAAAAAAAACAAATTTTGTTTAATTGGAATACCATTTCGAAGTAATTTCCAGCCAAAGAGCTTCACTTTCGGGGGGACCTATGCATCCCATAGCTGCTACCACGATTTGCCTTTGTTGCTACTGGAAGTTGATGGCTTTTCTATTCAGTCCCCAAGTAACTCATTGAAGTACGCACTTCGTACCGAATATTGCCCATTACTAGTATGAACCCACATCCATTCATCTTGACAGCTATGCAACGGAATAGGAATTTGTTGAATTGCACGACTCTCCCAATGGTTGAAACAGTAGTCCACCAAACTAACATTCCATCCATCTTCAGTCATCAGCTCACTCACCCTTTGAGGCACATCATTATCACCCTCAAAATTTCGAGGTTGGACACGACACATTGGAAGCCCAAGCACCCAAGGGTCGCTCCAAATATTTGTGTCCCTTCCATCCCCAATCACTCTACACATGCCTTTTAAGACCACGCTTCTAGCAGAGAATATTGATCGACATGTAAAGCTCATATTTGGATTCACCTTAGCCTCCAATAAAGTACTATTAGGAAAGTACTTACCTTTCAGCACTCTAGTCATCAACGAATTAGGCATAGTAAGTATCCGCCACGTCTGTTTTGCTAGAAGAGCCCGGTTGAAGACTTCAAAATTCCTTATGCCCAGACCACCTTCTTTTTTTGGTAGAAACATTTTTTCCCAAGCCACCCAAGCCATCTTCCTCTCTTCATCTTTTTGGCCCCAAAAGAAATTCCGGCACATTTTTTCTATTCCATCAATAATGCACTTTGGAATTTTAAAGCATTGCATTGCATATGTCGGAATAGCTTGCGCTACAGCTTTAATCAACACTTCTCTTCCAGCTTGTGACAAAACATTGTCCTTTCTACCCCTTAAGCTTTTTCCAAACACGATCCTGAATTGATTGAAAAACTCCTTTTTTTGAGCTCCCTATATATGTAGGTAAGCCCAAATATTTGTCATGTCCCTAGACAGCCTTAAAAGCTAACTTCATCTGAAGAATATTAATTTGTCCGGCTCTAGGTTTCGGCTATAGGACATTTCTGATTTTTCCATGTTCAGTTATTGCCCAGAAGCAGCTTCATAAATAGAAAGGACCTCATCACATTTTCCACCTCCTCCTCCATGGCTCTGATGAATAATAAGCTATCATCTGCAAAAAAAGGTGAGAAATAGGACTAACTCTTCTCCCTATTTTAACTCCATGGATGAGCTTTTTCGACTCAGCGTCCCTGAGTAAAGTAGACAGTCCTTCCGCACATAAGACTAATAGGAAAGGTGATAATAGATCACCCTCTCTCAATCCCCGAGATGGTAGAAAATTCCGAGATGGTTGCCCGTTTACAAGCACAGAAAAAGTTGCAGATTCCACACAATTCATCACTAATCTAGTATAACTAGTAGGGAAACCCAACTTCAACATCATATTTTCAAGGAAACACCATTCTACTCTATCGTAAGCTTTACTCATGTCAAGTTTAAGCCCCAAGTACCCTTTTTTCCTTTTTTTTCTTTTTTCTCAGAAAATGAAAACACTCATAAGGCACAAGAACATTCTCAGTTATCAACCTTCCCGGCACAAACCCACTTTCACTGTCATGAATAACCACTAGAAGTACTAATTTCATTCTGTTAGCCAACACTTTTGACACCAATTTATAGAGGACATTACACAAACTAATTGGGCGAAAATCAACAGGAGACTCACAATTTATTTTTTTAGAAATAAGAACAATGTGTGTCTGATTAACGGCACCAATATTATCCGTATTATTCAACAAATTTAACACTTTGTCAGTAACATCCTCCCCAATGTTTGCCCAAAAAGTTTGATAAAAGAGTGCATTCATACCATCTAGGCCTAGCGCTTTGTTTGGGTGCATTTGAGATAACGCCCCAAGTACTTCCTCTCGTCTGAATGGTGCTGCAAGGTGAGCTGCCATCTCGTCAGTAATCAGAGGCTCGACGAGATTGATAATCGGCTCCACATCACTGTTGTTGCTCGATTGAAATAAATGTTCGAAATAGTTTGCAAAATATTCCGTTATTTCATCTTCGTCCTCATAACAAACGCCAGCTTCATTTTTTATGCGTCTCACATTATTTCGTTGCTCTCGCTGATTAGCTTTTTGATGAAAAAATTTTGTATTATAAACTACTAAGTTATCTCCATAAAAAGTGAAATTAAATATATACAAACTGATAACATACTGTATTTTATGCATAAACTAATAACACATATAAACTAATAAAATTATGCAAAGAATTAGCATAAACTTGTCAAAATTATTTAGAATGACTGGAAAGACATCTCAGCTAAGGTCTTTTCAATCCAATATTGAACCAAGTCGAAACTAGCTTTGCTAAGTGAAATGATTTGATCTACAATAACACTCAAATTAGAATTGTTGTACAATACTTTGCTTGCTATGACTTGATCCAAATATGATCTCTTTATAATCTGAACTTATCTCGGACTCGACAACAAAAAACTCATTATTACAGAAATCCAATGACAAGCAAGAACCCATGTTGCTAGACTGCTAGTCATGTCATATCACCTTTTCAAGGTACAAACTCCTCCAATGGCAAGCAACGACTAATTCTAACTTGAATGGGTCCCACTTTACCAACTAACCTCCCAATTTTGACTATCATTTATGATATAGGAAATGGGTCCCACTACTTTTTGAGCAAGCTATATAGCTTGTTTGAGAAACATTGCTTAACCAAGCTATATTGCTTGTTTTATCCCAATGGTTGACCTAGTAGCTCAAAAAATTTACATATTGCAAGTAAGTCCTCCAACTTAACCATTGAAGAAGCTCTTATTAGCTTAAAAAAGGATGATGAAACGACAATGCATCGGGAAAAACAAATAATAATTAAAGAGTTTATTTTGATTCATGTTGGGGTTACTTTAAACCGATGACAAATCATAATTGGTCTATAATGGTTTATCCCATGGTACAAGAAGCTTATATCTCTTTTTCATATGGTTATACAAATAAATTCCATCTTCACTTGGTCTCCAAGTACAATGAGGACCCCCACATTCTTCATCAACAAACTCCTCGACATCAATAAATGTTATGTAGTCTACATGGCCATTAGGCCATGCCAAGTTACATCCGTAACGTATGCTTACCCAAATATCACGTTTGAATGTCCAATTGAAATTTTCATTACTTGGATTTGATGAAATCCTAGGTCTCTAATTCTCGGAAAGTCTTCCCTACAATGAACTCCAAGAGTATCCTTACTTAATCCATTGTCTATTTCCACCCAATAACGTGTTGGCCATAATCCCGTACCTGTTATATATGGATGGTCTCTCATTCCTAGAGTTAATATTATGGCTGGTAAAAGTTTCAACATTTTGTTATGGTTATGGCTTAAATTCTTATCGGCAGGATAAATTAAGGTGCAATACCTTTCTCTGATGTTCCCCTTTTCTATCCTAATTATTGGGCTCTTTATGGTGCATTTGTGATCTAAGAGTTTTCAATTTATATAGGAGTAGTAGCAATTGTCTCTCTCTCTCTTGTGGATGGGAAGCTTAGGAATTAGAAATAAAGTTAAGATTTTGCATTTAATTTCATTGAAACAAACAATGGATTATATGTAATCCATCAGATACTTTGTCCTAAATGATACTAAAATATTAAATTCATTATGTAATAACTTCCAAGATATGTACGATAATGCAAAAGCTAGTATTTACATTTTTTTAAGGAAAGTGAGTATTTACTTCATAGTAAGTTTTGTGTAAGGAAAGCTGAGTATTTACTTCATAATACAAAATTATGGTAAGCAGGGCCGCCTTAGAGGGTGTGTAAATAGCCCAATCGCACAGGGCTTCATTTTGTAAGGGGCCCAAAATTTTAATTTTCTAATATTTTCTTATGAAAAAATGCTTATTTCTTCCTCATCGCGTGACAGAAAATCTACATTTTAGAATATTTGCTTATCAAAATTGTATATTGTTGCCTAATATGTATGCACAACCTATTAATTTTAACAATATAAGGGCCTTATTTTCATTTTTATAGCAGGGCCCTTAAAATTTCAAGACGGCCCTGATGGTAAGACCACCTTATTTTGGAACGAAAAGGATCACTTTGTAAGTTTAAGAGGTAACTTTAAAAGTTAAAAGGCTCACGTTTTGATAATGGGCGACCTTAATTATACCTTAAAGGGCCCACTTCTACCATAAGTGACCCTTTTAGAATAACAAGCTACCTTCGTCTTAACATAAACTATGGTAAGGTGGTCTTATATGAGATTTTATAGTTCCTTCAAGTCGAAGACATTCGGTTTGTCTCCTAGAGATGTTTTTCCCAAAAAAAAAAAAAAAAAAAAAAAAAATCTTCATTACATGGTGCCAAAGGATAATAACAGTTACCTAATATATTTTTTCAAAATCTAAGTTACTATGATATCTGGTGGATATATATATTTATTATAAGGGATTTAGTATATTATTTTTAATTTTTTAGCAACTTTATTGTTTACATAAATTTTTTTTTTGAGGAAAGTTTACATCCGATTGAATATTAGTAGGACTCTTCTAACCTATACCACAAGGCATAGGTTAAATTTCAAGATTTTATTAAAAAAATTATAATACATCAAGGTTATATTTGGAGATAATAAATAAGGATAGATACTGAAGATAGAGAGAATCATGTAAGATTTTTTAGTTTGATTGGTTTTGAAAATAGAAACTTTTGTATAATGATATCTTATCTATGAATTTTAATGCGGTTAACCCATGCCCGTAAAAAAAAAAAACCCCTATACCTTGTGGTATAGGTTAGAAAAATTCATATTTAGTAATGTATCTTTCAATACACATGAAATAATAGATTACATAGTATAATCAGAAATTGCCCATATTTTACGATCGTTTATGTTGACTTTCTATTAATTATTAAAGATACACTTTAATAACTTTTTATAAATTTAGTAATGTATCTTTCGATACACATGAAATAATAGATTACACAGTACTAGCATTTTTTGCACGCTATGCGTTCGTGTCATATTAATGTTTTTTTTTTCAATTAGTTTTTTTGTCAATGTTACAAAAAATTTCCTTCAAACATACATTTGTACTTTTTTAATTTTTTTTTTGTTTTTCTTAAATCAATGTTTCGTTGGTTTTTTTAGTTATTTGTTCATCATTATTGAAATATAGTATTGAGAGAAGAAAATATAAAGCAGAAGAAAGCTTGTGCTCAAATAAAAGTGGAAGAGTTTGATTTATATAGTAGAGTTTACCGAATAATAAACAACATTTAGGTTTTAAGATATTATCAGTATAATTATTAATATGAAATTCAAGTTCATATTTTTTCTTCTGATTGTGTCAATAAAGTTATATTGTAAAATTAATTTTTGATCAGAGTTTTTCATACATATGCAAGAAGAGAAAATCATTCTCCTTAATTTAATATTTACTTGAAATTTCAAATTCATTTCCATTGTTAACTTCTTTAATATGTATGGCAAGTAGGAAGAAGAAAAGATTATTTAATATATATATGACAATTTAAATTCATTAAGGGTATATCAGACTTTTTGTAAGGGGACACCATCTTGTTCCCCCCTTTACTTAATTATAAATATAGATAACCAGATATTGCCCATATTTTACGATTGTTTATGTAATGTTGACTTTCTATTAATTATTAAAGATACACTTTAATAACTTTCTATAAATTATTAAATATTCACTTTAGTCTGCACCCAAAAAAATATACACTTTAATCATAAATTATATATATATATATATATATATATATATATATATATATATATATATATATATATAAATGAAGAATACCAAATATCAATTAGGATATTCAATTCAAGCTAAATCTTAAGAAAACCACATACGAACATTCAAATACATATTAAAAAGTCCCAATCCGAAAAGGTTCATGAGTGAATTACATTTTTAAATTTTTCTTTGGGTGGAGTAGTAAGTTTGGATTATGGTTTAAATGAAAGATTCCTCTTATAATAAAAATAAATGTTATAACAATTTAAATGGGTATAGGGCTTGTTAAAAAAAGTAATGAATTGATGTAAGGTGGGACGGGGATGGAGCATAGGCGGATGAAGATGGAACGGGAATGATAAAGAATTCACACTCGCTCCATCATCCCAATGCGGAGGGATACAACTTTTATCCCCGTCTCTGTCTCACCATTCACCAAACTTCCCTCCATTCCCAGTAGGGGTGTGCAAAAAGATCCAATCCGAATAATCCGATCCGATAATCTGTCGATCCGATCCGGTTTTTGCATTTCGAATATTTTGGATCGAATATCCGGAAAAATATCGGATTTTCGGATCTGATACGGATCGAATTTTTTTTAGTTTCGGATAATCTGAAAATCCAATTTAAAAAAATGAAATTCAAATGGGCTTTAGGGTTTCTTTAATTTTATGAAATGAAATTTTCGGATCGGATTCGAATTGACTTTTTCCCGATCCTAAATTTTGGATCGGATCAGATCCGATATCTGATAATGCACACCCGTAATTCCCACCCAATGAGGTGGATGTGGAACGAGTCTCAAGCATTTCCACGCACCTTACTAACATATGTTGTGTATCGATAGGTACACATAAAAACAGAGTTAGTGTATCGGTAGATTTATAGAGCTAGTGTACAAAGTATATCCCACTACCATGTGAAAAAATTGTGTTTTTGTGAATTCAAAATGAAAAGAAAAAAAAGGAGAAACAAATTACTCTGTTAACTTTATTTAGATTCATATTCATAAAAGTATCACTTACAAACTACTTCCTCCGTTTCTTAATAAGTGCAATATAGAGAAAGTGAAGGAATACCAAGGAATGTAGAGAGAGAAAGTTGGGACCACAATAAAGTAGAGTAATTCATCAAACAAAAAAAAAACTGTGGTCCCCTCTTATTTTTTGGTGGCATATTTGTAATAGTATTGAACTTTTTTTACCATTTTGAGCTTCGTTGCACTTATTGTGACTATTCCAAATAAGGAAAATGTTGCACTTATTAAGAAATGGAGGTAATATATAACTAACCACAATTTCTTCTAATTAAGGTTCACGACCCACGACCCCATGAACACATATATCTTTTTCTTGATATCATACAAATGAATTCCATCATCAGCTGCTTTCCATAAACAATGACGCCCACCGCAATAATTATCTACAAAATATGAGTCGTCAAAGAAAGCTGTAAAACTTATGCGGCCATGGTTAGGCCATGTCAAAGTACAATCATAATATACCAATTCAATGAGATAGGTTCTGAATGTCCAGTTGAAATTACTGTTCACTGGAATATGATAAAGCCCTAAATCTTTAGGATGTACACCCTGTTTGCCTGTTTGAAACAATGAACATCAAGAGTATCTGCGCTTAATGCATTGTCTACTTTCACATGATAACGTGCTGTCGGAGCGTAAGCCAACACAAGAGACTGCTCTATAGCAAAGTTAGCATTATGATTATGAAAAACTTCATCATTTTTATGTGTTAATTTCCCTTTTTTGTATACTGTAATAGAAGTATACCTCTCTTGTTTCTTTTTTTTTTTCTTTCTAAAAGGCAAATCCATACTTTGAGTTATTTATAGTGTTCCAAAACTGAACAAGGATAATTGCGGATATTAGTAGTTTATTACATACACCCCTTATTTACACGCTACTACCTTTTGCATTTATTTTATGAATGCCAACAATAATAAACTAATATGTATTGAAATCTCAAATCTGGTGGATACTATGGTTATTTATAAGCGAAAGTACAGAACTACATTGTCTACATATATGTAGCGACTGGGAAGTGAGTAACACTTACATGGACCTAGTCGGCAATAAAGTTATTACAAAAATTGTATGCAGAACACATATTAACATTTATTTAAATACAGTCACATAGTGACCTTTTTTATAATATATACTCTAACTCATAATTTATTATCTGTTTAGGCATAGTCATCTTTGTAGCCTTGTTAACAAATAGTTTTGTTACATATATTTTTCACAAAATAAAGTCACCTTTATACATTTACTCGTGCTTAATTTTTTTTTATCATATTGACCTTTGTTTAAAACATAGTGACCATTTTTTAGTGGTAGTGAACTAGGCACTTGCATGAACTACTTGAATATATGTTATAAAAAGAGGTCGCTATGTCGAAATGGGTCATTATGTGTTCTGTGATCATTTTTTGACACGTATGATCTTATTGTCCACAATAATTTTAGTGTGGACAAAGTCCATGCAAGACTTTAGCTTGGGAAGATCTCTAATCACTCTTTCTTATAGCATTAGGGGCTTGTTTGGTTGGATGTAGGAATTTTTTTTTTTTTTAAATTACTATTTTTCTAGGAAGTGGAAAAAAAAATTTGTTGATCGTGGAAAGAAAAACTTCCCATGGGAAGTTCTACTTACCTAAGGGGACCTAGATAAGTAACTTCCTCCATTTTGTGGGAAATAGAACTTCTTAGGAAGTACAACTTCCTACTTTTTTGTCAACCAAACAACTTCACTTTATCTTACTTCCTAGAAAATTACTACTTTCCATGAATTTTTATGTCAACCAAACAACCCTTAGAACTATTTTCAGTGTTATATATGAGTCATATATTTTTATTTAAATAATTTTTTTGATAAAAAATACACTTTTAATTTATTTTATAATTAGAATAATTATAAAATATATCAATTTTTACAGTATTTGATTGGAATTATATACTTCATCTGTTTCAAAATACTTGACACACTTCTCTTAACGCGCTTGTCAATGCATATTTTTGACAATCAATATCTCTAGTTCCTTACAAGCAGAAATCATAAAAAATTGATATTCCTGAAAGTATATGTCAAGACGTATCTAACAAGATCTCACATGACAATTTTTTATCTTATGGAAAAATCACAAAACACGATCAAAGAAGAGTGTGTGAATAAGCAAAACTCAAACCGTGTCAAGTATTTTGAAAACTCCATCTATTTCTTTTTAGTTAACTCAGTTCAGTGTTTGTTTGGGGGGGGGGGAACCAAGGAGTAAGTACAAAAGTATGAGAGAAACTGAAAAGGTGGAAAGAGAAACTAAAAAGTGAGTTGAAATATAAAAAAGTGAATGGCATGGGAGAAAGAATAGAAAAAAAAATGTGTAGATTAAAAAGAAACAAACCAAAAAGGAAATTGTGTAGATTAAGGCCCTGTTTGGCATTAGAGTTTTAGGTAGCGGGTAGCGGTTGGACAAGATCAAAATGCTACTTACAATATAATTATGAGTGTTTGGTAAGGTAGTGGTTGTAGTAGCGGGTAGCGATTATAGTAGATTATGAGTAGCTTTTATAGAACGTTACTACAAGTAACGTTTGAGATTTATAGGTAGCGGTCTAGCGAATAAATATATAATAGTATAAGATAGAATTGTTAGCCAATGTTTTTAGTTTATTTTTTCTTTTTCTGTTTAGTAATTTCTTTTTTATGGCAATCCATTATTTTTCCTTTACAATAGTAGAGATGTGATTTAAATATTTATTTTAAAGAGAAGATATAACTAATATTTCACAATATTTTATACTCCAAAGTCCACAATCATTTTAGTTGAAATAGGTAATATATTAATTTTTTGAGAGTTGAATAATATCTTAAATTTATACGTTTCTTTGAGTAGTTAAAAAGTGATATACTCCTTATCTCTATAAGATGTTTGAAAAATAAATATTGAATTTAACTATTGAACTAACTAATGAAATTGTTGTAGTTCATTTCATATTTGAATAAATGTTATTTATTGTCTTTTACAATTTCAACAGCTAATTTTGCCGAACACTTCTAATTAAACAACTACTTTAAACACTAATCGCTAACAACTACTAGTAGACAGCTAGCAGCTACCCTCAACCGCTACAGCTACTGCAACAGCTAACAACTACTGGAACCGCTAGTTTTGCCAAACAAGGCCTAAAAAGACCAGAGAGAGTATTTACTATGATTATATATTTAATTTATGGCATATTATATATGATTAGTGATATCAAATATTTTACATACACTACACTATATTTTGTTTCCTTAGAAATAAGAGACACTTGACATGAAAAAGAAGCACCAAATGTCAATTCTTGAGTGATTTTATTTTATATATCTTTTGTTTAGGAAGATAAATAGTTAGTTTTCTAATTCTGGTTAGATAAGATCTTGCAAGATGCTAATTTTACTTAGGATTTCAACGGGCTTAAAATTATTATTTATATACTCATCAAATTAGAGAGATAACAAACACTCATAAGTTTCTAGTTAGAGTTTTTAAGAGAGATCGTGATTCAAAGAAATTATGAGTATCGAGATTTGCTAATATTCATTAAGGATTGGTGAAATTTTGATAGTTTTCTTCTAATTGTTAAGGAGAGATTTTTCAAATTTTTGTTTGTCATTCCTCTTATTTTACACTCCTGAAATTTGTCCATACTTCCTCCATTATAAGAAATGGAACACTTATCATTTTAGGTCGTTTCAATATAAATAAAACAATACTTTATTTGACATGTCATTCTCTCTATATCTCTTTTCATCAAGTGATCGATCATCCTTTTATTTCTCTCTATCTCTCCTTAATCTCCATTTCCCTCTACATTCCAATTATTTTAGAATGGGTGAAGTATTATTTTCTTGTTGTAGCATCAAACCTTACAAGTTCTGCTTCATCATGTTACCCAAGAATCATGATGTTTGGTTTTTTTTTTTTTTTTTTTTTTATATTTATGTTCGGGTTTTGGAGAACTACAAAAGTCAAAAGGCAATGATGTACAAGGATTTTCCAATTGTGTGTGACTAAGAGATACATGCAGAAACTCAATGAACCATTATACAAATATATATATATATATACACATATACATATATATATATATACATATACATATATATATGTATGTATATATATATATGTATGTATATATATATTAGGCAGATTGTTCAAAGGAGAGGCAACCATGCATATTCACAATGTCGCAGCGGCTAGGTAGACCATAAATTGGTCAGTCACTACGTTTGCTGCAGTCTTGCAGAAAATCCTGGATAATAGTTTCACAGTTCCAGATCTGGGGTGGCAACAAGGCAACTAGTGTATTATACTACGCTAATTCACATGAAATACATACTTAACCGCCGATTCGAAGGGGCACATCACACATGCATAACACGATAAAGCCATAAAGCAGCCTTGCCTCTACAAGATTCAATTGAGAGAATCATGGAACACAGGATTGGCTTGTAACTGTGCTGCAAAATTCTGCAGGATCTGCTTGATGAGACCTCCGAGTTCATTCTTCTCCAAGTCCTTAGCTTGCAATTTGTTATTTATGTCAGAAAATGTTGCATCATACAGAAGAATAACTGCTTCATTGGCTTTTATAGGAGGTAATCCTAACTCATTCCCGTTTCCCTCAAGGTAACTCCTAATGATTTCTGTACAATCTTGCTTTTTCTGGGAATTACAGACTTGCTGGTATATCTTCTCGGTCACATCATCTAATTGATTCTTGTCAGCCAAGAGCTGCAATGTCAACTCAACATTATCAATTACCCGGCATTTGGGTGACATAGAAAATGATAAACTTTCTCAGGGTGGAGAAACAAGCAAATCATATTCGTTCCATCTAGATAAGCTTCCGACACCGAGTGCCATCCATTCTCAACATAGTTGACACAGCTATTGAGAAGCTACGTGCCAAAACCGCTTCTATCCCCATGTAACACACAGAAGACAGTCTAATAACATCAAATTGATGTTTTCAAATTAAATGGAGTGACAAAGGAGAAAAAACAGGGACAAATATTGCATAATAAATGAAGTCATCATTAATCATGCAAAATTATGTGTTTGTTACATTTATTGTTATTTGTTCATCCCAAAGTTCCCCTTACATGTTTGAGAAAAGGACATGGGCCAGTGTCATGCCTTGGTCATGATTGTTGGCCTTCCAATTATGCATTTCAGTATATAAATGCACTAATACAATTCTCTCTTATTGTCACCCTTTTTTTTTTTTTTTTAATGATTGAAATTCACTAAGTTACCAGCAAGGCCAATTGACCTTCTCTCAGTCAGGTGTCTCACAATGCCAGTTACAGTGCAAGGGTAAGAGACCACACAGCATAGAAGGAATTGGCTTAAAGGTATGGTGTTTGCTCGACACATCCATAAATGGCCAACAAAGAAAAGTATACAAAAGCATGCAAGTTTTAGTGAAATCTTTGTTGAACAGTACACAAGATGGACGCTATTATCTGATGACAAACCAAAGGGAGAGGAAACCACCTTTTTTAGCTTAGAACCATTTGTTATCTTGACATTTTGTACAACGGTGACATGCTTCAGAGCCAAGGCATCTGCCAAATCCTGCAAAATAGGCTGAAGTAATTGTGCAAATTGTGCTTGGCCTAATTTCTCCTCTCCTTCAGCTCCATGTTTCTTCAATATATCATTTACCATCGGAAATTCTGTTCAACAATACAACCAACGTAACCAGAAAATTTGAAGACGTTACAAGGTCATGGGATTACGAACACAGCAAAAATTGCATAACATGGAAATTTAGCCTGCGCTTACAAAATGACTTAGGAATAAAAAAAGAAATTTCAGTTTAGATACTGCATAGGATGAGATAGAACGCTTTCACTCTACTTAAGATGCTCTATTAAACATGGTTGAACTGAAAGTCACGTAAATGTATTGCAACTCATATTTGGTAAACAGGTAATATCCTAGTAAACATGAAAAAGTATTCAAGTCAAAAATTAAGAGTGATCATGGAAAAGACAAGAAGTCAGAAGTGCAAAACCAGGTGAGACAGATATTGCACCACAAGCAGAAGCGAGAATCAAATATATGAGGCCGCTCAGTAAGTTAGAATCCCATTGAAGAATTACATGCAAATTGTTAATAACTAGTCTACATCCTCTTTCCCCTTTTGTTTGCGCATTAGTTTTCAGCACACTATTTAATGATTAAAAAGTATAGAGGAAGTTGGAGGATGGGTGCGGGATCCAACATTAAAGTAAAAAGTAAAAAATTGCCATATAAAGAATGGAGCAAACATTTAGGAACATCCCAAATAATAATATGCGGCAACAAAAAGGCACAACGAGTAAGCAATATAACCAAAACTTGGAATATAAAATTTTTCGAAACTACTATATACAAAAGGTGAAGCACACTACTTATTCAGCATCTGTTCATCTACAACAATGACATGCATATTTTTCAACCTTTAGGAGACATGTAAGCTACAATTCAACAAACCTTTGCAATGATGAATACAATTCTACAAGACGCGGTATATAACGTTACTTGCTTGGTAAAGAGTTACAAGGTTGGTCAAGCTTTAATTGATTAATCTAGCGAAAGAAGAAAAGAAAGTCATCGCATTAAGATTAAACTATAGTAGTGACACTTTATTTCAATCCATAATAGGGCCAATTACAAACAATAACCAAACATATTTAGTTTAGCAGGATTTATCCCAAGCTCGAATACCTATTGCCACCATAAAAAGTTATCTATAAGAAAGAGGCCAGTACCATGTATTTATATTGCCATGGTTAGGCAATGTAAGTTACATGAGTCCCATTGAAACTAAAATTGACTAGGACATCATGAACCCCAAGAAATATAGCTTTTAGACCGCCTTCTCTTCAATAGACGTCAAGAATATTGTTTCTCATCTTATCCAATTTCCTTTCTATTATTTGTTTTGATCTAATAGTGTGCAGGCCACAAAGTGCAATCCATCAAAAATAGATGGCGCTGATGCTCCCTGAGTTGACTTGGCCTACAAGGCTATAACTAGTACGAGCTTCAACATTGTTGTTGTGTTGGTTTTTTTTCTTTAAGGATAAAAGCTCGAGAATGATCTTTGCCCTCTTTTCTCAACATCTCTGACTGTTGGTTCTTTATAATCAACTAAGATTTCTAATTCATACTTCTTCTATCTCTAAATAACATTAACACTTCCTTTTCTTTCCATTTCAATATAATGTCACATTTTTTCAAAAAAACTTTTGCTTATGTCACAGAAACTTTAGGGTATTCACCATGCCGTTTGCACATGTTAACACAATATAGAAAATAAAGAAACTCTGTAAAAGTTTCAAGCTAAACATGGGGCTGAGAGTACAGAATTACAGATGTATAGTCCGTAAATTATGGGTGAGATTTTGGATCAATTATAAACGGAATAATAATCAGACTTGGTATGAAATCAGTTTTGATGTTTTGTTCATAAAGAAAACATATACATTAAATCAAATTCATTCAACGACTTGCATGGATATGAAGAATGCAATATCAAGCATTAACTTCACAGTCCACATTCAGCAAATTAATATTATCTCCGCAACAAAGTTTTTGCTTCTTCACACGTTGTTCAAATATCATGAGCAAGTTTTGCAAGGATAGAAAGGCTTTATCCTGTAGTTAAAAAACATTATTTTACAAAAGGCCAGCAACATGAGTTGGGTCAAGCTATGTAGCTCTAAAATTTAGAAACAAAAAAAATACAACTTTTTTGAAATATTTGGGAAAAGAAAATCTGCTATTAATTTTTCATACCAAAAAAATCTTACATTGGATTTTTGACCATGTTTTGGACATAATAGAAAGCTTCGTACCTAGTGAACATCAAGGTTAAACTTCTTGGGAAGTAGAAAATTGTGCAATTGGTTAGTTGACAAAAACAAACTGCGTTTATGAAAGTTTCTACTTCTCATAACTTTGCACCCAATGTAGAAAGTTGCATGCTTTATATTTACTACAGCTTCCTCGAATTTGATTACTGACAACTTCTTAGTGAAATTATTTCCTACGTCCAAATAATCACTGAAAGATACAAAGAACAGAGCAAAACTCGCGAAAAAAAGGAACAAGAAAAGAAAATCCCTTACACCTTTGAAAACTATAGCAAAATTAATGGATATAATGGCAACTTTGACTATTATTCTCAAAATAGTCCAAACTTTGCATTACCTAAGACAATCAGGCACATATGTATTCAAAGCCAATAACTTAATGCATAAATCGCAGGAATTCTAAAATCAATTTATGCAAGTTAGTCCTAACTCCTATCTACTCCCTGAAATGTCAAAAATATGATGCAATGTAGTACAGGCGACCTTAACTTTTGATGATTGCTGACAAATTTTTCATTGTTGTTTGCACTCAATAATCTAAATAAAAAAGGAGAGTAGTAATAAAGGAAGCCATCTCGCTCAATAGCAAATAAAAGAATTCCATACGAACATTGATGGAAGAAGAAAAATTGATCATATCATAATAAATGGCTAGTAAACCTGAACTCCATTATCGGACCAAAAAGATCAAGCAAATATTGCAAAATATAAATGCGAATGTTGAGGTGAGTATAGAGATATGTGAAAGCAAACCTGAAAATGGAGGAACACCCATTTCAACTCCCATATTAACTAAGGCACTCCGTATTTCACTCTTGCTTAGCTTCCCTTCATCTTCTGCATCCAAGTCGGTAAACAGATTCTCAGCCAACATTGCAAAATCATCTTCATCCTCCAAAAACAATCGAATAGTGTTTCCATCCAGAACTGATACCACAAGTGGTTCATCTGAACACATGAAAGAAAAATTCAATCATTAATGGAAACAGAGAAACAGGATAAAAACATGGAAAAGTTAACCAAGGAAGAGTAGGAGAAACAGTTTAGAACTATCACCGATTCACCGGTAGGGATGAACAAATGTAGATCGCCAAGTATCAGAGTTTCCGTGTTTACTTATTATAACTTGATTGATTTCCAACAGCATTCGACCTTTACGTTCAAACTTGTTTATTTACTAAATGAACAAGTATCAAACTTGTTAACATATTAAGCAATTCTAGAACTTGTTAGGTAGCACAAGCCCAAAAAAGATCATGACAAGTGTGCAAGAGAAAGTACACATGAAAAGAATTTGATCATATCCTACTAATGCCAGATTTTATTTATATCATTAAGCATAAAATTAACAAGAAAACAGAGCATTAGATGAAATAACAGACTTGTTCACAAACTAACAAGCTTTATGTGTGGTGTTCAAGCTTGGCCGATTTACTAAACAACCTTGAAAACATTTTGGACATTTGTTTAACAAATGAGTTGTGCCTGAATCAAGTTTGATTAAGAGACGGTCATGCATGCACTAGATCTTTTAGAGACCCGCGATTAATTAAATCCTGGGGCGTTTCGAACATGTAAGTATAGTCTAAGTATACATATACTAAGTATACAGTTTTATAGGTCCAAATTTTCAGTCTTCATTTTCTTTAACTTCCGATGTTCCATTTCGGTGATAGACTTACAGTCCATATATATATATATAGGAATAGGATCACGTGAAAACTACTCTTTATGCTGAAAGCTGAAAACTGAAAACTGCAACATAAAATGAGCAAAAAGTTTCTGAAAATGAGCAAAATGATAAAATGAGCAAAAAGTTACTAAATTGAGCAAAAAAATAAAATGAGCAAAAAATTGTAAAATGAGCAAAAGTTTCTTAAAATGAGCGAAAACGTAAAATGAGCAAAAAAAACATAAAATGAACAAAAGTTTGTCAAATGAGCAAAAATTTCGTAAAATGAGCGAAAGTTTGCTAAAATGAGCAAAAATTTCTTTAAATGAGCAAAAGTTTCTTAAAATAAGCAAAAATTTAAAATCAGCAAAAATCATAAAATGAGCAAAAATCTGCAAAATGAGCAAAAAGACTGGCTTTCAGTTTTCAACTTAAGGTTAGTTTTCAGTGGATCCTATATATATATATATATATATATATATATGAAAACTCTGCCAAGTTTATTCCCAGTTTAGTGACATTGGCTCATCCTAATGATCTCAGTGATTATTGTATAGTTTCCCATCATTTACACTCCTAATAACCACCAACTTCAATTAAAAATTGAGACCCGTTACCAATAATTAATATGTGAGAAAGCCAACTCAACCACAATATTTGAGGCCCATTCTAAAGCTTTAAACTCTTGCATTGCATAATACTCAATAACACACATATTGAAGCTGCAATTCGCGTATAAAAAGAATAATGAACTAAAACGGTAATCTTAATCCATCTACCAGCCACTTCGATCATTGATTGCTAGCAATGTGGCATGGCAGAGGAACGGTAGATCCGAAAAGGCAAAAGTATAATCTTATTTTGCAAGGCCCTACGGTGTTTTCCTCAACCAAGGAGTAAATCTATGCAGTCCATAGAATGGCATAATACGCATGGAAATTTTCAATCAGATTGCAGTACAGGCAACGCAACACTATATTTCTATTTTATGTCCAAAGCTTTAACTCAAATTAACGTTTTAGTCAGCATTCTTTTATTGCTCAATAATTCAACAAATAATAAATGCAACAAAAAAATCTCGAAGTCAACAATGCAGTCCATTCCAGATATTTTATACTCATTCTCCAAGCAATACAGGAGCGTCTTTCTTTCGCTTTTGCAGAATAATACAAAATCTTCAAATACAAAAGTGATTTTACTTGACTATTTGCACCGACATAGGAGAAGAACAATTCAAAAACAAACTATATACCAAAATTCAGGAACAAGATTCAATGGAAATCACTTTCAAACAATCTAAACCTAATTTAAACTCGAATTAAACCTAAAATTAAATCTACAAGACAATAAAAAGTGAAAGGCACGAAATACCTCTTAATTCATCGGCGATCGCAGCGATATAATCTCGAAGAAGACGCTCAGCTTGCTCTCTATCAAACTTCTGACCTCGAACTTCGAAATTTAGCCGTTGAAGAGCAGATGATTTCAAATTTTCCGGCAATGAGAGAGAATAGAGACAATCGGAAGCTTTAGAGTCAGCAAATTCAAGAACTCGATCTCCAGCAATATCGCCGGAAAATTCCGCCGGAAGTGAGAAATTTCCTGCGCTTAACTGAGTTCCGTCGAGAACTTGTAAACCTGCGTCCGCCATTTTCGAGGAGAGAGAGAGAGGAAAATTGAGAGTCTGGAGTAGAGAGGAAGGAGAGTAGCAAGAGTGACAAGCTGCAAAAAGTCTGTGTGTTTGATTTTTGATGTCCTTGATGATGAAAAAAAGTGATGATTTTGTCAAGTTTTTTTTTGGTACTAATTTAAATGTGTAACGTAGGTGATACGTTATAGGACCCATAACGCGGTTTTTATATTTGAGGGATGGGCTGGATTTTTGGTTTGTAGGGTACTTAAAAGTATATTGGGTTGTAGAAATTGGATAATAATGGACCAGGTGTGTTGGTAGTTGAATTTCACTTTAGGATGTTGATGAGAGTTGTCCTACTAACTACACTTGAACATGATGGATGGACCTCATAAATCATAATTGATCTTTGTGTAGATAACTAGATATAGTTTAATTTACGGCTTTAGAGCATCTTGATCATGTGGAGTCTAAATGAGGATAGGGAAGAATCATGCTATGAGATGGTGGAGATTTTGGTTTGTGAAGTGTGAGAGGGCTATCTTGTTGATATAATGTTGGGGAAAATCATGTTTGTTGTCTGTATCTCGATCAGTTCAGTTTGTGTTGCAGTGTGTTTGTAAACTGGATTAATTTTAGTTCATGTAGCACGAAGCAAAAAGGAATCCCCCTTGTCGTTCCCTAGCCACCTACATATTCATACTCGTAGCTTGATTGGAGGTCCATAGAGTTTTTGGCACTGAGAAATGTCTTGGTATATAGGAGATTGGAGCGACATGATTGTCGGTTTACTTAGCCTTGAATAGTATAACTCAAAATTGTGCTAATGATAGTAAAAAATAAGGTCAGGAAGGCTTCTCCTATAATTGTAACGAGGAATTAAGTCCAAATTATCAAAACCAAGAAAGATTGGAATAATGGGTTTGACATCCAGATTGGAACTGAGAAAATGAATAGCAAACAAAGGGAAGGCATGTACATCCAAACAATTGTTACCCAAAGACAAATTCTAATTAGTGGTCAAACACTTCATCAGGAGGAAGAACCGAGAAACATTCACCTCATATCCCGAAACAAGTATCTTTTTCTTGAAAATGTGAAAGAGTGTTGGGATTTTAATGAAATAGATGAAGGGTACAAAGACAATTACAAAAAGTTCAATAAAGTGATCACTAAAAAATGGTCCATAACTATATCATGGTACTAGGCTACTAGCATACCAACGAAGTTACACCTTATTTTTTGGCCTCTCTTGACCCACAAACATTTACCACATGCATGTTAATTTGGAATTGACAAATAGCATTACACAATGACACAAGTCATTCCAATACACATTGTCCTTACTCATATATCTCTAAACTTCTTAAAATAAAGTCGCCCTCATCCTCTTTGTATTCAAGCCACTGAATTGTTCGACCGTGAGTTTTCTTTCTCTAAGTCGAGAACCTCTTTCTCTAGGAAAAATAGGAGAGTAAGAAACCCCCTCAATTTTGAAAAAACAAGTGTCTTTACCTCTCCCTCTTAACCTAAAGTCTTTAATCTTCTCTCACCCTATCTGATCTCCTTAATAGCCTCCCCCCCCACTTAATCCATCACCCCGTTCTTCTAGATAAATCTATTCATCCACCCCTATGTAAATGGATTCTCAATCAGATGAAAGTGAAACCTCATCCTGCCCTCTTGGGAAGAAAGGTCTTTCCAAGTCTCTAGTGAAGTTTTCAAGGAGGAAGCAAAGGTCTCAAGAACCCTGGTAATTGGGAAATATCGTGATTATCGAAGCTTTAGCGAGGCCCAAATGCAAGAATGGGTTGACTCCCACTGGTATCAAAAAGGGATTAATGTTCGAAAGGAGGACCCCTACTTCGTGTTGTGCTGTGAAGTGGTTGAAGACGCGGAGGAGTTGAAAATCAATGGAAGTGCAAATTATAAAGGAGCTTTTATCCAGTTTTACCAACCCCTCCCATCTCTGCATGAAGTCTCCTTTGAACGTACTATTGTCTGGGTTAGGAACCAAGGGCTTTCTCTCACTTTTGACGGCACGGATACAACTCTAAGGATAACAAAAAAGATTGGTGACATGTGCTATTTTGATGGTACTTCCTAGAAGAGGGGTCTGTGCTAGTTTTGATGAATGTCTCGAATCCCCTAATTCTGACATTATTCATTGTTGCTGGCTCGAATGAAGCAGTTTGGGTGCAGTTAAGCTATGGAGGGTTTTTTGTCATATGTTGGAATTGCGGTAGGGTTGGTCATAAGATGGCAAAATGCAAACTAAACAAGCTCAAGGCGGAGAAAGAGTTCTTGAAATACTGATTGAAATACTAAAAGACATTTTGTGGAAAACGAAGTCCCACCTAATGTTTTTGAAGAAGCTAAGGGACCGAAAAAATCTAGAGAAGTTCAAATCTTCTATGGTTGATCTAGTTGGAGAGATCCCAAAATCCCCCTCGTCCACGACATTCTCAATGTCCCTCAGTGAGGATGATTTAGGGATAATGGAGCCGAATAGAGAATCTGGTAGGCCATCTTAGTTTTTGAGACTCAAAAGAGCTTCCCCGAGCTATGAAGAGGACTCCAGTCCGGGATCGAAGAGGTCGTCGGAAGATGTCAGTTTCAAAAGGATCAAGGTCCCAAACCTATCAGAATCTTAGGAGTCTAAGAAGGAAAGGAAAAGCTCTGGTAAAGCCATGTAAAAAATTAAACCAGTACTAATGGATGCATGGCTCGAGAAAGCATAGGCACAAGTGGCCATTACTCCGATCCTCTTAGCCCAAGTAAGTACAATGTTGAATGTCCTATCCCCCTACTCTTAGGAGTGTAGAGCAAGTTAGCTATAATACCCCTGGCGTTGGAGTTTCCCCCTGTTTCGGAGGGTGTTATGAATATTTGGCTTTCAAATTTTTCGTCAAATCCAAGAGATATAGTGTTTAGTGAAAAGAAGTTTTTATTCCCCTGCTTAGTTGTACTTAACTCTCTCTTACCTCTTGGTTCTTGCTATTTATTGCCCAAATCTACTCTCCCTCCCCAATATCGGACTCTACCTATTTTAACTCAAAGTTCTATGGGGAAATAGACTTCTCATCTATTTATTCCCCTCTCTCTTAAGTTAGTCCCCTCCCTTTCCCTTTTTATTCTTCAAAATTATCTGTCGATGGGGGAGTGTAATGTGCTTGACCAATCTGTGGGACTTCATAGGGGTGATTATGTGTTTTTTTAATATTAGGCCAGTGAGTCGATTCATATAAGAGGGGGGAGAGACCGCCTTTTCTTCCCAATAAACCCAATGGCCAACCCTTTTCTCCCGTGACTGAATAAAGTTGCCTCACCCTCTATCCCAACCTAAGTTATATCTCGGAGTTTTCCATTCCAAACCCAGGCCCATTCTTGCTGAAGAACCTACCTATCCTTCCATCGTTTCGTGACTTTTTCACTCTTTCATATACTAGGGGACTTCACTTGGAAAACAAAATGTTCCATACTAATGGAGTCAGGTCCATAACCATGGGGTCCAATGTACAAGATCTTGTAGCACTTACCAATGAGGCCCTATCGATTAGCCCCTATCGAAGCCCTGACCTAGCTGGGCTCTCTATTTTGGCCCAATCTCTCCCGTTTTCACTTATTATCTCCCATACCTCTCCAATTCAAAGTGTTGTTTTTGAACGAGAAGAATACTTCTCGTGTGAGTCTGATATTTCCTCCTTAGACATGAGAAACCTTGATCTGAACTGTAATATCCCGAACTTTTAACTCATTTTATTTGTTACTAATTTTGATTATTAAATAAAAAACAATTTTACTTTTTTTAAAATAATAAAGATTAAGACTATATCTAAAATGTGCTTTTAATTGAGTTTCTAAGTTATTTCTAAAATAATAATTTTGATAAGTAACTTATTGATGATGAAGTTTTTATTTAAACCATTAGGATTTTTTGCGAAAAACTACCTTATAAATTCATTTTTTTTGCGAAAAACTACCTAATAAAAAAAATGTTATGAAAAACTACCTAATAAATTGTTTTTTATTGTAAAAGACTACCTAGCACCAGAGTTGGGGAGTTGACTCAGATCTCCGGCGTTGTCCATGTCATATGAGTCGCACGTGTGTTTTAATAAACTCCTATTTTAAACTTTTTTCCCTTATTTCTCCAATTTTGCTCCTTGCTCATCATCAGAACCAAGTAAGCTGTGTACTCCATCATCAGATTCATTTTCCTCATCACTGAACAACTCAATATTTATTTCTTCTTCTTCAACATGTTCAGATGCCTTTTGTTGGCCATTATTTCTATCAAAGCTCCTGGTTTCACTTTCATTTATGTCCTCATCAACATTCTCAACCAATATATCATCATCACTCTCATCCTCATAATCCCCGTCACTTAAGACTACATTGCTATCATCCTCATCAGAACCATCAACTGACCCAATCTCACTGTTTATTGACCCACCCTTTGTTGATCCATCCTCACCCTATGATGATCCACCCTCACCTTTTACAATTGGATTCTCAATAGCAAACTTCTTTCATTTAGCAGATCTACTGAGTTAAATGAATCACTTGAAGGAGGGGAAATTGGGGAAATCAGGGAAAAAAGGTTACTAAGGGTTTATTAAATCACACGTGCAACTCACATGGCCTGGTCAACGCCGGAGATTTGAGTCAACTCCCCAACTCCGGTGCAAGGTAGTCTTTTACAACAAAAATAATTTATTAGGTAGTTTTTCGCAATATTTTTTTTTATTAGGTAGTTTTTCGCAAAAAAATGAATTTATAAGGTAGTTTTTCGCAAAAAATCATACCATTATTATCAATATTTTGAATCAACTTTATAATGCATATGAATTTGGGTATTTGATTATGGGTCTATTTTATTGTCCAAATTCTAAGCCTAAACATAACCTGTATGATGAATTTAGCCCACTACTTATCAGAAAACTAAAAGAAAAAGAGAAAAGATGGAAAACCCATCCTCCTGCTTTCTTTCTTTCTTCTTACGTGGAACTCCCAACCATGGAAAACCATGGTTTTGTTTCATTTCCCTTGTATTACAAAACCAGTAAAACTTCCTACCAAACTCTTGCTCTCATAATCAGATTTTGCCTATCGAAATTCAACAAAAAACAATGGTTCAAGCCTCTTGATTTCTTCCAATTCCATGGACTCAAATGGTTTGATAATTTAAAATACTGAAATTCATCTACTGAGATGGCCGTTTGTCTATAAATAGGGAAGAATGGATGAGTTTTGTATCATAAATCAACAATTCATAAATTAAACCAACACAAATGAGTTAAAACTCAATCCTCTTCCTCTATCTTCTTTTGGAACTTTAAATAACAACTAAACCACATCCACAACTCCACTACCTGACCACCACCGGCGCACCACCTGCGCCGTCGCATTGACGCCCAACGCCACTCCCCTTCATCGCTACACTTCTTCTCTCTCCGCATCTCTCTCACTCTTGTCCACTCTCTCTCCTTTTCGCGAATGACGCACACCACTGCAGCCCCTCCCCTTCAACTCCTTCCTATCGTCCTGCCGGCTCCGAGAAGTCGTCGCCCTTCTACCTCCGCCGCGAACCAGCACAACAGCCCCCATAATTTTTCCTCCCTCCTTTTCGTTGTATGGGGTTGAAGAAGATCAAGTTGGTCTTTCTATTTTGAAAGCAGTATTCATGTTGCACCTTAGCCCACTTATGTAAGTTATTAAGTTTTTCTATTTTAAGCCCATATCATCTATACTAATATATTAAAAGGCATTCATAATAAAGTATATGTTGCCACGTCGAACCCCCCCTCCACTAGGAACATGCAATATCATATGCTTAACAAGAAATATGTACTACAAAACTTTGTGTAGTAAGATTCGAACATGCAACCAATAAGTTGTATAGTAGACATTTTACCATCTCAACTAACTATTAGCTATGCTCTTTATTCCACATAAATATATATAACTTGGAATATAAATATATATAATAAACTAATTTAAAACAAATAAAAGCTCAAAACATAGAAGTATTATTTAAAGTAAAAACTCGGGGCATCGCTCGAGCTACACACTAGTTGAAAGTTAATAGAAATTCTTAAATTGAATTATTACATACATACTTCTTTTGAAGTTTAATTTATAATGTCCCCTTTATATTACAACTTTTATAATCTAGAATTTTTAATATTCTTAACTATATAAAGAAGACTTGTATTATTTCCAAACTTATATAATATTTTCTTAAATGATCTTCTAATTAAACCAGTAGTTTAAAAGCACCTAGAATTATGCACCTTTCATAAAATCCTATAGTTTTTAAATAACTATTTCTCATATAAGCTTTATGACGTTTGAACACTAATCAAATACATTCAATTTAAAACATATGTTATTATTTCAAGAATGTAGGAGATACTTATTTCCAATAATTACTAATTTAATGCGCTTGTGTTAAGATTATAATAACTCGTTTCTCGGAGCTTAGGGAGAACGGTTCTCAAGAGTAAATAAATAAGATTATTATACGGCAAATTGAGGTAACAACTACTGCTGGTACCCGCAATTCCCTTCAAATGTGTTTATGAAATATGAGTACATTGTGAGTTAGTAAATGTTTATCAAATCGATTATTCTTGAGTTGCGGGATAATTATTATGATTTATTGATTCATAAATACTTTTCATGAGTTCTATGAACTGAATGAACTGTCATGAGCTATTGTTTGTGAAAAGATGATATGATATGGTATGAAATAAAATGATTTTGCTACCTTAATTATTGAGGTAGAGCTGAGCTAAATGATTGACGATTATCACCTATGAATATTAAAAGTTATGAAACATGATAAAGTAAAGTGAAAGAACTGGTTTGCTGAGCTGATAGGCGGTCGTGCACGTACCGACCTGTTTTCTGGGGCACTGGGCCGTTAATGTTTACTAGGGCACTGGCCCGTTACTCGTGTAGGGTAATGCTCGGGACACAGGTCCTTGCATAATGGTGCATACACATGGGTGGGAGACGTCCCAAAGCTGATTGATATGGCAGCAACCAGAGAAAAATTGGATAAAAGGATGAAATGTTTATAAAGGTGAAGTTGAATGAATGTTGTTTTCATAAATGTTTGAATTATTCTTTCCCCTCTGTTTGCAAATAAAATGAGTTGAAATGAGTTTACGTTGCTGGGGTAGTTTGTTACTGAGCATCGGCTCATAACATTTTGCTTTTATGTTTTAGGTGGTCAGACAGTTGAAAGATCGTTGATAAAAAAGATTTCTGCTAATGAGTGTTTAGGAATCTATTATTGTTAAGAATGACACTAATAGTAAGGGTTCGTAAGCTCAAGCTGGAAGCACAGCAAGATAGAGTGTTCAGGATGGATCTCGTGTATTGACACTGTTGTCTGTATTTTGTATCTTGTGGGCTAGGAAGATTATAATATTAATATTTATGTTATTGGTAAGTTTTAAGAATTATACAATCTCAAGGACTATTTAAGGCTATTATTATATTAGTGGCCCCATAATTCAAGAGTTTAAGTTCATACTGTCAATTATAAGTACTTGTGTTTAATTAAGGTTATGAAGTTTCAGGGCGTTACAGAATGGTATCAGAGCTGAAACCTAGCCGGAAGTGCGGAGTATTAGACTTTGAACCGCCTAGGTATGATCCTTTGGGAAATTTGATGATAAGGAAGTTGAGGTTAATTGATGACTATTTGGGTCATTAGAATTAAGATATGAGAATTTAAACTTAAAAGTATCATCTTTTGAATAATATTTGAAGATTGGAACCAGCTTAATTTTTGGGTCACTAGAGTCTAAGATATGAAATGCTGAATGAAAATTGTGAGGTTTTGCCTAGGTATGAATTATGTGGAAAGTTAATCGTTGAGTGGTTTTTGGATTAATTGATAACTATTTGGATTTAGGAGACTAATAAATTATGAATGATCTTTTGAGGCATGAGTGACTATATTTGGAGACCAAGTTAAAGAATATTTAGAGATTTTGTGGTGATGAGGGGTATATTACTTTTGGGTGATAAAAAGGATGAGTTATTAGGATTTCTAAAAGAATTTGATGTATGAGTATTGCAAGGCCAATGTTATGACATATTATGGGAATTATTTCTTGGAGTAACATGATATAGTATGATGGAATTTCATTCATATGATGATTTTGGGGTTCGAAAATTTCAGAGAAAATTAGGATTTCTACATGAGGAATTAGAAAGTAATTAACATAATTTCAGTCTTACAAACTTGAGCTTTAAATAGTTGAAGTACGTCATATTGTGATGTAAACTTATATTGGATGTTATAGATTGTGTTGAAGAACGAAAATTATGACTTGTGAAAGAAGCATTAATTTAAGAAGTTAGATTAAAGTATTATTTTGTCGGAATATAAATGTGCCACCTGGAAATATGATAGGTACATGGAATATAATTAGAAAGTAGCATTTAGAAGTCAAGAGAAAAATTAATTTGGGGACGTAAGTGCTTGATTCCTTGAATATTTTACTAAGACATGGACTTTTACACTTTTAAGGTATTATTTTGTGACTATGCTAACTCTCTTAATATGATTATTGAGATAATCTAGAAATATGTAATAGATATATTCAAGTGATAAAATTATTATACACGAGAGAAAATATTGAGGAAATTGAAGTTGTGATGAAAAGTAAACCACTATTTGGGTTGATAGAGCCTTGAGCAATTAAAGCCAGAATACTTGATACGAAACTTGGTTAACAATATGTTCCAACGTTGTGGGAAAATAAGTGATAAACTTTGGGGCTATGATAACAATATTGGCTGGATATAGGGACATGCAATTAAGGAATCAAAATTTAGAAGTGTTGGTCAACAATTTGCTAAATGATATTGTTATTATAGAGAAAGGGACAAAATTTGATGCTTATAAATGTCCACGAGTTCAAGTTTAAGGCTAATGGTATTATCCACAGAGTAGTATCATATGATATCTTGGGAATATATTTTATTCTACGAAGGGTTGCATAATAATTTCGGTCTATGTTAAGATTCTCTCTTGAGGGATTAGAAGTAAAGAAAGATTTTTCAACCATGTGAATTTTAGTTTAAGAGTTAGAATACGTTATAATGTTGGATGGATTATTGTTAAGCATTCGATTGGAACTACGTCATCTAATTGATGGGTGAAGCATATAAGTCTTACTTTAAGGATAAGCAGGGCATAAGGATGTTTTAGTTGAAGACGTTATATGTACTTGATGTAAGATTAGAAAGTAAGCATTAATCTTGAGGTTGAGGATTTGAGGCAAGACATTTCAGTGTTTGAATAATAGATAAATATTATATGATGGTACAAATCACCTTGTTGTGGTTATTTAGATAATCCGGGAATGTGTGATAGAAAATGTGAAGTGCTTAAATTCCTATGAGAAGAGAGTGATACAAAATATCCTTTTGAAGTGAGGTTGTGATTTGCGCAATTAGATTCTTGAGCAATTAAGAATATGATACTAGATAAAGAAGTAATTCAGGAATATATATTATGATGTTATCGGGAATATGATTGAAGCTTTGGGTGAGTAAAATGCAAAATAATAGTATAAGGAGAATTTTGGTTATTGCAAATGTGTATGGAATGATATACACAAGTGATGTTAAGCTCATTTAATATTAGTAACTCATAGAAGAAGGAAAATTATGAATTAATGACAATGGGGTGGATTAATGGAAATTTGGGATAAGGTTTTCTAAGTAAGGATTAGTGGATCAACTATCAAATTGTATAGATGTTGCTAGAGGTTATGCAAATAAAATTTTGGGAAATTCGATATGTATTGTGATATTTGGGTTATATGATTAATGTGATCTAGAGGCTAAATTGAGGAGGAAAAGATAGTACATGCAAGAACTTAAACTCTTCTTTGTGTGATGGATCAACTTACTCCTAATTTGCTGAAAATTATTAAATGTACGAAGGTTATAATAAGGGAGTATGACTAAATCATAGGAAGCGATTTTTTTTAGCTCAATTTAAGGTATTCCTAAATGGTCAAATAAAGTAAGACTTGCGAATAAGGGATATGTTAGTCCTAAGGTTGACTTTTGGAGAGTCGATGAAAATCATAGGTGAATGTGTATTTTGTGTACATGCCTGAAGTTCATGCAAATTATATGGATAGAGTTTAGCAAATGATCCTGATATATATGGATATTCACTTGTGTGTTGATGGCCTCAAGGTAAAAGCTAAAGGTATGTGTGATGTTATGAATATGAAGTGATTAAGCATAACCAATGATAGTGTGAATGAATTATAGCTTATCTATATGTAGTATGATTATTGCAAAAGAGTTATCCACTGACATCTTTAATTGACCAGTTCAAACTGAGCTCCAGTTTCGAGGACGAAACTTTTTCTAAGGGGGTTAAGGATGTAATATCTAGAACTTTTAACTCGTTTTATTTGTTACTAATTTTGATTATTAACTAAAAAGCGATTTTACTTTTTATAAAATAATAAAGGTTAAGACTATTTTCTAAAATGTGCTTTTAAGTGGGTTTATAAGTTATTTCTAAAACAATAATTTTGATAAGTAACTAATATGATGAAGTTTTTATTTAAACCATTATTATCAATATTTTGAATCAACTTTATAATGTATATGAATTTGGGTATTTAATTATGGGTCTATTTTATTGTCCAAATTCTAAGCCCAAACACAACCAGTATGCTGGATTTAGCACACTACTTTTTACACATCAGAAAACTAAAAGAATAAGAGAAAAGATGGAAAACCATCCTCCTGCTTTCTTTCTTTCTTCTTACATGGAACTCCCAACCATGGAAAAATGGTTTTGTTTCATATCCCTTGTATTACAAAACCAACAAAACTTCCTACCAAACTCTTGCTCTCACAATCAGATTTTGCTCATCGAAATTCAACAAAAACAATGGTTCAAGCTTCTTGATTTCTTCAAATTCCATGGACTCAAATGGTTTGATAATTTAAAATACTGAAATTCATCTACTGAGATGGTCGTTTCTCTATAAATAGGGAAGAATGGATGAGTTTTTGTATCATAAATCAACAATTCAGAAATTTAAACCAACACAAATGAGTTAAAACTCAATCCTCTTCCTCTATTTTCTTTTGGAATTTTAAATAACAACTAAACCACCACCACAGCTCCACTACCCGACCACCACCGGCGCACCACCTGTGCCGCCACATTGACGCCCAACGCCACTCCCCTTCATCGCTACAGTTCTTCCCTCTCCGCATCTCTCTCACTCTTGTCCACTCTCTCTCCTTTTCGCGAATGACGCACACCACCGCAGCCCCTCCCCTTCAACTCCTTCCTATCATCCTGCCGGCGCCGAGAAGTCCTCACCCTTCTGCCTCCGCCGCGAACCAGCACAACAACCCCCATAATTTTTCCTCCCTCCTTTTCATTGTCTGGGGTTGAAGAAGATCAAGTTGGTCTTTTCATTTTGAAAGCAGTATTCATGTTGCACCTAAGCCCACTTATGTAAGTTATTAAGTTTTTCTATTTTAAGCTCATAGTATTGAAACTTAATAAAAGTTCTTAAATTGAATTATTATGAAATTTGAAATGGATTTTTATAATGTATTACATACATATATCTTTTGAAGTTTAATTTATAATGTCCCCTTTATATTACAACTTTTATAATCTAGAATTTTTAATATTCTTAACTATATAAAGAAGACTTGTATTATTTCCAAACTTATATAATATTTCCTTAAGTGATCTTCTAATTAAAACAGTAGTTTAAAAGCACCTAGAATTATGCAACTTTCATAAAATCCTATAGTTTTTAAATAACGATTTCTCATATAAGCTTTATGACATTTGAACACTAATCAAGTACATTCAATTTAAAATATATGTTATTATTTCAAAAATGTAGGAGATACTCATTTCCAATAATTACTAATTTAATGCGCTTGTGTTAAGATTATAGTAACTCGTTTCTCAGAGCTTAGGGAGAACGTTTCACAAGAGTAAGGAAGTAAGATTATTATACGACAAATTGAGGTAACAACTACTGCTGGTACCCGCAATTCCCTTCAAATGTGTTTATGAAATATGAATACACTGTGAGTTAGTAAATGTTTATCAAATCGATCATTATTGAGTTGTGGGATGATTATAATGATTTATTGATTCATAAATAATTTTTATGAGTTCTATGAACTTAATGAACTGTCATGAGCTATTGTTTATGAAAAGATGATATGATATGATATGAAATGAAATGAAATGATTTTGCTACCTTAATTATTGAGGTAGAGATGAGCTGAATGATTGATGATTATCACCTATGAATATTAAAAGTTATGAAACATGATAAAGTAAAGTGAAAGAACTGGTTTACTGAGCTGATTGGCGGTCGTGCACGTACCGAACTGTTTTCTAGGGCACTGGCCCGTTACTGTTTACTAGGGCACTGGCCCGTTACTGGTGTAGGGTAATGTCCGGGACACAGGTCCTTGCACAGTGGTACATAGACATGGCTAGGAGACGTCCCAGAGCTGATTGATATGGCAACAACCAGAGTAAAATGGATAAAAGGATGAAAGGTTTATAAACGTGAAGTTAAATGAATGTTGTTTTCATAAATGTTTGAATTATTCTTTCCCCCCTATTAGCAAATAAAATGAGTTGAAATGAGTTTACGTTGCTGGGGTAGTTTGTTACTGAGCCTCGGCTCATGACGTTTTGCTTTTATGTTTTAGGTGGTCAGACAGTTGAAAGATCGTTGATAAAAAAGATTTCTGCTAATGAGTGTTAAGGAATCTATTATTGTTAAGAATGGCGCTAATAGTAAGGGTTCATAAGCTAAAGCTAGAAGCACAGCAAGAGAGAGTGTTCAGGATGGATCTCGTGTATTTACGCTGTTGTCTGCATTTTGTATCTTGTGGGCTAGGAAGATTATAATATTAATATGGCTATTATTGGTAAGTTTTAAGAATTATACAATCTCAAGCACTATTTAAGGTTATTATTATATTAGTGGCCCCATAATCCACTGATTTAAGTTCAGTTTTCGCTGTCAATGATAAGTACTTGAGTTTAATTAAAGTTATGAATTTTTGGGGCGTTACATCAACTCTACCCCTCCAGATTCTGAAAATGAGATGCCAAAATATAGGCCTAGAAAGTCTCCAGCGCGCTTTAGACATGAAATACGGAGGAGGAGTGTGTTTATATCTAGAAACTACAGAGCTACAAATATTCTAGCAGACAACCTAGGACCGAAATTGTCTAAGTGTGATGACGAAAGGAGTAAGAGACCCTTGGAGTTTCATATCAGTGAAGTTTGTGACCAGTGGAGTCTGGGTTGGGGTGGTTCGTGTAAAAAAAAAAAGAAGGTCCAGCGGGAGTATGGAGGAAGGTCTAATGGGTTCCAATGTCTAAAATTTGGTTTATCCGACTCTATTTCTTTAGCTGATGATTCTCAGGAGATAGAACATGTACCTGTAAAGAAGGAGCCCAAGTAGAGGATCAAGGTGCTCCAAAGCGTGGATGAAGTTGGGAATGTTGAGAGAGGCGTGGCTTGCTCAAAACAACCTTTGGAGGAACCATGAAGATTCTATGTTAGAACTGCATGGGGTTTCTCAAAATGACACCTCCATCATCCAACTATCTAACTATCTTCATAACAAATTTGTTGTGCGTGGATATTATGTTTTTATCTGAAATTAAGTGTAGTGTTAACAGCCTTAGACCTTCATTAGGAAGGTTAGGATTTGATAGTTTTGTTGGTTATAATGTGGATGGGAGCAAGTGGGGTCTTTTGGTGCGTTGAGGGGGATCTGTCATAGTCACCCCATTACTGTATGCCCTAATTTTGTTTTTTGTAAGGTCAAATATAACTCCCTTTTATTGTACATTGTTTATGTGTATGGTGCTTCGTGTGTTGAAAACAAATGCCAAGTTTGGAATGCTATCTAGGATGAATGCCTCTCCTACTCCCCTACCTTCCTTTTAGGAGATTTCAACCAGATGAAATTCCAGGATCATAAGCTTGGTTGCGCTACCAAGATTTGTGGTGCGAGTGTTGTTCCAATTGGAGGATTGGGTGTGGGCTAATAAAGGTTCCCCCTAAAGGCCCCCAATCCACCTAGTCCGATAATAGGATAGAATCCCATACGATTTTCGAGAAGCTGGAGAGAGCTTATGGAGACGATGCATGGCATAGTTCCTTCCCCGATGTCGTAGTTTGGCAGATCACAATATTATTATCATATCATAGTCTTATAATTTTAGACGACTCTCTTGTTAAGGAGAAACTTAAGTGGCCATATAAAATGGAACTATGGTGTATGAATTTCCCAAAAGTAGTTGATAACGTAAGGGTCAAATAGATCAGAAAGCGAAACAATTCGGTCCATTGTAGTGTCCAAAGAAGAGTCTGAATAATCAATTGGGCATATAGGGATTGGTGCCTTTCTTTCAAGAAAAGCATGGGCTTTCTTGGAATAACTTCCTAAGCTTGGCTGAAGCTTCTGAGCTCTGTATTGATAGCTTGGAAGATGCCGCCGAGGCCATTTTTATTGAGGAAGATCTAAAAGACCGATTGATAATTTATTGGTAACACTGGAAGCAGAGGGCTCGAGAAGAATGGGATTCACTCATCTTCAAAAGCGTCAAAGGAAGAAAGAAAAGAAACGAAATTCGTGTAATGAACCTCTCACATGGCTCTCTAGTGCATTCTCAAGCAGATATTGAATAAGAATTCACCTCTGCATTTAAAATGATATATATCCCTCCGGAGACACCTGCACCCATCAATATCCAAATGTTATGGTTCAACTATCTCCCAAAGGTGATTGATGCTGAAGGAGTTAACCTTTGCCTTCCTTTATCAACAAAGAAAGTTCGTGATGTTGCCTTTGCTATGGAGTCAATAAAATCCCCAGCTTGATGGAGTGGCCCCGTTCTTCTTCAAACAACATTGGGACATTGTTGGTGAAGACATTTTCCGAGCACTTTATTATTTTATGGAAAGCGGGAGGATGATTAAAGAGAAAAATGAGATTTTCATAGCTCTAATTAGACGTGGTAGTGGCTTGGGATGAACCGTGGGTGGCCGGGCCCGACCACCTGCGAACATCGCCCAACCTTCTGGTCTGTGAATGGGCCATGGACGTGCCATGGTTGTAAAAAAAAATTGGTGGCCCATTTTTAGCACGAGCCCGCAGTCGGCCCGTCCAAACCCCGCCTTAAGCACGAGTGGCTCGTAGGAGGCACGAGCCCGGCCTGCAAGGCACACGGTCCCGGTCATGCTACGGTTCATTTTCGTAAAAGTTGGCCCTGCACGGCACAGGCCGTGCTTAACAGGACGAGCCAAGGCACGACTTGCTACAGTGCCTCATCCCGTGGGCCCACCCTGTGGGCCGGCACGATACGGCCCATCCCCTGCAAAGGTGTAGCAACCCGCACGTCCGAGCTGCTAGATAATCACACTTAACAATCATAAACCTCAATTATCATTCATTAACCTTGATTACACAATCAGCTATAGCGGAACATAATTCAAAATACGCTTCCAGTTCTTTTATCGTCCACAATACATCAACCCACAATAATACATACAACTTCAAAAACTAAACCAATAAAATCTCCTAAATAGATACAATCATACATTATATGAATATTTCTCAAAAACGTATAATTTCCATCTTGGGTTGAACTGAAAACCTCTCATATCATAACTAACGATCACCAATCCATTCTGAAGTGTGCTTGCCTGCACAATTTTTAACAATGAACTCTGCCCCCACCAAGACAGGTTCCAAGAACAAAGTCAGTGAAACTGAGTACACAATGTCCAACCATAAAATCTTTTTGGTGGCTTAAAATGTATTCACAGATTTAAGTTTATCTTACAAAATATTAGAAATCAAGCCATAGAGAAATCATAATGAATGAATAATATAACAATTACTTATACACAATTTCCAATGTTACTCGTTCTAAATAATAATAAGAGTATCTCACAAAATGAATAATATAAGCTTTCATTTAGAGAGACCTCGTAAGGATTCCATAGGATCTAATACGATATCCTGAAATCAATTATATCTGACATATTATAAGACATAACACTATTTCACACTTCGGTATTTCAAATATAATACTCTTATGTACAACAGAACTAATTCCTTTCATAAACTCATAATGAGTCTCTTTGTAAGTCATCCTCGTGCTCAGCGCATGAATTCCATAAACTTGGGAGAGTAAAATATTACTTCGAAAATCAAGCTTGAAATAGCTTTCCACGAAACCATTTGCATATTCAAACACATATTCTATTTTCTTTCAAAAATCATATATACGAGGGAAGAGAACACGAATAGAGTTGCCTTCCAGGCGAGTTCTCTAAACTTTTACAAGGGACGTCTCCCTCTTCCGTTATGTACTGCTTGCAAGAATTTTCAGGACATGTCCCTAGAAATATAGAGTATACATAATACTGAATGTTGTTCCTAGCTCACTGCTCTCGCAGCTTCTTCCCCTCACAAAAACATACTTCCCCCGTCCCCTGAATACTCTTGACACTTATCAATGCACGTAGTTTAGATAATAAGTTGTTGTTTGATTATCAATTGTTATTTTATTGAAAAGTAGATGTGATAGGAGTTAGTAGTTAGTAAAAGTAGTATTATTTTATTTTAAGGAGAGAGAGTGTGGGCCATGGTTAGAGTTGGTGTGTAGTAGGAGTGGTATTATTTTATTTGGAGGAGAGAGAGTGTGGGCCAATGCTTAAAGGTAGAAGAATTAAAATAATAGTGGGTCATATCCAAAAATAGAAGTGTAAAGAGTATTCTGGGACAGATGAAAAAGGAAAGTGTAAAGAGTATTCTGGGATAGAGGGAGTAATTCATAATTCGATATTTTCAGAAACTCAATTCATACTTCTTAAGTCAAATATATCGAAATCTCATATCATAATTGCATTTGAGTATTTCATGTACAAACTCAAATTCACTTGCTAAAACCAATCAAATACAGACTTTTAAAGGAAATATAGTCCACGCTTATTATAATTGAAGCTCAAAACGATGCTTATTAATCAGAAAGTCAAAACAGAATTTAATCTTACATAACTTATATCTTGGTTACAGAAGTTCTCTTACTTAGAAATAAATTTTTATTTACTTTTTCACAAAAACAGAATCAGAGAGCTTACTCTATAACTTATCAACTTACACTCCATTTAATATCCCAAAGGATTTATAGCCAACTCCGGTAATTATCATATGTTCATCATATAGCTAAATCTTCCACAAGTCATAAGCTGTATTATATATAACATCTCCAAACAACAGTATACTTTTGACATCTCAAACCTTGAACTTTTCATCACCCAAGTAATCCCAAGCATGCAAAACTCATAATAAGATATATCCCGAAAATCTTGTATTATAGTCAGATCTTTAATTCATATCTTCAAAAAGTCAAGTCCATATTCCTCAAAGTTGATAGCCAACATATTTAAATTCTTTATATCCTGTACATATTTCGGAATCTATATAACTTGAATCTCGATATACTTGACCATTTCAATACACTTGGATTCTCACTACCATTCCATAAGTGAGACTTTTGGTACATTTATTCATCTTGGAACTATATATAAATGAATGTTAGCTGAAACATAATTAGGTTCCATAACTCGTCAACCCCATTGACTTAAGTCTATAACTTATTCCAGACCATACGAAATTGCTTTGAATATCTCACTTATAAATACTCCTACAATTACACAGAGAATTATATCGATATTACTTAAATACTTATAATCAAACGCCCATATATGATTTTCATATAATATCTAAAAATGTGGTCACGATTAACTTATACCCTTAGGTCTCCGAAACCAAATATTCTTCAATACGGAACATGATTGACTTAATATAGCATAAGTTGATATCACTAGGCAACCTTTACTTCAAAATCCTTGAATAAGACTATTTTCCAAAGCTAAAAACTTATAAATATATCTCAAAGCATGATTTTGAAATCAATACTAAACTCTTTATAATCAAACACTTGCGCTAAATTATATACTGTGTTTAATCAGAAACTTAGTACTTAAGCATCGCACTTTGAAACAAACTTGACTTGATCATAAAACCATTTCAAGTCTGAACTCTAATTCCTTTTAATAAAATCATGAAATTCGTGAAATTCGTACAACTTACAGTTGCACAAACAGATTTAGTTATAAGGTGGAGGGACAATGTGTACCTTAATCATGCTTGAACATCACTTCCATTCCATAATTAATCTCCAAGAAACCATAATCTTGCTCATCCATGCCATATGATATTTGAGTTTCACGAGAGTATATCGCACATGAAAAACAATAAGGACAATTAGCATTTTAGCCCACAAATACCAAACCCACCACAAGTGACGCTTTAATTCGAGAACCCACTTTCATTTTTCTATCTCAACAAAGCTTATATATAACTTGAATCCTCAAGAATTCTTCAGTTGAACATAGAATCTGATTAAAGAAATCCAAAACAAATTTTGAATCAATTAAATTAAAGAAAGTTTTGATCTTTGATTTCAACATATCAAACATTACCTATTTTGAGTCCAATAATGGAAGTTAAAACAGATCATAAATCCCTAAGCAATGGTTGATAAAATAAATTCATGTTCTTCTTGCAAACCAAGCACAAATTTCGACTAATGGAATAAAATGATTACCATGATTTCTTTTGGTAAAGGGAAGGACAAGGAAATTTAGGAGCCGAATTTATGACAACATGCAGCCATTTGACAGTGATAACGAACTGGGCAGCAACTTCGCCGTCACGATTGGCTGAACAGGTAGCATCAGCCGCGTAAAGATAACGGTAGCAGCGCCACCACACGATTGGCGCGATCACCACAACACAACAGCGAGAGGAGAGAGAAAAATGCGGCCCAGCAGAAGACAACCTCAAAAGTAGAGCAGCATCAACAAATCAGACAAGACCCACGAAAGAGAGAAGAGGAGTGAAGGCTAATAATGGCGGCACAACAACGACACCAACGGCGATAGGTGATGCTCGCTGCATCGCGTTGGGTCAACCACCAACAACAATGAGGAGGGAGGATGAGTGTGCAAGAAAGAGGAAGCAAACAAATGGGGGTTTGGGGTTTTTCTTTTATCTTATTGAAGAAGAATGAGAATTTGACAGCAAAACAAATAATGTGGCATCTCCCATAAAAAGCCACGACAGACAAGTAAGAAAAGGGGTCCTCTTTTTTTATTTTTATTTTTTTGAAATTCATAAGGGCATTTTCGTAATATCAAATCATAGATCAACAATCTTACTTTACTCCAACATATAGCTAAACTTAGAAGTATATTTGTAGATTTTCAACAGCTAATTAAAATAATAATTACAATTATCTTTTAATGAAAGCTGCTTAAAAATTAGGCTATTACAAAAGGTCTAGCTCTAATCCCTAAATTAGACCAACCGAAACTTGTTTCCAATTCCGGCTGATAAGTCTATGCAAAACGACTTAAAGATAATATATATAAAGTGCTCGTAAACATATTAAAAGGTGTTTTTTCTTGCATCATCGACTCTCAGCAACATGCATTCATCCTAGGCAGGTTTATCTATGATAGTGTTCAAATTGGTCATGAGATCGTTAATTGGGTAAATCACAAGAAGAAATGAGGTGATTCTATGATGTCCTGAAAGCTTACTTCAATAAATTAAAGTCTATATATGACAGATTGCGATGGGATTTCCTAGAGCTGATACTAAGGGCTATGAACTTTTCAGAGGTGTGGATCAACTAGGTTATTCAGTTTGTCTCATCAGTAACTTTCTCTATTCACATCAATGACGCCCTAATAGAAATATTATGCCCTAAAGTCGGTCTAAGACAG
Organism: Beta lomatogona; assembly: GCA_947646795.1. NCBI lineage: Eukaryota > Viridiplantae > Streptophyta > Magnoliopsida > Caryophyllales > Amaranthaceae > Beta > Beta lomatogona. The sequence goes on along the minus strand of CANSNZ010001101.1, from coordinate 88,573 downwards.
GGAGATCCTTTCTCACCTTACTTGTTTATCATTTTTATGGAAGCCTTCATATAAAAAATTTATAAAGCTTCAGAAGGATGAAGTATTAAGAGGGTTTAGGATAAACAAAAGAGCTCCAGAGATTGCTCACCAGTTCTTTGTAGACGATGCTCTTTTCTTCGTTAAAGTGACCCCGGACTCCTGTAATTTGATGAGGCAAACTCTAGAAGAGTTTTCTCTTGTGTCTGGTGAGATGATAAGCCTGGTGAAATCTTTTGTAAACTTTAGTCCTAACACCCCTTCTACTTTTGTTAGATACGTAAGGAAGCCCCTTGGAGTGCAAAGTAGGGACAAGCTGGATAGGTATATGGGATGACCGTTATAGGAAGCAATCACTGATAGAAAAGCACAAAATGGATGGTGGCCTTAGTTTTCGTGATGTAGGGATGTAAAATCAAGCTTCAGTCATTAAGCAAGCGTGGCAAATTTACTCGAATCTTGATCTCTTGGTCAGTAGGATTTTCAGGGGAAGGTACAAGGAAAGTCCAGTTTTGCTTGTTTTGAATATAAAAAGGTTGGCATTTATTTCTTGGGGAGCACGTGGACTGTGGCGCACTGCAAACGCCATGAAAGAGGGTATAGGAAAGTGGATAGGCTCTGAAAAATTAGTGGATATTTAGAAGGATAAATGGGTCTATGGGAGGCCCAATTGCAACGAAAGGTAACACCTAGAACCCCTAGGAACCTAGGCTACAACAAGTTGAAGATATACTATCTTCTGCGAGGGAGTGAGATTGTCAGAAGATCTTTAAGTGTTTCCCTGGTGAGAGTGCGAGGCGGATTTTGGCCACCCACATCAGTTAGTTGCACTCCGAAGATAGGTAGTTATGGGCAATGTTAAAAAATAGCTATTCCCAAAAATCCGGCTACTGGTGGCTAGTCAACCACAAGAAATTCTCCTATTCAAGGCTCACAAATTCGACGACTAATCTGGAGCTCCTTTTTACCTTCAAAGCTTAAGTTGTTTATTTGGCGGGTTTTATTTAATGTTTTGGATGTCATGGACAACTTACAGAGAAGAGGTATGAATGTTAATAATAGATGTTTCTTCTGTAAGGAGGTGAATGAAAACTCATGACATCTGTTCAGAGATTTTGACATTGTTAAACTTACCTGGAAGGCTTCTAGCATGTATCTCAATTAATGTGGAAATGGCGGCGGAGTTGGAGTTTTCCATTTGGTTCAAGAACATCCGTTTTTCTTCCTAAACAGAAAAGAGGAAGGTGGGATGTTGTTCGAATCCTAATCTCTCATTTATGGGGGATCTGGTTGCATCGTAATAAGGTCACATTTAAGAGTTTTAACACAAATCCGAGTATAATTCTCTAGCTAGGTAACAATTGCAGTGTGAGATGGGTGAAACCTTTTGGTATCAAGCAGCTAAAGAAGGATCCGGATGGAAGGTGTGAGGATAGGAATGTTAATAGGATTCTCAATCTCCCAAATATGGAAGACCTGTCTTGGAGCGTTGGCAATGGCTTAAGTAACTATGACATTTCCTTTTTCCGGGTGGATGGTGCATGGAAAGAGGACAAACACTCTAGAGTTGCCAGGGCTGGTATCGGTTGGGTTCTCAACCAGGGCGACAAGTGTCATCATCACTTTGAAGTTGTTTTCTCAAACTCTCCAATCTAGACGGAGCTTTGAAGTGCCCTAAAGGAGGCTCGTTTGTTGAACAGAGCTACTATTATTTGGACAGATTTGAAAGAAGCAGTTGATACCTAAAAACCCTTACCTATCAAAGAAATATGTTAAGAATATGATTCTAGACATAAGGGAGGTGGCTATATCCCTCCCGATCTTGTTTATGTAAAAAGGTTGCACGGGAGTGTGTCGATGAGGCGCAAAAACTTGCTATTAAAGGGCGAAAGAGCCAGTAGCTCTCTATACCTTTGCTTGTTGCCATAAAAAAGTAGTATACCTTGTTAATAATATTAACTTAGATTCTTTAGGAAATTCATTAGCCATAATTTAGGTGTTACAAACACTAATACTTGAAGATTGCAACATCCTCGTTGTGTTTTTGGTGAATGATACTGTAGTAGCCTATATTTCCAAGCAGGTTTAATTAGACGCTAATTATGTATTTTAACTTAATTATAATATTTGAGTAGTTTGATGGAGTTTGTTAATAAGATTTAATGTTTTAAAGCAAAAGGAAAACTCTATATCTTATAAATGATATTCGTATATTTTATTGTAGGATTAGTATTTCGATTTAAAAAAAAAAGAAAAGAAAAGAAAAAGAAACCAATTGTATAATTGTTGAGGTGTCAAATAGTATAAGAGTTTAAGCTCTCAATTTTCCTTCTCTTTCCTCCTCCGCTCCTAACTTCAAGAAGCTAGAGAAATACTCTTCATCTTCGTGTCTTCATAATCAAAAGCCATATCATATCTCACATAGATCAAAATTTCTCTTCAACATTTTAGTTTAATTACCCAAGTAATTGAGAATTGGAGAAACCCCAAATTGAAAACAAAACCCCAAACAATAATTTTCTCTCTCCTCTGATTTTTTTAACCCCATACTGTGCATGTTCAATTTCTGCATTCTGGAGTCGGAATTTGCCCAAACTTATCACATGAAAGTTGTAGATCTCGAAAAGTTATTGAACTTAGACCCAAAAATCACTCGATTCGGAGCTATGAGTTATGGCCTTTGCAAGTTTGGTGTTGCTACCTTCATTTCTCTCTCCTCTGTTTTTTTTCCGACAATCTGTTGCCTCAATTATCTACAACATGCAATCCAATTTTGCTCTTTGTTGCTGCATCAAAGTTGTACATCACTTCGAGTTAATGAATTTGGGCACAAAAATCGCCCAATTCGGAGTTCGGAGCTATGAGTTACGCCCTTTGCAAGTTTAGCACTGCTGCTGTACTTTTGGATGCGTTGCTGCCGCATATTCTTGCTCTATTTATTCTCTCATCTTGTAGTTTTTTTCAAATTGAACTATTCATATTATTGAAGGTATAATTTAAACCCCTCTTCATCTCTTTTTCCTTTAATTTGAAGAGTCCATATTCAGATTCCATTGGGTTTAATTCAATAACTTTTGGTAATGGTTGAGTTTAAAAACCTTGATATCATCGCAAATCTGTCAATGAATTCTGATTGCTATAATTTTGGAAAAGCTTATTTTATATTTTGATTTTTCAAAATCAGTTTTATTTTAGATTCCTAAAAAGGGTTTAGCTTGGATGTAGCCTCCTTTGTGGAGGAGTGTTAGTATTGTTGAAAGAATTGGAGTTTTTAAAGAATGGTAGTTGAAAGGAACTGTTGTTGATATTAGAGGATGATGGTTATTGGAGATTATCTTAGTATTCAACTAATGGGATGAAAAGGTCGAGCAAAGTTAATCTGTTTGATTGAAATTTAGTACGTATGCTTTTTAATTGTTATTATTATTGTTGTGAGGTGATTGTTGAAGATTGATCATGAAATTGGAGATGTTGGACTCTTGAAGATTATTATGAAAATCGAGCATTATTTGGAGAATAAAAGAGGTACACACATGTCCTTCCACCTTCGAACTATATCCGCATTTCATGTGATTTCATGTGTTAAGCTTAATAAGCTTTTATATAAATACGAAATTATTCAAAATATTATTTGTGTGTTTACAAGAGTTGTTGACTACATGACTGGTTTTAAGCTATGAACGAAAGCTAAATATGTGATGAGTTTTTATTGAGTGAAATCTTTATGAAGAACTGATTGGAGGTAATTGAATCCTTCAAGAATATAGATGTGTGATATTATTAAACCTACTTGTTTTCCGCATCGAATTTATAATAGATTTCTTATGCTTAGTAAGTTGATCTTTTATATGAAAGTGTAGCTATGAGAATTAAAGCAAGGATCTTTAGTATATCTAACTATATAAGTGGTTTTACAACAAGTACTCCGATTTACGAACTACGCCGGGACTTCGACTCGATATCTTTATGAACTCGCTTTCGATTTAAACTATAGTTATATTTAAAAGTTTCAGAGAAAAAGAACGGAATTTTGATCAAGGATGTTGAGTTAAAATTTCAGGTTTAAGACAATTGTCAAAATATTTGTGATATAAGTTTTATATCGAATTCTGAAAGTATGAAAGACTCTTTATTATGGTTTGAGATTTGATTATATATGATCATGAAGTTTGAAAATTATGAATTTGAGTTATGAGCAAATATGGACTCGTGAAATTATAAATCAGGTTTTTCTAGTTCTAATATTGACGAAAAGGATCTTTACTCCTACTTAAATTTTTATTATGAATAAGTTCTCATAGTAAAACTCTCTCAAATTTGGGTCAATTTAAGGAACATTATTTTCGGATTTAAGTTCGCAAATACGTAAGTCTAGTGAAATAAGTTATAACTTTATAGAATATCATTGATGAATTATATGTTTTATGGAGTTTGGAATCTAAGTTAGAATGATTTTGGTGGGGGATGGGTACTTGTGAAGTTCTGTTTAAGAAATACAATTGTCACTTTGAGGGTATTATTAGAAGTAGGCAACTATCCTAAGATATGGCGTATAAACAAGGTTGTATGGTATCACCCGAAGTTATCTCCGGAAATACTATGGAGCTCAGTTATATAAGAATGAAGGTCTATGATGTCATAATTGAAGGACAAAGTAATTGCTGGGGGGTTCTAACTAAGAAATGAAGATGTTATGTGATGGATTTAGATTAGATAGTTAGAGAATAATGACTTGGATGTGAATATTGATTTATGGGTTAATGGAGTCGTTACGAGAGGTTTGTGAGTTCAGAGGATGTGTAGCCAAAACAAGTATTAGAGATAGGAGATATTAAATATTGAGGAGTAGGAGTTGAGATAAGAATGTCCTATCAGTGAAATAAAGGATCCATATTTTGGTGGTGATTTAGAGGAGTATCGATTAGAGAGATATAATTTACAATACTTATGTAAAATAGATCATATCCGCAAAGGGGTCAGGTAAAAGAGTTTGGAGCATAATTTCTTCTATTAGATGAGTAACATAAAAAAAAAATATAAATCTAGATAATAGAGTGCCTGGTAATTAAAGTTATATAATAACAATACTAAGCGTATGGTGTTAAGACTAATATGAGCTTTCAGTACAAACACATGGGACGTATGGTTGTGAATTATAAATTTAATAAGGATCAGAACAACGAGTTTGAGTATTGGGAAATACTAAAGTTTAGATGTAAAATTGTATCATAGAATATTTAATTATAACATGGAAATATGGAGTGAGATATTTTGACTTGCCATATCAATTGTAGGTGATTTATGATAATGTAATAAGGTCATATTCTTGCAAAGGGAGTTCATGTATTGGGGGATACGAAAACCTTTAAGGGGAAAATTCATATCATGAGAATTTTGGAATGCTATAGTTTAGATGCTATAAGTTAAAGACGGAAGTCCAAGTACAAAGAGAAACTATTATGATGAAGGGAATTGCCAAAACGTGTTAGAGGATACCTTATACTCTACAAGTAAAATATTACAGGTTAATTGTACGAGCTTAGAATTGGGTCTCGATAATAGTTAATTATCTTATAAGTCTTTGAGAAACATATTTTACATTTTGATTATGTTATGGGTTCGACTACGGAAAGACATTTGATTTCGAATACGTTTTATGTATATTAATTCCTTTAAAAATATTTGAGGTAAGTAAGATTATTTTGAGATTCGAGTTTGTGTTATAATAAGATTATTTTCAGATATTTTGGATATGTTAATTACATTTCAACTCTGTTTTGTTTTATATTAATTTACGGCCGGATGTTTTAGTCGTTGATACACTTTGGAATTGAATATGCGATACGAATTGAGAACAAGAGTATAAGTTTTGAAAAATATAAGTTTGTGTTATTGAGAAAATAAGGATTAGGATATAGTTATTGTTTTATGGGGAAAGTAAACAACATTTGTGGAGCGAGTTGCTCAATATGTGTTATGGAGCGGGTATTACTACTTTGAGTAGTCATGACCTAAAAGTTCTTGAGGTTAAGCTTCGGAAATTCCTAATTCGGAGTACCGAGCAGGAAGTTATGTTCATTTTAAGTTCAATGTTTTTGCTGCAATTATTTTGACAAAAGTTTCACATGTTCAAGTTAACTCAACCATTTTAATAAAGTTTAAATGATCCCACCAAGTGCCTTTATGACTTTCACAAGCAGTAAAGAATTTATTATTTCCTTATATCTTTATACCTAACTAATATGTGAAATTGTTAACGTAAAACAAAAGATTTTAGAAGAAGATTTAAGTCTTGCAATCATTAACAAAACTATAGTTGTTGTGATTCTTTTTCCTCTCCATGGGTGAATATGTTTTCTTTGGAACATGTGTGGTATTGATAAACTGTACACTTAAACTATTTATGCAAATAAACTACGAATACAAGTGGTATCGATAAACTGTGCATTTAAACTTTTTATGTAAGTAAATTATGAACACAAGTGGGTAAAGGCCGATATCAAATAAGGTACGGTATGAACAACAACCCTTGGAGGATGGGTGATATCCTTCCGAACCCTAGCTGGGTGGGTGAAGTCCAGCAGATATTAAAATGGGACATGTCCTGGTTAAGGCTTGCAAGCATAATTATTTAAACGGTGGGGTGACGACCTCCATTAGTTTAGAGACAGTCGGTTTCTTGTGTAAGGAGCCCCTCTCTATTCGTGTTCACTTTACCCAAGTAATTAATAGACCTAAATGGTTTTGAATGATCTAAGTGGTTATCGTCACGATATGAAATCTTACTTTAATGCGATTGTGCAAGGATAGTAATCCTGAAATTTTAAGCAAGCACCTTACTTGTGAAGTATACTGAATTCTAGCTTGAATTGTATATGTATCTTAAGCCGCCAAAAATGAATTTTTGGGGTTGTTCCACTTGATGAGTAATAAACTAGGCAACTATATTTTAAGCCACTAAAATGAATTTCAAGTTGGACAGTGTGTGTACTCAGTTTTTCTGATTTTGTTCTTGGAATCTATCCTGGTGGGGGCAGAGTTCATTGTTAGTGATTTTGCAGGGTTGATGTCGAGGACTTGGAGTATGTTTATTGAGCAAGAAGAAGATTTTTATGTTATACAATGGTGGGCGGAGGTTATAGTTAGATGCCTTATTTGGAATTATTCTGTAACCTGATATTTGGTTTTCAAGTTGTTCTGTTGTGGGCCCTTGACCCGCAGATCCAGGATCATTTTTATTGGTTTTGTTTCCGCTGCGAATAAATGTAAATTCGAGGTTTGTTAAGTGTTGATTGTGTTTTGTGTAACTTAAGTGTGATTAGCTAGCAGCTCGGAAGTGCGGGCTGTTACAGGTGGTATCAGAGCATGGTTGTTTTAGGGTTGTCGTGATCTTCATATCATGGCATATGAGGTCAAGAAAGATTTTTGGAATTGTTTGAAATTGATTTGGGTTTTTTAGTTAGTTAAGAATCGAGGAATAGAAATTGAGAAATTGAAGGAGTATGAGAATTGAAGGTTGAGAAAGTGAAAGTTATATTGAGATTTTAGCTTGATAGTATAATTGATGAATTGAGGGAAATTGAGTTTTATTAGGAATTATGGAGAATTTAGATTTGAGTTCAGTGATTATATGTTCAGGAAGCAATTGATCCTTCGAGGTATTGGAAGTTATATTAAGAGTTCATTTGATTTGATTTTCGTTAAAAATGTTTCATCTGAACTTATTCGTTTTCAGAAGATTAAAAGATTTCTGTTTTAAGTTTCGAGTACGAAACTTATTTTAAGGGTGGTAGTATGTAATAGCCTATATTTCCAAGCAGGTTTAATTAGACGCTAATTATGTATTTTAACTTAATTATAATATTTGAGTATAGTTTGATGAAGTTTGTTAATAAGATTTAATGTTTTAAAACAAAAGGAAAACTTTATATCTTATAAATGATATTCGTATATTTTGTTGTAGGATTAGTATTTCGATTTTAAAAAAAAAGAAAAGAAAAAGGAAACCAATTGTATAATTGTTGAGGTGTCAAATAGTATAAGAGTTTAAGCTCTCAATTTTCCTTCTTTTTCCTCCTCCACTCCAAACTTCAAGAAGCCAGAGAAATACTCTTCATCTTCGTGTCTTCATAATCAAAAGCCATATCATATCTCACATAGATCAAAATTTCTCTTCAATATTTTAGTTTAATTACCCAAGTAATTGAGAATTGAAGAAACCCCAAATTGAAAAAAAAACCCCAAACAATAATTTTCTCTCTCCTCTGAATTTTTTTACCCCGTACTGTGCATGTTCAATTTCTGCATTCTGGAGTCGTAATTTGCCCAAACTTATTGCATGAAAGTTGTAGATCTCGAAAATTTATTGAACTTAGACCCAAAAATCACTCGGTTCGGAGTTGGGAGCTATGAGTTATGGATTTTGCAAGTTTGGTGTTGCTACCTTCATTTCTCTCTCCTCTGTTTTTTTTCCGACAATCTGTTGCCTCAATTATCTACAACACGCAATCCAATTTTGTAGGAATTTATATGCTTAATGCGGAAAACGAGTATCATATACTCAAACATCTAACACCAAAATCTTTGCATAAATCAACATGAATCTACTAAGAGTATAGAATATACCTCTTGATGCGTGAATTCCTCTTACACCCCGAGCCTTCTAGTGGAGATCCTTTAGAACGTCAAACGCCGTTCCTCTAGTATTGGTCCACGAACAACCCTTGGATCACCATGTATGCTAGTACGAAAGAGAGAAGAACTCCCTTGCTTTTGAGGTGTGTGAGAGCCGAATGGGGAAAGAGGGAAGAGCAAGGAAAATCAGATTTTCCTCTCTAAAATGATGTAATGTTACCAACACCTTTGTAACCCCCATATCATTATATAAGGTGGTTACAAAGAGGCGTTTCATGAGTCTTTATTTTGCCTCATAATGTCATACATTATGAGCCTATTAAACTCATGAGTTACAACTCTTCCCACCCATCATAAAACTGCCCAACCCATTTCACAAATGGATTTGGGTAATATCCAAGGGTTGTCATATTGTGTGACCTCATAGGACCCAATATATATTAGTAGTTGGCCTAATTATACTAGCCCAACAAACCACAATTAGCTTCTAGCAAAACGTTGCGGTCACCTACTATTATTGAATATATTATCTTCATAATTGTCCATATACATTTAGTTTGTTACACTTGATCGAGGACAAAATCCTTCAATCTCCCACTTGTCTAAGAATAAGTGTGTAACCTTCAAACTCCTTAAGTCACTTAATGTCTAACTTGATGACATGGTAATGCAAACCATACCAACTTTCAAGTTGTTTCTTGAAATCCGAGTTCGAACTGTCGAAACAAATGATTACCTCCTTAATCCATTTGAGCACGGCCATGCATTTTAAGTTCTCGCTCTTCAAGAGGCCAAGACACCAATCCTAACTCTTAGGAGGACTTTATCCAGTATTGTATAACCAAAACTCCCACTCAATTCGTAGCAGTTCCGATCACTGTCTTTATAGCCTCCTTTTACGGCACGACGTTTTAAAGTGTCAAAAACATACTAATCCTTGAGTAAGAATAGTGTCATACTCATGTCAAAGGAATCCACTAAATATATTAATGAGATTCTAATAAACCTTTTAGAGAACTCCCACTAGGTCTGCCCAACGTGTATCAACTATACACGCTTATGCAAATGACTAGACATCTCTATGTCCCATAGCCAATGAAACTGCGCTATCAATCAACTTGCAATCTAGTACATGAAACAAAATCATTTACATTCAATTTTAATGATTCGAACTAGGGGCCAAGGTATATTATAACTCCTGTTCACTGGATAAGGTTTCATTTGTCAAATCTCATATTTGACAATCCTATCAAATGTTATAAAATACTTTGAACGTTTTATTTAATACTAAACCAATATTAAATAAGAACATAACCTTTTATTGTTAAACATAACCAAACATATCACAAGAGTAACTACAACTGTGAACTAATTAAAAGTTAATAGTACATAATAAAAACCACTCTCCTACATGCTTAAGCCTTATAGCCCTAGTATGACTCTCATGCTTAGGCTGAGGTAATGGTTTAGTCAAAGGATCAGCGACATTGCTATCCGTGTGAACTTTGCTAACTATTACATCTTTTCTCTCAACGATTTCTCGAATGAGATGAAACTTCCTAAGTACATGTTTACACTTTTGATGTGATCTTGGTTCCTTAGACTGAGCTATGGCACCATTGTTATCACAATGTAAAAAAATACCATCTCCAACACTAGGCACTACTCCTAGCTCCAGAATGAACTTCTTCATCCAAACGACTTCCTTTGCTGCATCTGTTGCAGCAATATACTCAGCTTCTGTTGTAGAATCAGCGACAGTGCTTTGCCTTGAACTTTTCCAGCTCAATGCCCCTCCATTTAGACAAAAGATGAAACCAGATTGGGATCGAAAATCATCTTTGTCAGTTTGGAAGCTCGCATCTGTGTAACCCTTAACAATTAACTTACTTTCACCTCCATACACTAAGAAATTATCCTTAGTCCTTCTTAAGTACTTTAGGATATTCTTAGCTGCACTCCAGTGTGCGTCGCCTGGATTTGATTGTAATCTGCTACACATGCTCAAGGCATATGAAACATCTGGTCGAGTACAAATCATGGAGTATATAATGGACCCTATAGCTGACGTATAAGGAACATTACTCATTCGCTTAATCTCATCGGGTCCAGAAGAACACTGAGTCTTGCTAAGCGACACACCATGTTGCATGGGTAGAAAACCTTTCTTAGAGTTTCTCCATATTGAACTTAGTAACGATCTTATCTATATAAGTTCGTTGGCTAAGTCCAATCATCTTCTTAGACCTATCCCTATAGATCTTGATCCCCAAAATGTACTCAGCGTTTCCAAGGTCTTTCATAGAGAAACAACTCTTCAACCATTCCTTGACTGACTCAAGCATGGGAATGTCGTTTCCTATGAGATGTATATCATCTACATACAAGACCAAGAAGACTATGTTACTCCCATTTTCCTTCTTGTAAACACAAGAATCTTCTCCGTTTTTGAGAAAACCAAACTGTTTGATTGCCTCATCAAAACGAAGATTCCAACTCCTGGACTCTTGCTTCAATCCATAAATGGACTTTTGAAGCTTACATACCCTCCTAGAATATTCTGGATCCACAAAACCTTCCGGTTGTGGATCATATACAAATCCTCTTTCAAGAACCCATTCAAGAAAGCGGTTTTGACATCCATTTGCCAAATCTCATAATCATAAAAGGCAGCGATCGCTAGGAGTATCCGAATGGACTTAAGCATTGCTACTGGTGAAAAGGTTTCGTCATAGTCTATACCATGAACTTGCTTAAACCTTTTGCAACCAGCCTTGCTTTGTAAACTTGAATGTTACCATCCTTCACTAGTAGAATAAATGCTTATTGCTGCGGTCATTAAGTGGCCTATTGCGGCGGTTTTGGCCGCGCAGCAATTAGGAGTGCATCAATAGGTAATTAATATATTGCTGCGGTTTTTAACCGCAGCAATATTCTAACATATTGCTGTGGTTTCTAGCGAAAACCGCAGCAATATATTAATATATTGCTGCGGTTTCTGGCGAAAATCGCAGCAATATATTAATATATTGCTGCGGTTTTTAGGGCAAACCGCAGCAATATACTCTATTTTTTAATAACAAATAAACATATTGCTGCGGTTTTCACCAAAAACCGCAGCAATATGTACAGGTGTAGGTCAAAAATTTTTTTTTTTTTTTTTGCAGTTTGCAATTAAATTTTGCCAATTCGATGAACATACTACCAATTCTACCTTTGCCAATTATCTACCAAACTGAAATTTGTCTGCAACAAACAATAACATATTTTACTTTCATTTAGGCACTTCATAACCATTTCTGACAGCAACGAAAAAAACAGATCTAAAAAACGAAAAAAGGAAAAAAAAAAAAACGGAAAACTCCTCTCGCATTCGCCATGGTGAGGGAAAAAAAACGAAAAACTCCTCTTGCCATGGTGATAGTTGTCATTAACATTAATTCACAAATCTAAAAAACGAAAAAAAGGAAAAAAAAAAAACAGAACCGAATAAAAAACGAAAAAAAAGGAAAAAAATCAAAAAACTCCGATCCTCTCGCATTCGCCATGGTGAGGACGAAAAAGAAGAAACACAGCCCCCAGATCTTCGTTCGTCATTCGCGTCTCACCATGATCCTCTCCGATCCTTTCGTTGATCGTCGCTCGCCAACGAATCTCCAACCATGGTGGTTTCTTCTCGGTGATGACGAAAGTGAAGGCCACGGTTGCTCGCGTTTCGCCATGGTCGAAGATGGAGCGCGTTTCGCCATGGTCGAAGGTGAAGGTGAAGAGTGAAGGTGAGGGTGAACTGAGAGAAGAGAACCGGTGAGAGAAGTGAGAGTGAATGGTGAGAGGAGTAAAGGGTGAGAGGAGGCGTGACTGAGAGAGAATGGTGAGAGGAGTGAAGGGTGAGAGGAGGCGTGACTGAGAGTGAATGGTGAGAGGAGGCGTGAGAGAATAGTGAGGAAAAAAACCCTAGTTGATACACGCCTTATATATATATTTTTTAATATTATTTAATGATATTGCTGCGGTTTTTGTCAAAAACCGCAGCAATATATAAAAATATTATTTTAATATATTGCTGCGGTTTTAGTCAAAAACCGCAGCAATAGGTCCGGTCAAAAAGTCAACTTTTTTTTCAAAAAATTTCTTTTGATACCATATTGCTGCGGTTTTTGTCTAAAACCGCAGCAATATCTTTATTATATATTTTATCTTTTCTTTTTACATGATATATTGCTGCGTACGGGTAAAACCGCAGCAATACCACCGCAGCAATAAGCAATTATTCTACTAGTGCTTGTCTGTTTTCACTTTGAAAACCCATTTGCAACCAATAGGTGTAACCCCATCGGGCAAATCCATCATGTCCCATACTTGGTTTTCATATATGGATGCCATTTCAGACCTCATGGCTTCAAGCCATTTTTCGGAGTCTTCACTCATCAAAGCTTGCTTGTAAGTAGTAGGTTCCTCAAATTCTAAAATCATTATCTCAGAACTTTCGGTTAACAAGAAATCAACAAACTTTTTGTTTGGTATTCTTGGTCTACTAGTCCTACGAGGGGCTGCAACAGGAGAAATTTTCTTCTCAACAATTTGAGAATTTTCGCACGAATTAGATTCGAGTGGGACAGTAGGAGGTTTGTGTACGGGATGCACATCCTCTAACACTTGGTCAGTTATGGGAGAAGATTCCTCCAAAGGAGGAACTACTTCAAGCTCCACAGCTGGCACTTGTGCTTCTGACTCTAACATAGGTTGAACTATGTCCATTTGTTGCTTTTCGCGAAGTTCTTCGAGAAATATATTACTCCCACTTGCCTTTTTGGAAATAAAATCTTTTTCCAAAAAGACACCACGCCGAGCAACAAACACTTTGCCCTCAGTTCGATGGTAGAAGTAATGGCCCTTGGTTTCTTTGGGATAACCCACAAAGAAACACTTATCTGATTTAGGGGTGAGCTTATCTGAAAGTAAACGTTTTACATAAACCTCACATCCCCAAATACGTAGAAAAGATAAGCTTGGAACTTTTCCACTCCATATCTTATATGGTGTCTTTTCTACTGCCTTTGATGGAGTTTTATTAAGTGTGAAAGTAGCAGTTTCGAGAGCATATCCCCAGAAGGAGATTGGTAGATCAGCAAAACTCATCATAGACAGAACCATATCAAGTAGAGTTCGGTTCCTCACCATTCAACTGAGGTGTTCCAGGCGGAATTAGTTGTGAAAGAATTCCACAACTCTTCAAGTGATAAATAAACTCTTGGCTCAAATATTCACAACCACGATCGGATCGTATTGCTTTGATTGTTTTGTCAAGCTGGTTTTGGACTTCATTCTGGAATTCTTTGAACTTTTCAAATGATTCCGACTTATGCTTCATTAAATAGACATACCCATATCTACTTAGATCGTCAGTAAAAGTAATGAAATGCCCAAACCCTCCCCTAGCTTTTGTGCTCATTGGTCCACATACATCAGTATGTATTAGGCCCAATAGATCACTGTCCCTTTCACCCTTTCCAGTAAAAGGTGACTTTGTCATTATACCCATTAAACATGATTCACACACATCAAATGGCTCAAAGTCAAAGGATGTTAGAAGTCCATCTTTATGTAACTTCTGAATGCGTTTCGCGTTTATATGTCCTAAACGACAATGCCATAAGTAAGTAGGATTAGTATCGCTTGATCTGTGTTTTTTGCTTTCTATGTTAAGGACATCTTCGTCTAAATCTAGGAAATATAGACCATTAGACTTTTTAGCAGTGACATAAAACATTGAATTCAAATAAACAGAGAAACAATCTTTCTTAATTGTAAATGAAAACCCTTCATTACCCAAAATAGGAATAGTAATAATGTTTTTGGTAATAGCAGGAACATAATAACAGTTATAACAAGTGGGTAAAGGCCGATATCAAATAAGGTACGGTATGAACAACAACCCTTGGAGGATGGGTGATCTCCTTCCGAACCCAAGCTGGGTGGGTGAAGTCCAGCAGATATTAAAATGGGACATGTCTTGGTTAAGGCTTGCAAGCATAATTATTTACACGGTAGGGTGACGACCTCCATTAGTTTAGAGACAGTCGGTTCCTTGTGTAAGGAGCCCCTCTCTATTCGTGTTCACTTTACCCAAGTAATTAATAGACCTAAATGGTTTTGAATGATCTAAGTGGTGATCTTCACGATATGAAATCTTACTTTAATGCGATTGTGCAAGGATAGTAATCCTGAAATTTTAAGCAAGCACCTTACTTGTGAAGTATACTGAATTCTAGTATGAATTGTATATGAATCTTAAGCCGCCAAAAATGAATTTTTGGGGTTGTTCCACTTGATGAGTAATAAACTACGCAACTATATTTTAAGCCACTAAAATGAATTTCAGGTTGGACAGTGTGTGTACTCAGTTTTTCTGATTTTGTTCTTGGAACCTATCCTGGTTGGGGCAGAGTTCATTGTTAGAGATTTTGCAGGGTTGATGTCGAGGACTTGGAGTATGTTTATTGAGCAAGAAGAAGATTTTTATGTTATAAAATGGTGGGCTGAGGTTATAGTTAGATGCCTTATTTGGAAATATTCTGTAATCTGATATTTGGTTTTCAAGTTGTTCTGTTGTGGGCCCCTGACCTGCAGATCCAGTATCATTTTTATAGGTTTTGTTTCCACTGCGAATAAATGTAAATTCGAGGTTTGTTAAGTGTTGATTGTGTTTTGTGTATCTTAAGTGTGATTAGCTAGCATCTCGGAAGTGCGGGCTGTTACAGCTGGTATCAGAGCATGGTTGTTTTAGGGTTGTCGTGATCTTCATATCATGGCATATGAGGTCAAGAAAGATTTTTGGAATTGTTTGAAATTAATTTGGGTTTTTAGTTAGTTAAGAATCGAGGAATAGAAATTGAGAAATTGAAGGTTGAGTATGAGAATTGAAGTTTGAGAAAGTGAAAGTTATATTAAGATTTTAGCTTGATAGTATAATTGATGAATTGAGGGAAATTGAGTTTTCTTAGGAATTATGGAGAATTTGGATTTGAGTTCAGTGATTATATGCTCAGGAAGCAATTGATCCTTCGAGGTATTGGAAGTTATATTAAGAGTTCATTTGATTTGATTTTCGTTAAAAATGTTTCATGTGAACTTATTCGTTTTCAGAAGATCAAAAGTTTTCTATTTTAAGTTTCGAGGACGAACCTTCTTTTAAGGGTGGTAGTATGTAATAGCCTATATTTCCAAGCATGTTTAATTAGACGCTAATTATGTATTTTAACTTAATTATAATATTTGAGCATAGTTTTATGGAGTTTGTTAATAAGATATAATGTTTTAAAGCAAAAGGAAAGCTCTATATCTTACATATGATATTTGTATATTTTGTTGTAGGATTAGTATTTCGATTTTAAAAAAAAAAAGAAAAGAAAAAGGAAACCAATTGTATAATTGTTGAGGTGTCAAATAGTATAAGAGTTTAAGCTCTCAATTTACCTTCTTTTTCCTCCTCCACTCCTAACTTCAAGAAGCCAGAGAAATACTCTTCATCTTCGTGTCTTCATAATCAAAAGCCATATCATATCTCACATAGATCAAAATTTCTCTTCAATATTTTAGTTTAATTACCCAAGTAATTGAGAATTGGAGAAACCCCAAATTGAAAACAAAACCCCAAACAATAGTTTTCTCTCTCCTCTGATTTTTTTACCCCGTACTGTGCATGTTCAATTGCATGAAAGTTGTAGATCTCGAAAAGTTATTGAACTTAGACCCAAAAATCACTCGATTCGAGTTCGGAGCTATGAGTTATGGCCTTTGCAAGTTTGGTGTTGCTACCTTCATTTCTCTCTCCTCTATTTTTTTTCGGACAATCTTTTGCCTCAATTATCTACAACATGCAATCCAATTTTGTAGGAGATTAGATGCTTAATGCGGAAAACGAGTATCATATACTCAAACATCTAACACCAAGATCTTTGCATAAATCAACATGAATCTACTAAGAGTATAGAATATACCTCTTGATGCGTGAATTCCTCTTACACCCCGAGCCTTCTAGTGGAGATCCTTTAGAACGTCAAACGCCGTTCCTCTAGTATTGGTCCACGAACAACCCTTGGATCACCATGTATGCTAGTACGAAAGAGAGAAGAACTCCCTTGCTTTTGAGGTGTGTGAGAGCCGAATGGGGAAAGAGGGAAGAGCAAGGAAAATCAGATTTTCCTCTCTAAAATGATGTAATGTTTCCAACACCTTTGTAACCCCCATATTATTATATAAGGTGGTTACAAAGAGGTGTTTCATGAGGCTTTATTTTGCCTCATAATGTCATACATTATGAGCCTAATAAACTCATGAGTTACAACTCTTCCCACCCATCATAAAACTGCCCAACCCATTTCACAAATGGATTTGGGTAATATCCAAGGGTTGTCATATTGTGTGACCTCATAGGACCCAATATATATTAGTAGTTGGCCTAATTATATTAGCCCAACAAACCGCAATTAGCTTCTAGCAAAACGTTGCGGTCACCTAATATTATTGAATATATTATCTCCATAATTTGTCCATGTACATTTAGTTTCTTACACTTGATCGAGGACAAAATCCTTCAATCTCCCACTTGTCTAAGAATAAGTGTGTAACCTTCAAACTCCTTAAGTCACTTAATGTCTAACTTGATGACATGGTAATGCAAACCATACCAACTTTCAAGTTGTTTCTTGAAATCCGAGTTCGAACTGTCGAAACAAATGATTACCTCCTTAATCCATTTGAGCACGGCCATGCATTTTATGTTCTCGCTCTTCAAGAGGCCAAGACACCAATCCTAACTCTTAGGAGGACTTTATCCAGTATTGTATAACCGAAACTCCCACTCAATTCGTAGCAGTTTCGATCACTGCCTTTATAGCCTCCTTTTACGGCACGACGTTTTGCAGTGTCAAAAACATACTAATCCTTGAGTAAGAATAGTGTCATACTCATGTCAAAGGAATCCACTAAATATATTAATGAGATTCTCATAAACCTTTTAGAGAACTCCCACTAGGTCTGCCCAACGTGTATCAACTATACACGCTTATGCAAATGACTAGACATCTCTATGTCCCATAGCCCATGAAATTGCGCTATCAATCAACTTGCAATCTAGTCCATGAAACCAAATCATTTACGTTCAATTTTAATGATTTGAACTAGGGACCAAGGTATATTATAACTCCTGTTCACTGGATAAGGTTTCATTTGTCAAATCTCATATTTGACAATCCTATCAAACGTTATAAAATACTTTGAACGTTTTATTTAATACTAAACCAATATTAAATAAGAACAAAACCTTTTATTGATAAACATAACCAAACATATCACAAGAGTAACTAAAACTGTGAACTAATTAAAAGTAAATAGTACACAATAAAAACCACTCTCCTACATGCTTAAGCCTTATAGCCCTAGTATGACTCTCATGCTTAGGCTGAGGTAATGGTTTAGTCAAAGGATCAGCGACATTGCTATCCGTGTGAACTTTGCTAACTATTACATCTTTTCTCTCAACGATTTCTCGAATGAGATGAAACTTCCTAAGTACATGTTTATACCTTTGATGTGATCTTGGTTCCTTAGACTGAGCTATGGCACCATTGTTATCACAATGTAAAACAATACCATCTCCAACACTAGGCACTACTCCTAGCTCCAGAATGAACTTCTTCATCCAAACGGCTTCCTTTGCTGCATCTGCTGCAGCAATATACTTAGCTTCTGTTGTAGAATCAGCGGCAGTGCTTTGCCTTGAACTTTTCCAGCTCACTGCCCCTCCATTTAGACAAAAGATGAAACCAGATTGGGATCGGAAATCATCTTTGTCAGTTTGGAAGCTCGCATCTGTGTAACCCTCAACAATTAACTTACTTTCACCTCCATACACTAAAAAATTATCCTTAGTCCTTCTTAAGTACTTTAGGATATTCTTAGCTGCACTCCAGTGTGCGTCACCTGGATTTGATTGGAATCTGCTATACATGCTCAAGGCATATGAAACATCTGGTCGAGTACAAATCATGGAGTACATAATGGACCTTATAGCTGACGCATAAGGAACATTACTCATTCGCTTAATCTCATCGGGTCCAGAAGGACACTGAGTCTTGCTAAGCAACACACCATGTTGCATGGGTAGAAAACCTCTCTTAGAGTTTTCCATATTGAACTTAGTAACGATCTTATCTATGTAAGTTCGTTGGCTAAGTCCAATCATCTTCTTAGACCTATCCCTATAGATCTTGATCCCCAAAATGTACTCAGCGTTTCCAATGTCTTTCATAGAGAAACAACTCTTCAACCATTCCTTGACTGACTCAAGCATGGAAATGTCGTTTCCTATGAGAAGTATATCATCTACATACAAGACAAAGAAGATTATGTTACTCCCATTTTCCTTCTTGTAAACACAAGAATCTTCTCTGTTTTTGAGAAAACCAAAATGTTTGATTGCCTCATCAAAACGAAGATTCCAACTCCTGGATGCTTGCTTCAATCCATAAATGCACTTTTGAAGCTTACATACCCTCCTAGGATATTCTGGATCCACAAAACCTTCCGGTTGTGTCATATACACATCCTCTTTCAAGAACCCATTCAAGAAAGCGGTTTTGACATCCATTTGCCAAATCTCATAATCATAAAAGGCAGCGATCGCTAGGAGTATCCGAATGGACTTAAGCATTACTACTGGTGAAAAGGTTTCGTCATAATCTATGCCATGAACTTGCTTAAACCCTTTTGCAACCAGCCTTGCTTTGTAAACTTGAATGTTACCATCCTTGTCTGTTTTCACTTTGAAAACCCATTTGCAACCAATAAGTGTAACCCCATCGGGCAAATCCATTATGTCCCATACTTGATTTTCATATATGGATGCCATTTCGGACCTCACGGCTTCAAGCCATTTTTCGGAGTCTTCACTCATCAAAGCTTGCTTGTAAGTAGTAGGTTACTCAAATTCTAAAATCATTATCTCAGAACTTTTGGTTAACAAGAAATCAACAAACTTTTTGTTTGGTATTCTTGGTCTACTAGTCCTACGAGGGGCTGCAACAGGAGAAATTTTCTTCTCAACAATTTGAAAATTTTAGCACGAATTAGATTCGAGTGGGACAGTAGGAGGTTCGTGTACGGGATGCACATCCTCCAACACTTGGTCAGTTATGGGAGAAGATTCCTCCAAAGAAGGAACTACTTCAAGCTCCACAGCTGGCACTTGTGCTTCTGACTCTAACATAGGTTGAACTATGTCCATTTGTTGCTTTTCGCGAACTTCTTCGAGAAATATATTACCCCCACTTGCCTTTTTGGAAATAAAATCTTTTTCCAAAAAGACACCACGACGAGCAACAAACACTTTGCCCTCAGTTCGATGGTTGAAGTAATAGCCCTTGGTTTATTTGGCATAACCCACACAGAAACACTTATCTGATTTAGGGGTGAGTTTATCTGAAAGTAAACGTTTTACATAAACCTCACAACCCCAAATACGTAGAAAAGATAAGCTTGGAACTTTTCCACTCCATACTTATATGGTGTCTTTTCTGCTGCCTTTGACGGAGTTCTATTAAGTGTGAAAGTAGCAGTTTCAAGAGCATATCCCCAGAAGGAGATTGGTAGATCAGCAAAACTCATCATAGACAGAACCATATCAAGTAGAGTTCGGTTCCTCCTTTCGGATACACCATTCAACTGAGGTGTTCATGGCGGAATTAGTTGTGAAAGAATTCCACAACTCTTCAAGTGATAACTAAACTCTTGGCTCAAATATTCACCACCACGATCGGATCGTAGTGCTTTGATTGTTTTGCCAAGCTGGTTTTGGACTTCATTTTGGAATTCTTTGAACTTTTCAAATGATTCCAACTTATGCTTCATTAAATAGACATACCCATATCTACTTAGATCGCCAGTAAAAGTAATGAAGTACCCAAACCCTCCCCTAGCTTTTGTGCTCATTAGTCCACATACATCAGTATGTATTAGGCCCAATAGATCACTGGCCCTTTCACCCTTTCCAGTAAAAGGTGACTTTGTCATTTTACCCATTAAAAATGATTCACACACATTAAATGGCTCAAAGTTAAAGGATGTTAGAAGTCCATCTTTATGTAACTTCTGAATGCGTTTCGCGTTTATATGTCCTAAACGACAATGCCATAAGTAAGTAGGATTAGTATCGCTTGATCTATGTTTTTTGTTGTCTATGTTAAGGACATCTTTGTCTAAGTCCAGGAAATATAGACCATTAAATTTTTTAGCAGTGGCATAAAACAATGAATTCAAATAAACAGAGAAACAACCTTTCTCAATTGTAAATGAAAACCCTTCATTATCCAAACCAGGAATAGGAATAATGTTTTTGGTAATAGCAGGAATATAATAATAGTTATTAAGCTCTAATATTAAACCGGAAGGAAAAGGTAGACTATAAGTCCCAACTGCAACGGCCGCAACTCTTGCACCATTTCCAACACGCAGTTCTACCTCTCCTTTTGCCAAGGTTCTACTCCTTCTTAGTCCCTGCACATTCGAAATAATGTGAGAAACACAACCGGTATCAAATACCCAAGAAGTAGATGTTGCTAAATTAATGTCAATGACATAGATACCTGAAGAAGAAGCCCCATACTTCTTATCCTTCAGATACTTCGGGCAATTACGCTTCCAATGACCTATTTGATAACAATATAAGCACTTGGCATTTGCGGCCACCTTTGGCTTTGCCTTTGCCTGTGGCTTATCAGCAGTCTTCGTGGCAACTTGCTTGCCCTTGTCTTGCTTTTTCTTGCCAGCCTAAACCTTCTTAAAACCCTTTCCCTTTTGAACCATAAGAACTTCCTTCTTAGGTGCAACAGAGATGTTTTGCTCGGCAGTCATGAGCATCCCATATAACTCAGCAAGGGTTTTCGACACCCCATTCATATTGAAGTTCAACCTAAACTGGTTGAATCCTTCATGAAGTGAGTGTAGTATGATGGCAGTAGCCAACTCTTGGCTATAAGGAAAGGACAACCTCTCCATTGCCTCGAAATAACCAATCATTTCGAAGACATGAGTGGCGACCGGCTTGCCTTCGACTAACGCACACTCAAGAATAGCCTTGTGAGTCTTATACCTCTCAATCCGAGCTTATTGCTGAAACATGGTTTTCAGCTGTCGGATAATACTGTAGGCATCCAAGCTTGCAAACCTCTTTCGAAGGCTTGGTTTCATAGCCGCGAGCATAAGGCAAGTAACAATTACTGACCTTTCTGCAATGGCCTTGTGGGCCGCCTTTTCGGCTTCAGTAGAGGTGGTTGTTAAAACCGGGATCGGGATTTCTAGAACATCCTCTCGGCCTTCGGATCTAAGAACAATTCTTAGATTCATTTCCCAATCAAGGAAGTTGTTCCCGTTCAACTTATCCTTCTCAAGGATTGAACGTAAGTTAAAAGGTGAATTATTGCTGTTACCAGACATGATATCTACATAAAAGATGCAAAAGTAATAAGTATGTTTATCATAATAGCTTTTAACAAATTTTTAAACACTTTAAAATAAAAGCTATGCACTTGACCAATTTTCAATGTGTCCCTTTTGAATCAAGTGATTATAAGATCCTATGAAACATGATTTATAAGCGGACTTTGGCCTCAACTAAAAACCAAGTTTAAAAGGTTAGTAAACTCCTTTACTAATTACAACAATTGTAATTCTTAGTTGTTGGGTGATTGCTAAGGTGATTAAAGCTCCTAGGTAAGGAAGTTACCCACAACGTTGGGGAGAGCCTTCCTAATCCTAGACAGAACTTGTCACCCAACCACAAAAACCCAATTCTTTGCTTCAAAATCCAAAACTATTTTGATGATTTTGTTGGGCCAAACCAAACTAAACATGCAAATTTCGGAAATTTACTCTACTTAGCCCAAGATTGGAAGTAACACTCTGCTTTGGTACAACCTATTACTAACGATCAAGGTTTTAGTAGATGTTTATTTGAAAAAGCAATTACCCAATATTAGCTTTAGGGACCTATGTAAATTATTATGTGATTTAATTACTAGTGAACTCATTGCAAAAATAAATCACATGCATAATAAAACTTAGAAAGCATTCAAAAGCGATATTTAAATGCATAAAATAAAATGTGATCCTAATATGGCCCCTAACCCTAAAGACTACGCTTTAAGGCCTCCATTCTTGAATCACCATGGATCTCCATCCTTGTGCTTCATGGGATAAGATTGAATCACCATTTTTCTTATTACAACTTGAATAATCATTTTTGGAATTTTAAACTAAAAATTACAAAAATACCAACGATACACAGATCGTATTTTAGATTACAAAG
The DNA here is from genome assembly GCA_947646795.1 of Beta lomatogona. NCBI lineage: Eukaryota > Viridiplantae > Streptophyta > Magnoliopsida > Caryophyllales > Amaranthaceae > Beta > Beta lomatogona. The sequence continues at coordinate 65,556 of CANSNZ010001101.1, read as the reverse complement.
ATACATTAACGATACGCAGATCGTATTTTCTATCCAAGTTTGAGCCATACTAGTCACTGCATGCATCCATAATATCAAAAATATATATATACAAACATGCATTTTAATCAACTATTAAAATTAAATTATCATGTTTTAACAATTTTAAAACATAATAACACCATCAAGATTTAATCTCATATTAAATCATATGGAGAGTACCTTAGAAAAAAAAAATTTAAAAAAATTATCTCCCAAGGGCTTTAAAATATTAATCTAACAAATTTAATCAACCATTAAATTTAAAAAGGAGAAAGAAAAAAATAATACTAAAAAGTACTTTTAAGGCACCCTTTATATTTTTATCATATTAACATTTAACAATAGTCACTAACTACTTAGTAACCCCTTAAAAATAACTAGTCAATTATCACATATAATTAACTAATAAAATTAAAGCTCATTATTTTAATTCAATTATGACTTAAATATGAATTAATAACCATCAAGATGAATCAATTTGCAATATTGGAATATACTCAAAAAAAAAAAAAACCAAGGCTGCAGTAGTGCCAAGCACAACTGCCACCCCAGCAGGCGGCCACCACTGCAGCGCCGGCCACCGAGGCGTGCCGGCCTTTTCAGGCCATCACCGACCACCTGCGACACGACACCGACCTGGCCACCGCACGCGTGCAACATAGCAGCGTGCCCAAAGCAGCAACTAGCGCAGGATGCTCGCCCAAGGCACGCGACCATTGCCACCACCACGCCGGTCGCCGGTTTGTTCCCCTGCTGCCACCACGCCGGTCGTCGGTCCGGCGGTCATGCCGCCTGACCAAGGTGTGCCAAATTCCTCCACCCTCCCACTCAATTACTAACAACCCTTGTGCATAATTGAATGGAATTTACAACAATTGTTTTGGGGAAAAAATAGGGTTCATATCAATTTTCGTTTAATAAAAACAACATATGAATTCTTAAATCTAACACATAAAATATGATATTTTGTGATTTTAGGTTTTAATTTTGAGTATAATATATATATATATATATATATATATATATATATATATATATACATACATATATATACATATATATACATACATATATATACATATATATACATACATATATATACATATATATACATACATATATATACATATATATACATACATATATATATATATACATACATATATATACATAAAAATCCAATTTTTATGTTTCCAATCAATTAATATCATAATATTAATCATGCAAATAAACTCATATATAAATCCTTCCCTCAATCGAATTAAAATAATAATAAAAAAAAAACACATCAAACAAATGATCAAATTAATCTATGCAAGTGGCTCTAATACCACTGTAGGAATTTAGATGCTTAATGTGGAAAACGAGTATCATATACTGAGTTTAATTTTGAGTATAATATACACATATATATATATACACATATATATATATATACACATATATATATATACACATATATATATATACACATATATATATATATATATATATATATATATATATATATATATATATATATATATATATATATATATATATATACATACATATATATATTATATACATACATATATATATATACATATATATACATAAAAATCCAATTTTTATGTTTCCAATCAATTAATATCATAATATTAATCATGCAAATAAACTCATATATAAATCCTTCCCTCAATCGAATTAAAATAATAATAAAAAAAAAACACATCAAACAAATGATCAAATTAATTTATGCAAGTGGCTCTAATACCACTGTAGGAATTTAGATGCTTAATGTGGAAAACGAGTATCATATACTCAAACATCTAACACCAAGATATTTGCATAAATCAACATGAATCTACTAAGAGTATAGAATATACCTCTTGATGCGTGAATTCCTCTTACACCCCGAGCCTTCTAGTGGAGATCCTTTAGAACGTCAAACGCCGATTCTCTAGTATTGGTCCACGAACAACCCTTGGATCACCACGTATGCTAGTACGGAAGAGAGAAGAACTCCCTTGCTTTTGAGGTGTGTGAGAGCCGAATGGGGAAAGAGGGAAAAGCAAGGAAAATCAGATTTTCCTCTTTAAAATGATGTAATGTTACCAACACCTTTGTAACCCCCATATCATTATATAAGGTGGTTACAAAGAGATGTTTCATGAGGCTTTATTTTGCCTCATAATGTCATACATTATGAGCCTAATAAACTCATGAGTTACAACTCTTCCCACCCATCATAAAACCGCCCAACCCATTTCACAAATGGATTTGGGTAATATCCAAGAGTTGTCATATTGTGTGACCTCATAGGACCCAATATATATTAGTAGTTGGCCTAATTATACTAGCCCAACACAATCGCAATTAGCTTCTAGCAAAACGTTGCGGTCACCTAATATTATTGAATATATTATCTCCATAATTTGTCCATATACATCTAGTTTGTTACACTTGATCGAGGACAAAATCATTCAAATTTTGCTCTTTGTTGCTGCATCAAAGTTGTAGATCACTTGGAGTTAATGAATTCGGAGTTCGGAGCTATGAGTTACGCCCTTTGCAAGTTTAGCACTGCTGTACTTTTGGATGCGTGGCTGCCGCGTATTCTTGCTCTATTTATTCTCTCATCTTGTAGTTTCTCAAATTGAACTATTCATATTATTGAAGGTATAATTTAAACCCCTCTTCATCTTTTTTTCCTTTAATTTGAAGAACCCATATTCAGATTCCATTGGGTTTAATTCAATAACTTTTAACCTTGATATAATCACAAATCTGTCAATGAATTCTGATTGCTATAATTTTGGAAAAGCTTATTTTATATTTTGATTTTTCAAAATCAGTTTTATTTTAGATTCCTAAAAAGGGTTTAGCTTGGATGTAGCTTCCTTTGTGGAGGAGTGTTAGTATTGTTGAATGAATTGGAGTATTTAAAGAATGGTAGTTGAAAGGAACTGTTGTTTATATTAGAGGATGATGGTTATTGGAGATTATCTTAGTATTCAACTAATGGGATAAAAAGGTCGAACAAAATTAATATGTTGGATTGAAATTTAGTACGAATGCTTTTTAATTGTTATTATTATTGTTGTGAGGTGATTATTGGAGATTGATCATGAAATTGGAGATGTTGGACTCTTGATGATTATTATGAAATCGAGCATTATTTGGAGAATAAAAGAGGTACACACATGTCCTTCCACCTTCGAACTATATCCGTGTTTCATGTGATTTCATGTATTGAGCTTAATAAGCTTTTATATAAATACGGAATTATTCAAAATATTATTTGTGTGTTTACAAGAGTTGTTGACTACATGACTGGTTTTAAGCTATGAGCGAAAGCTAAATATGTGATGAGTTTTTATTGAGTGAAATCTTTATGAAGAACTGATTGGAGGTAGTTGAATCCTTCAAGAATATAGATGTGTGATATTATTAAACCTACTTGTTTTCCGCATCGAATTTATAATAGATTTCTTATGCTTAGTAAGTTGATCTTTTATATGAAAGTGTAGCTATGAGAATTAAAGCAAGGATCTTTAGTATATCTAACTATATAAGTGGTTTTACAACAAGTACTTCGATTTACGAACTACGCTGGGACTTCGACTCGATATCTTTATGAACTCGCTTTTGATGTAAACTATAGTTATATTTGAAAGTTTCAGAGAAAAAGAAAGGAATTTTGATCAAGGATGTTGAGTTAAAATTTCAGGTTTAAGACAATTGTCAAAATATTTGTAATATAAGTTTTATATGGAATTCTGAAAGTATGAAAGACTCTTTATTATGGTTTGAGATTTGATTATATATGATCATGAACTTTGAAAATTATGAATTTGAGTTATGAGTAAATATGGACTCGTGAAATTATAAATCAGGTTTTTTTAGTTCTAATAATGACGAAGAGGATCTTTACTCCTACTTTAATTTTTTTTATGAAGAAGTTGTCATAGTAAAACTCTCTCAAATTTGGGTCAATTTAATGAATATTATTTTCGGATTTAAGTTCGCAAGCACGTAAGTCTAGTGAAATAATGATTTTGGTGGGGGATGGGTACTTGTGAAGTTCTGTTTAAGAAATACAATTGTCACTTTGAGGGTATTATTAGAAGTAGGCAACTATCCTAAGATTTACTTATGGCGTATTTACAAGGTTGAATGGTATCACCCGAAGTTATCTCCGGAAATACTATGGAGCTCGGTTATATAAGAATGAAGGTCTATGATGTCATGATTGAAGGACGAAGTAATTGCTGGGGGGTTCTAACTAAGAAATGAAGATGTTATGTGATGGATTTAGATTAGATAGTTAGATAATAGTGACTTGGATGTGAATATTGATTTATGGGTTAATGGAGTCGTTACGAGAGGTGTGTGAGTTCGGAGGATGTGTAGCCAAAATAAGTATTCGAGATAGGAGATATTAAATATTGAGGAGTAGAAGTTGAGATAAGAATGTCCTATCAGTGAAATAAAGGATCCATATCTTGGTGGTGATTTAGAGGAGTATCGATTAGAGAGATATAATTTACAATACTTATGTAATATAGATCATATCCGCAAAGGGGTCAAGTAAATGAGTTTGGAGCATAATATCTTCTATTAGATAAGTAAGATAAAAAAAAAATATAAATCTAGATAATAGAGTGCCTGGTAATTAAAGTTATATAATAACAATACTAAGCGTATGGTGTTAAGACTAATATGAGCTTTCAGTACAAACACATGGGACGTATGGTTGTGAATTATAAATTTAATAAGGATCAGAACAACGAGTTTGAGTATTGGGAAATACTAAAGTGTAGATGGAAAATTGTATCATAGAATATTTAATTGTAACATGGAAATATGGAGTGAGATAGTTTGACTTGCCATATCAATTGTAGGTGATTTATGATAATGTAATAAGGTCATATTCTTGCAATGAGAGTTCATGTATTGGGGGATAAAAAAACCTTTAAGGGGAAAATTCATATCATGAGAATTTTAGAATGCTATAGTTTAGATGCTATAAGTTAAAGACGGAAGTCCAAGTACAAAGAGAAACTATTATGATGAAGGAAATTGCCAAAACGTGTTAGAGGATACCTTATAGTCTACAAGTAAAATATTACAGGTTAATTGTACGAGCTTAGAATTGGGTCTTGATAATAGTTAATTATCTTATAAGTCTTTGAGAAACATATTTTACATTTTGATTATGTTACGGGTTCGACTGCGGAAAGACATTTGATTTCGAATACGTTTTATGTATATTACTTCCTTTAAAATATTTGAGGTAAGTAAGATTATTTTGAGATTCGAGTTTGTGTTATAATAAGATTATTTTCTGGTATTTTGGATATGTTAATTACATTTCAACTCTGTTTTGTTTTATATTAATTTAAGGCCGAAAGTTTTAATCGTTGATACACTTTGGAATTGAATATGTGATACGAATTGAAAACAAGAGTATAAGTTTTGAAAAATATAAGTTTGTGTTATTGAGAAAATAAGGATTATGATATAGTTATTGTTTTATGAGGAAAGTAAACAACATTTGTGGAGCGAGTTGCTCAATATGTGTTATGGAGCGGGTATTGCTACTTTGAGTAGTCATGACCTAAAAGTTCTTGAGGTTAAGCTTCGGAAATTCCTAATTCGGAGTACCAAGCAGGAAGTTATGTTCATTTTAAGTTCAATGTTTTTGCTGCAATTATTTTCACAAAAATTTCACATGTTCAAGTTAACTCAACCCTTTTAATAAAGTTTAAATGATCCCACCAAGTGCCTTTATGACTTTCACAAGCAGTATAGAATTTATTATTTCCTTATATCTTTATACCTATCTAATATGTGAAATTGTTAACGTAAAACAAATGATTTTAGAAGAAGATTTAAGTCTTGCAATCATTAACAAAACTATAGTTGTTGTGATTCTTTTTCCTCTCCATGGATGAATATGTTTTCTTTGGAACATGTGTGGTATTGATAAACTTTACACTTAAACTATTTATGCAAATAAACTACGAATACAAGTGGTATCGATAAACTGTGCATTTAAACTTTTCATGTAAGTTAATTATCAACACAAGTGGGTAAAGGCCGATATCAAATAAGGTACGGTATGAACAACAACCCTTGGAGGATGGGTGATATCCTTCCGAACCCTAGCTGGGTGGGTGAAGTCCAGCAGATATTAAAATGGGACATGTCCTGGTTAAGGCTTGCAAGCATAATTATTTAAACGGTGGGGTGACGACCTCCATTAGTTTAGAGACAGTCGGTTTCTTGTGTAAGGAGCCCCTCTCTATTCGTGTTCACTTTACCCAAGTAATTAATAGACCTAAATGGTTTTGAATGATCTAAGTGGTTATCGTCACGATATGAAATCTTACTTTAATGCGATTGTGCAAGGATAGTAATCCTGAAATTTTAAGCAAGCACCTTACTTGTGAAGTATACTGAATTCTAGCATGAATTGCATATGAATCTTAAGCTGCCAAAAATGAATTTTTGGGGTTGTTCCACTTGATGAGTAATAAACTACGCAACTATATTTTAAGCCACTAAAATGAATTTCTAATTGGACAGTGTGTGTACTCAGTTTTTCTGATTTTGTTCTTGGAACCTGTCCTGGTGGGGGCAGAGTTCATTGTTAGTGATTTTGCAGGGTTGATGTCGAGGACTTGGAGTATGTTTATTGAGCAAGAAGAAGATTTTTATGTTATAAAATGGTGGGATGAGGTTATTGTTAGATGCCTTATTTGGAAATATTATGTAATCTGATATTTGGTTTTCAAGTTGTTCTGTTGTGGGCCCCTGACCCGCATATCCAGGATCATTTTTATAGGTTTTTTGTTTCCGCTGCGAATAAATGTAAATTCGAGGTATGTTAAGTGTTGATTGTGTTTTGTGTATCTTAAGTGTGATTAGCTAGCAGCTCGGATGTGCGGGTTGTTACAGATAGCTTTATGTGTCCTCCTAGGTGATAATCTAGCCTTTAGATCTCCCCTCACTGTGTGGCTATTTTGATAAGTTAATTATTTTTTTGAAAGTTATCGAAATTCCCAAATGTCAGGCAGAAAGTAGGACAGTAAATTTGATGACTAAGTATTGTTGGCAATCATTGGGGGTATTGGTGATAGACTAAGCGCGTGAGGGATAAACTATATAGTGGGGTGGAAAAGAGCAAAAGCATTATCATGCTTGATGACCAAAAACCAAGTGGTTTACTGTGAGGTGCATTCTCTTCATCTTAAAAAACTAAGTTTTGGAAACAATAAGTTTAGATAAGCTCTCATTGGTATAAAAATATGGTCCAGTAAGTTTGGAGAACTTCAATTTCCTAATTTTAGGTGAAGGTAACACAAGCTAATGAATCAAGTAGGTCTATGTGATGCAGCAACTAGGTAAAAAAAGACAAAAGTGAGGAAAAAAAAGTTGTCATAACTGAAATAATTTAAATTCGGGAACATTATACTCAACGAGATGAAGTGTGGTTTAGCTACAATCATCCACATGAACTTGACATATTAATAAACAGACTCAAACTTGGAAATTTTGGGAAATTGTTCGCATAACACTAGTAGAATAATTGCTTATTGCTGCGGCAGAATTGCTGCGGTTTTACCCATAGGCAGCAATAACCCACGTCAAAAGAAAAGGAAAATAAAAAATCAACCTATTGCTGCGGTTCTAGGTTGAAACCGCAGCAATAGATGTCAACGGGAATTTTTTAAAAATGTTTGACTGGTTTGACCAGAGCTATTGCTGCGGTTTCCACCTAAAACCGCAGCAATATATTAAAATATTATTTTTTTTAATAAAATTTTAATCTATTGTTGCGGTGCTTAGTGGGAACCGCAACAATAGATGTAAGATCTAAAAAAATATGCCAGGTCCTTTATTAGGGTTCCTCTCTCTTCTTTCTTCTCACTCATCTTCTCACTCCTTCGATGTTTTCCCTCCTTCCTTCAATTCACTCATCTTCTCACTCCTCCTCCTTCCTTCAATTCACTCATCTTCTCACTCCTTCGCCGTTTTTCCACCTTCCTTCACTCATCTTCTCGCCTCTTTCTTCTGCATTCACCGGCCATTTTCATTCTTTTCTCTTCGATTTTCTGCAACTCCTCGCCATTTTCCTCTCCACCGTCGCCGGCCTAGTCCTCAACCCTCTCCCCGTCGGCGCATGGGCTTTTCTCGGCGTCACTGCTTCTGTCGAAGTTATTTCGTTGTTGAGTGTTGTTCTTCAATTCGCCGAAAAAGTTCTAAAATTTTTCGAATTCGCCGAAAAAGATCGAAGAATCTTCAAATTTCACCTCAAATCTCAAGTTGAATTAAGTTCTTCGATCTTAATCAATGACGGTTTCGACAATTGCGGTATTCGAATTGCTCGTCGTTGAGCTCTTCGTTGAAACGCGAGCTTCAGAGCCCTGTTTCGGTGCTTCAAGGTCCTGTTTCGGTTTCGAATAGCTGTAATGGCGTTGTTTCGGGATCGTTTTTGGGTTTTGGTTCGTTTCGGATGATTGTTAAAACTGGGCTTGGTGATTTAGTGAAACGACCTCATCTCAACAACCACCAGTGAACTCTTGTTTAAAATTGTTGGTGGAACCGTTGTTGTCGTTCTAGATCTGGAGATTCTCTCTCCTCTGTCCACTTTTTTAGGTTTTTTTTTTAATTTATTTGATTTGTGTATATTTGTTTATTTTTATTTTATTTTTGAAGAAAATTAATGGTCCGTTGATGGATGGACGGTGGTGATTGTGGTGGTTTGATGGTGTTTGATGGTGATTTTACGGTCGAGATTTAATTTGTAGTTATTATTATTTTTTTTATCACTCCTTGTTATTATTATCATTATCACTATTATTTATTTTGGTGCAATAATGGATTATCACTGTTATTAAGTCTTATTGTTCACTTTTGTGCTGCTGATTTTTATTTGGGTGCAATAATGGATTATACTGTATATACTGATTTTTCTAGTTTTATTTGTATTTTCAGTCATTTTCCATTCTAGCTAGCCAAAAAAAAATCTCCACTAACACCTATTGCTGCTGTTCCTACCAAAAACAGTAGCAATAGGTTTCATTTTTTTACTAAAAAAAATACCTATTGCTGTTGTTCCTACCAAAAACAACAGCAATAGGTTTCATTTTTTTATTAAAAAAAATACCTATTGCTGCGGTTTTGGGTAACAACCGCAGCAATAGGTTGCTCTATTCCTGCGGTAAAAAACCGCAGCAATAAGTAATTACCTATTGATGCGCCATTAATTGTTGCGCGGTCAAAACCGCAGCAATATGCCACTTAATGACCGCATCAATAAGCAATTATTCTACTAGTGTAAGGCACTCATTTTCACTTTTTTTTTTTCTAACTATATTCACACATATAAACATTTAAAAAAGAGACAAAATAGATAAACCCCAAAGCTTAGACTTTTTAATATTTAAATGTGTTAGGTAATAGCAAGAAGGAAAAAAAAGTCCATTATCTTCCATATTGCTTAAAAAAGAAAAAAATCTATTTTGCATTAGAATTAAACTTTATTATCGAAAACAGTCCTCTTAGGCTCGGTGAAGCTCTCCCCCCCCACACCCACCCCCCCACTCAGGGCGAAATAGCTTAGGGGGCGTTTGGTTCACCAAGGGGAAAGGGAAAGGGTTTAAGAAAGGGAAATAAGGTGAATGGAAAGCCAAACCCTTAGATTTAGTAGGTTGTTTGTTTCAAAATATCTAGGGTATCGGTAGTAATAGTAATAGTAATAGTAGTAGTAGTAATAATAATAATAATAATAATAATAATAATAATAATAATAATAATAATAATAATAATAATAATAATAATAACAATAACAACAATAACAATAACAACAACAACAATAATAAGAATAATAACAATAAGAATAATAAGAATAATAACAATATCAATAACAATAACAATAACAATAACAATAACAATAACAATAACAATAACAATAACAATAACAATAACAATAACAATAACAATAACAATAACAATAACAATAACAATAACAATAACAATAACAATAACAATAACAATAACAATAACAATAACAATAACAATAACAATAACAATAACAATAACAATAACAATAACAATAACAATAACAATAATAATAACAATAATAACAATAACAACAATAACAATAACAACAATAACAATAATAAGAATAACAATAATAATAATAACAATAATAATAACAAAAATAATAATAATAACAATAATAATAATAATAATAATAATAATAATAATAATAACAATAATAATAATAATAATAATAATAATAATAATAATAATAATAATAATAATAATAATAATAATAATAATAATAATAATAATAATAATAATAATAATAACAATAACAATAATAATAATAATAATAATAATAATAATAATAATAATAATAATAATAATAATAATAAAAATAATAATAATAACAATAACAATAACAACAATAACAATAACAACAATAACAATAATAAGAATAATAACAATAACAACAATAACAATAACAACAATAACAATAATAAGAATAACAACAATAAGAATAATAAGAATAATAACAATAACAATAACAATAACAATAACAATAACAATAACAATAACAATAACAATAACAATAACAATAACAATAACAATAACAACAATAACAATAATAAGAATAACAATAATAATAATAACAATAATAATAACAAAAATAATAATAATAACAATAATAATAATAATAATAATAATAATAATAATAATAATAATAATAATAATAATAATAATAATAATAATAATAATAATAATAACAATAACAATAATAAAAATAATAATAATAATAATAATAATAATAATAATAATAGTAATAATAATAATAATAATAATAATAATAATAATAATAATAATAATAATAATAATAATAATAATAATAATAATAATAATAATAATAATAATAATAACAACAATAACGGTTTTTTCACCAAATACCCCCGACAAATTAAAAAATTCACCATATACCATCAATGTTCCAAAAATTCACCATATACCCTTGAGTTTTTGAAAACGTTCACCAAATGCCCTTTTTCTAACTTCCGTTAACTCACCGTTATCTTTATTTACGATTTAGCCATCATTAAGCCCTAACCCTAATTCTAATCTAACCTTAACCCTTACCCTAACCCTAATCTAAACACTAATCTAACCCCACCCCCTCCCCTCTCCCCGTCGATTTCCCCACCACCTTCCCCTTCCCCGTCGAATTCCCCTAACCTCTTCAACTTCGAATTCCCCTAACCCCACCCCTCCCCTTCGACTTCGAATTCCCCTAACCCCACCCCCTCCCCTTCGAACACCGGCGGAACACACGCACAAACGCAGAACACCGGGCGCGAGTGCAGCCTCTCCGTGGAGTAGATCGAACGAGAGAGAAGAGCGAGGGAGGAGAGAGAAGCAAGGTGGGGGCTTTCGAAATTCGGGCGTTGCGGGGTGCGGGAGGGAGGGGAGAGGGGGTAGGGGGGCTGCGGCGGAGGGGAGAGGGAAGGGAGGGTGGGGGGGGATGCGGCGGTGGAAGGCGGGGGAGGGGGTGGGGGTCGGGTGTTAGGGTTTGGGTGGGTTAGGGTTTACATTTTAGGGTTAGTGCTTAATGATGGCAAAATCGTAAATAAAGTTAACGGAAGTTAGAAAAATGGCATTTGGTGAACGTTTTCGAAAACTCAAAAGTATATGGTGAATTTTTGGAACATTGAGGGTATATGGTCAATTTTTTAATTTGTCGGAACAATAATAACAATAATAACAACAATAACAATAATAATAATAAAACAATAATAAAAATAATAAAAATAATAACAATAATAATAAAAATAATAACAATCATAATAATAATAATAATAATAATAATAATAATAATAATAATAATAATAACAACTACAACACTAATAATAATTGTAACAATAACAATAACAATAACAATAATAATAATAATAATAATAATAATAATAATAATAATAATAATAATAATAATAATAACAACAATAATAATAATAATAATAATAATAACAATAACAATAACAATAATAATAATAATAATAATAATAATAGTAATAATAATAATAATAATAACAATAATAACAATAATAACACTAATAAAAATAATAAGAATAATAATAATAACAAAAATAATAATAACAACAATAATAATAACAATAATAATCATAATAATAATAATATTATTATTATTGTTATTGTTGTTGTTGTTATTATTATTATTATTATTAATAATAATAATAATAATATTATTATTATTATTATTATTATTATTATTATTATTATTATTATTATTATTATTTCAAGGAAAGAGTAAGTGAAACCCTGGGGTGGGATGGGGAATGGATGTAGAGGAGTTTGGGGGTAAGGTAGGGTAAAGAAAATCATTGAATTGACAAAACAAACAAGAAGTAAGGGAATCAGCTCACTTGATTCCCTTACCCTTTCCTGAAAACCTTTAACCAAATGCCCCCTTAATATGTTAGCTATTTTACATAGACTAAATTAGTATTTCAAGCAGCAATTTATTTCTGAAAATAATAAATGACATTACCTAATTTGATCCTCTAAGTATCGTGTATCCCTATAACATTGAAAATTAATGGAAAATGGAAGATTCTTTTTCTTTTAGCGGTATGTATAATTTCCTTTTTACAAATGCGAAAAAGAGTGCTTTGTGCTAATTGTTGTCTAAATTTGTCAAATTTGAGTTGATTTTATAAGTTTGTCAAGTTCGTGTTGATGTTTATATTAAAGTTGATCCAAAATTTGTGTCACTAGATGTAATTTCCACTTTGATAAACAAAAAAAAGGGATATTTTACATGATACTCATGTACTATTGAATTTTCCTTATAGTACTATCGGAAACTTTGGGCCTTTTGCATTTCACGTGGTGCCCCTAAATTATAGATATTTATATGCGGTATCATCTCATATAGTTATACTGCTCCCTCCATCCCAGAAAAATATGAATATTATAGCAGGGACACGTAATTTAAGGTGGTAAATTATAGTGTGGATATCAAATGTTAAAAGTATATGTGATAGAAGTTGGTGGGTTATTCTTTTTTTATTCAAGCAGAGAGAAGGTCGGATATATTCTTTTGATAAAGATAAAGTGTGGGCCGAAGTGTAAGAAAACTAATGTAATAAAAGTGGGACCATGTCAAAAACAGAAGTGTTCAAACTAATTTTTGCGACAAAAAAAAGAAAAGTGTTCATACTATTTTGAGACAGATGGAGTACTTTCTACCACTCTAACCACATGCTAGCCACCATTCTAGAGTCTTAGCCACCACTATAGTCACTAGCTAGACCCACTTGGCATTTGCTTCACAATCAATTGACCATTCATTACTACTTGCCAAAATTTATGATAATGATTAATGGACTATATTAATGGTAGAAGGAGGTGTTGTGGTGTCTACAGTAGTGGTGGGAACTGTGGAAAAGTGGCTGGCGAATAGAGCTGGCAATTACCCATGGGTGAGTAGATTATCCACCCATCTGCCCAGGATAAATAGGCAAAAATCCGCGGTGAAGGCGGTGATTGGCGGGTGATGGGTGGATCGGGTGGTGGGTTGGTCGGATATGGATGGCATTTTTTTGACCTTAGCACCTGCCCCATCACCCGATCCATCCATCCACCCATGTCATTGCTTTTTCTATTCTTGGTAACTTGCCACATCTACTTTCTCCTCTTTTTCCACCTATGTCATCCATTTTTTAATATTTTAACCCTCTTTTTAGTTTCTCTCCCACTTTTAGATTATCTCTCCACCTTTTCAGTTTCTCTCTCATAATTTTGTAATTCTTCCTTGGTTCCCCCCAAAGTAGAGTGAGTAAACTAAAAAAGAAACGGATAAAGTATTGAAATGCTACCATATAGAATTATTATTATATAAGCCTATAAGGGATACCATCTGAAATTCAAAAGGTCACAGTGGTACTGATACCACACGAAAATTAAAAAGGTCAATAGTCACATGGTGCTATATAAAATTTCCAATAAAAAAATATAATCTAATTTTCAATATGGAAGAACTTGAAGGAACGACGGTACAAGCAATTACTTTCATTAATTCCCGTGTGCCAAATGGGAAAAAATGGCCTTACTAAATTAGAACTTTGGAAGGAATACTTTTTTTCTCCATCTACCATGAATGTCCATGATCTATGAATTTCTTGGAAGTTTACTGGTGCTCTCATTAATTTGCTTATGCAATTGAATTCAGTGTGAACCAACACAGAAGGTGCAATATCTTCTTCGTATAAAGTACTCCTACAACTATGAGTAGTATAGATGAAGGAAATGATCAGCGCTCACGAACCAACATGTTTGCTACTATTAGAATCAAAATGTAAAGACTTTATTACACTACGTTATGCAAAATAACTTGATTCTTCTTTATCTGGTGACATGTTAATGATTCGACACGGAAACTTAGATCAAGTGGTTGCGGAAACATTCACACTTTCCATAACATTAGTTTCACTTTTAGTTTCCTGTAATTAGTAGTTTCCTGTAATTAGTAAAGGATAGAGGTCACGCGAAGTAATTTTCGTAGACGTTTTGTAAGAAAGGAAACCTTTTCTTTTTCTTATTTCATATAGGAATCATGAGCAACAGTTAGAGCATTGTCTGTCGTTGCCTACATTATATGGGCATGAGAAGAGAGGTAATATACACCTATTAAGCAATTGAGGAGAGAAAAAAAATATGGAGAGAGTGTCATGGACTGGACATGATGATGCACCAAAATATAATGAAGATGACAAGCTTCTACATATTGTAACACACACACTGAAAATCAAACAAAATAAAGAGTTTGGGTGAGGTATGGTAGGAATAGAGGAGATAGCGATTTGTATTTTATTGATTAGGAAAGAAAAAAACTAGGTTCGATCCTATTAAGTGGGCCAACTTAAAGCATCTTTTCAATAATGACAGAGAAAGAAAGAACTTGAACCAAAAATCAATACAGAAGATCCATAGAATGATAGAATCATGGCCTTTATGCACCATCTAATTAATCGTTTGATTAGATTTACTATAGCATTGATTGCTTTTGACTTTGTTGAATGTCACTAGCTCTTCCCCTACATCCATCATACGAGTGGTAATTTTCCACGGAATTTTCCAAATATTTTTAATAGCATTATTGATCGAGAGGTTAATCTCCTTCGATAACCAACTTTTTGAGTCCAAAAAAAGAAGCTCCTACCTCTCTAATTAAGCCCCCAGTCCTCAACTTTCAAAATACTACAATTAATAGAAAAACATTTGGTTCTGCTAGCAATATTCCAATTTAATCCGAATAGAGAGAGACAATTGGATGGAGTATAAAAAAGAGAACATAAAGTCCTTATTTTTAATGGGCAATCATTATGGGTTGAGAAAAGTATGAATGGATAATAGTAAAATGACAAAAAAATACTTAAATAATTTATGACCATTTACTTTGAGGCAACCATTAGGTATGCTTGATTTTATCAGAGAGTCGGTGATCGTAAATATGATCATGGGAAAATACATCGTCCTTATAATCTCTATTATTCCCCTCAATTTGTACATGATCTTTCGACATATTGCTTTATAAAGATAATACTTGAAGCTTTTTCAAATATATATGCCAATTGTAACTTAGTTGGAACATATCGAACAACAATATCACTGAGGGTATTGCCTTGTCAGAAAGATTGATAAATCATCTTAATATGCTTGTTGAGACCACTATTAGAAAAAGGACGATTTGCGTCCTAGAATTTGTGTTGAACACTGAAGTAACCGACAAAGATGAGCAAGCGTGCATCACTTGCGTCGGTTGGTAGGGACAACCGATGCAAATGATAGGTTATGTGCGTCGGTTGGTAGGGGTAACCGAGGTAAATACTCACCACAAATGAGGAAAAAAAGATTTGCATCGATTGGAGACCAGCATTTGATGCAAATGTTGAAAGGCCCAAAAGCTTTTTTCGGCCATGATTTATATTGGTTTGCATTGGTTTGGTCATACGAACCGACGCAAATCATATGTTTCGAATGATTTATGTCGGTTTGTGTTGCCCAACCGACGCAAATTGTATTCGCTTTCCTTTTGAAAGGAATGTTCCCCTTTTTCTCGAAGTCTCTCATTCTCTCACTTTCTCACTCCAGTGAACTCACTCTCCCCAACTCCTATCCGCACCCAACTCCCCAAATCCTCTTCTGCAATTTAAAACGACATTGACAGTTAAAGAAAAAGAGAAGAAGACATAGCCCATGAAGCAGAACAAAGGAGAACAAAGTAGATCTCCCATTTTTACAAGATGAACCTAACGAAGCAGAACAAAGGAGAAAAAGATTTAGACGGAACCTAACGAAGCAGAGCAAAGGAGAAGAAGAGACGCCATTAATAGTTTAAGCACTACTAGAAGAAGAATTAGGATTTTCATCCTTTTCGAACTTTGAATCGATGCTGCCACCATTTATATAAGTATTTGGAGCTTCTTCCGACATTGTTAGGTTTGATATATTTTGATATTTTGGTAATTTAGATTCAAATTAAGAGGCGTTCTTCTTGGAAATTTGGAGCGGCGACAGCTAGGGTACGGTTTCTCCCATGCACTTTATCTCTCCTCTTATCTTAAGTGGTAGAAACCTTCATTGCTTATGGTTTTTCACCGGTTATCTTCGGAAATTTGGAGCGGCAGCGGCGGCTAGGGTTTCTACCACTTAAGATTTCTCCGCTTAGGGTTTCTTATCTTCAAAAATTACTTCAGGTTTGACGCGATTGCACGAGTTTATCAATTTATATTATTCTGATTTTATCTTTTCCAGGTATTTGAGAAATTTGTATTTAAGTTGTTCAATTTTTTTTTTACAATAAAAGATAACTCAGTTATTTTATGTTACACTTGGAAAACCTATAGCATTGATGATTGTAAAAAAGCTTTTTTTTCTTATTGCACGAGTTCATCCATTTACATTGTTGTCAACTTAATTTTTTCCAAGTATTAGAGAATATTGTATTTTATGTGTTTAGTTTTTTTTACAGTAAAATATAATTGGGTTGTATGATGTGAGACTTGGGAAAGCTTTAGCTAGAGGTGGGCATGGGTCGGGCTGGGCCCGTTCACGGGCTCGGCCCGCGGGCTTGAGGAAATAGCAGGTCGGGCCGGGCCCGAGCCCGTGAGTGGCGGGCCGGGCTTGAAATTTTCAGATTTTGTCCACGGGCCGGGCTCGTGCCTCCTGCGGGCCTGGCCCGTGTTTTATGTTGTTTTTTTGGATTCTTGGCGGTTTTAGACTAAAAATCAAAGAAAAAGGGCGTTCGGCCCGCGGGCCAAATAGGCGGGCTCGTGCCGGTGCGGGCCTAAAATAAAATTTCTTGACCGTGGCAAGCCCGCGGAGCGGACAACGGGCCGGGCCGGGCCCAAAACGTGTCGGGCCGGGTCGGCCCGCGTGCTGGCCCGACCCATGCCCACCTCTTGCTTTAACATTGCACCAACGACAGTTGGTCAGTGTAAAAGACGATTTAGTTATTCTAATAATGCTTTAAGTTACGGATTTCTGGAGCAGAGTAGAGCGAAAAAGAGGAATTTCAGATTGTCCAAATATGATTATGTAATCATATATCTATCGTTTATTGCTCCCCTAGTTTTAATTCTACTTTGATTTGATTGTTTAATTTCATTTTCTTTTGTATGTAATTGATCTGATTGTTGTTGGACTTTGTGAAAAATGGCAGATCTGATTTGAGATTCTAATCTGATTTGTTGTTCAAAATTATTTTTTTAATAAAAAATGAGTAATTTGTGTCGATTCTTAATTATAACTAACGCAAATGAATATGTCATAGCCTCCCTTTTGCATCCCGTCAAAATTCTTATTTGTTTTGGTTGGTGATCCTAAAACCGACATAAATAGTGCGAGTTAAGTATAAAACTAGAACCTGAACTTTGCCAAAAGTTAGGGTTAAGGACCTGAATTCCAAAGGTAGGGTTAAGGACCCAAAAAGTAACTTTTGTTACTTTTAGCATAACACCGTTGCTTTTAACAATTTTTGGTCAATTAAAAAACAAAAAAGAGTTAACTTTGCACTAAAATCCAAAATGTTAGTTACAACCTTCAGTTTCACAAAAAAAAAAATAAAAAAGAACCCCATTAATGAACAAAAAAATAGCCATTACTAGCCATAGAAACAAAAAACAAAGGCTTTATCTAATTCTCTCCCAAAATCGATCCTCCAAAATCACTTCTTCATCAAAAATTCATCTTCAAGCACCTGAGCATGATGGTACCAGAGTCAGAATTATGTTATTGTAATTGAGAAACAAAAAAAAGAATTTCAAGAACAATGCGTAATCCATTCATGAGATCTGCAATCTGTGAAAGGTATAAAAAAGGAACGGGTGTGATAACTTTTGGTGGATTGATCAACCACACCAAGAGGTCAAGTATGAAATTGTAAACTTGATGCTTAAAAAAAGGAACGAGAGAATGAGGTGGCAATGAAGCAGGGGATGATCAAGAAGTTGTACACATTTTGTAATTTCAATATTAGTAGCTTTAATATTTGCTTTGTATTGTTGTAAGTGAATTTCTCACCTTCACCATGGTATTGGGAACCTCTGTTTAATAACCTCTTCCTTGCAAGATCCTTGAGATGTAAAAAAAATTAAGATTATAATGTTGTATTCCAATTTCAAAAGAAAAAATCTAAATGACTCTTAATATCTTAATTACCTGCAATGATTGAGTTGAAATGGTTTTCCGATCCTTTATTGTGATGGATTGTTGGAGCTTGTTTGTGTGAGTGTAAACTCTTGACTCACACTATGAATTGTTTGTTCACCTTCAAAGTCATAGTAGAATGGAAAGCTCCTCTGTGCACGGGGATCGGGGGACATTTAACTATGCATAAAAGAGCAACATTAACTTGTTTATAAATTATTAATGCATATGAACATGATAGTTACATAGAAAAACTTACTGAGGCAACTCTTTGAAATCCATTTGGGTAGGTGTACACTCCAACTCCAGTGTTATGAGGAGGAACACTCCTTTGTACATTCCCCCGTTGGCTTTGTGGAGGTGTATTGCCATTATTGTCATGCCTGTATGAGTTTGACTCCCTCTCTTGATCTGGGATATTTTTGCAGCCTCTTTTGTTGTGTCTAGCAACACCACATGAGTTGCACTTCATCACACAACCTGTTTTCTTCATTTTGCCAGATTCAGTGACCTCCCCATATGATTTCTTTTTCTTTGTTGTCCTTCTGTTTCTAATATTTTTCAATAGTGGAGGCTGCACAATAATAGGCTCAGTTGTTGTCCATTCTTGTGGACCATTCAAAGGCTCCATGAGATGTTCAAAAGCCTTAAGGTATGTCACTTTCTTATAGTAACCACTTACATAGTGCTCTGGTTGATCAATCTTTTTCCATATGGCAGTGGTAGCATGCTTGCATAGAATGCCATTCAACTGCCATGCATTACAACTACAGCTTCTCTCAGCTAGGTTCACAACATACTTAGTTTGAGTAGCACCCTCTCTCACACCATATGAGAAGGCACTATCCCATAATGCATTCCACCCCCTAGTAGCAATCTTGTTTTTCTCCAATTATTGTTGTATTCTAGGACAAATCTGTCCATTTTTCTTGCTAATAAAATCTCTTTTTTGTGTAACCTCTCCATTAATCCCTCCCTTATATCTTCCAACATTGTTATACTCCCTCCGTCCCATAATAGTTTGAACACTTTCTTTTTTTATTTATCCCAAATTAGTTTGAACACTTCTATTTTTGGCATGGTCGTCCCACTATTAATATATAATTTCTTTTACTCTCCTTTGGCTGACACTCAACCTTTTATCAATAAAAAGTTACCTAACTTTATCTTTTCTTTAATAAAAATTATCCCACCAACTCCTATCACATCTACTTTTTAAATAAAATAACATTTGATAACCACACTTCAACTTATCACATTAAAATACGTGCCCCAACAAGTGTTCAGATCATTCTAGGATGGAGGGAGTAATAGGTTTATGCCTTGAATTGAGGATGTAGGCAATAAAGACCCCATTCATGTTGTAGTCTACATTGTGACAACATAATTGTGAGGTGAAGAAAGCCCTGCACAATTTCATATAATTTCAATTAAGTAAATAATTTGCAGCTTCATCTGAAATCTCCCTAAGCAAAGCCATGTTAGCTTGGAATTCATTTTCAGTTGTGAACTTTGCAATGAACCAAAATAGCTTCATGTACTCTGCACACCACCAAAAAAACCCCCCTCAAATTGTAGTACACATGCCTAGCATACACTCTTGTTTCTGCCTGAGGGAACACATTACTGATTGCTGTAAGAAGACCCTTTTGTTGGTCACTCATGAATGTGTATCCAGCTCTTGCAAGTGTACCCAGGTCAACAACAAGTAACTCCAAAAACCATGTCCAACTATATGTGGTCTCTACTTTAGCTACACACCAAGCAAGTGGGAACATTTGATTGTTCCCATCCCTCCCTACATCCACTAGTAGTTGCCCCCCATATGGACCTTTTAAGAAGCATCCATCTAAAGATATAAACTATAATCTATGGAAAATATTATTTTATAGCATAAACTTCAATATATTAAACTTGTTGCTTAAATGAATCTCATATGCATATCTAGGGAGTAACATGTACTGCTCCTTGTACTCCCCAACAATTAGTGATTGCCCCTTTCTCCTTGCCTTAAAAGCCATCCACTTGGAAACTTTAAGACCCAAGTCAAACTAAACAATTTCCATAATTTCATTGAGCTTCCAATATGGATTCACTTTGAAATTTAATTGGTAATGGCTAGCATTCCATGCTCCATGGATCTTGTTAACCTTTGATGCCCTACCACATGTGTGTTCATCATAGTGAGTTTTTACTGTGAAGCTTCTTTTCCCTCCATCCCATGAAGCCCATATTTTCTATGGACAACCATCGCTGTTGTGTTTACAATGTGCACCAATGTTGTCCTATGGTTTTTGGTGTACTTTGTGTCCATTCCATGTAGTATACAATAGTCAGTCATTGCCTTCCTAAACTACACTGCATTTTCAAATTGTTGCCCTATAAAGAAAACTGTGTCTTTCACAGTTGTGCCTAGTAGGTACTCTTGCTTCTTCTTCACATATTTTTTCATTGACAAAGGAGGTTTTAAGTATTCTACATCATCCTCATCTGAACCCTCATCTGGACTATCTAAGTCGGAGGTTTCTTCCTCAAAATCACTACCTATGTCAATTTGGGACAGTCCCTTAGCCTTAGCTAACTTAACAATCATGCACATCTTATTTTCATAAGCTTATTGCCTTTCTTGATCAGCTATCAAATGGGTTCTTGCATTTACATACTCATCATCATCTTAATCTGTGCCCTCACTATCATAATCAATATCCACTTGACTAAGGTTTGGTGTATGGCTTGAGAGAGGTGCTACACTAGCTTGCTTACCTTATCTTAACCATCATTGTTATGCTCTGTAAACACATGAATTACCTTATAATGCAGCTGCAAACTCAGAAATGGGTGACATTGTTTCCTATTAAACATTAGGTATCTAATGCCATTATTGAAATGTTTTCCAGGGATCACGAAAATGCAGCTTAATGATATCATCATGCCATACTGAAGCTATGATATCCCTAATATAATCTCTATTGACTTCTTGAAGGATATTATCAAACACATAAACTCTCCCTCCATTATAAGACATGGGTTGGTCACTAGTCCAAGACCCCCCGTGATGCATAATAACATATGGAACCAACTCCATAACATGTTAGCATTTAACATATTAATGTACAATACTATTAACTTGAAAAGGGAACAACGAGTTAACAACAATGCATTTTCATTCCATCACAACAAAAAAAAATCATAAGATTCATGCTTAGGTTGTTGATTGCATTAAGAAGTACATAATTAAGCACCTAAGATCCTATCTTGTTGTCATGACACTGACAATGTCTTACAAAATGAGATTCAAAACATTGTCACAATGTGCCCTGAATGCCATGACAATACAAAAAATCACCTACATACATATCACCCAATACACAACAACCTAAACCAATCCTAAGTAGGTAGATCCATCAACAATGCACAGCCATCCTGTCTCACACCAATCTATCTACACTAATTTTCACCAAACAGAAGAGGAAATCCATCAATATGTCATCATTTAACCAAGCAAAGGAATCCCTAGCATCACCATCCTTCATAATTATGTTCAGTACCCACCCCCTATGAGAACTCTTCCTCTCAGCAATCACACTAGGAATCCACTGCTTCTAAGACCACCTCTCTTTCCACTACTTGTAAGTTACGCATACATAGGCCTGACTTAGCTTGTCAAGCCTTGGAAATATTTGTGTGCAGAGAATGACCTCTTGAGTGGCAAGAAAGTAGGCGTCCTTCAATCCATCCATACCTGAACAAAGTGTATAACTACTGGGTGATTTTTTACTTACTTAATCCCTGCAGACAAATTTAAGATCTTCAAGATTTTGTTGAAGAAAAACCAGAGTGAATGAAGACGAATGGCGTGTTCCGTACAGTTGCTGAGAAGGGAGAGAGTGTAAGTGCGTTGTGAAAACCTGCCAGTATGAAAGTAACTGAAGAAGGGGAAAGGGCAGCCTTGTCGTTTTACATGAAAAGTCATCATTACTTGCATAGTAAAGCAAGCAAACTGACGGTGTTAAGCATAATGTAACAGAAGATAGTTTTAGGTCCTTAACCCTACCTTTTCAAACTTCAAGTCCTTAACCCTACCTTTTAGCAAAGTTGAGGTCCTTACTTTTAGCTTAACTCCAAATAGTGCATCCTTTTCGACGGTTTCCCAACCGACGCAAATGAATTTTGGACAATTTGTGTTGAACCCGGAATCAACTCAGATGGGGGATCTCGCAACGTAACCGATGCAAATATTTGTTTCTCTACTAGTGGACTATGGATTACATGTTTACATACATGGTCTGCACCAATATATAAGTGGTGGAAATATTATCACAAAGCATTGTTACGAGAGCACATAAAAGAATGCTTATATTCTGCATATATATATCTAACCCATAGGGCCTCAGCAACTATCGTACATGTTTATACGCTATAACTTCATATCCCGCTTTAGAGGAAGACTTAGAGATTGACCGTTGTTTTTCTGATACCATATGTGAGGAATAATAGTGTAAAACCGACTCACCTTTCTTGGAAGTCGGTGCTAGTAGCCTAGCTTCTATATACATGATCATGACAAAATACAAAAACTATATTGTTGTCCTTATATCCTCTATATTATGAACGCAAATTATAGAAAGGAGTATATATTAAGCACCTAAACAAAGAAATGATAAGTCTACATGATGTGTCATGTTTATATATAGTGTTTAGGCGCATTTAGGTTGCATTTTAGAGCATTTAGGTTGCATTTTAGAGCATTTAGATTCATGTTTAGGTTCATGTGGCATTATATTTTGTAGTTATGCTATAATACTCCTATTTGGTATGTTATCGTATTTTTTGATGAATTTCATGTATTGAGAATGTATTTGGAGTATATTTAGCTAATCTTGATCATTATGAGCACTTGGAAGGAAGGTACGATGATAAGGATCGTATGGATGATATATATTAATTAAGCACATGAGAGCATTAGATTAGAGAGTTAAAGAATCGGACTCAAAGAAGAACAAGAAAACAAATCCGGTTTGTCTAGGACAAACAACCACCACTTTCCCAACCCAAAGTACCACCACTCAAGGCTAAAACAAGGAGAAACAAATTGTATTACAACCTACTTTACTTGCTTAGCTCTCACCTCAATCAATTACAAGCAAACAGCAAAGATCTTGATAAACAAAACCAAACTCGATTTTGGACTGAAAACACACTTGTTTTCAAATAGATATAACTCTCTGGTTTTTCATTAATCAAACTTTAAATTTTACAACCTAGCAGCCAACTATTTATACTATAACATTTCAAAAATTCACGGCCAACAAAGATATACAAATATGTTTAAAATAAGCTCAAAGCTGAGTAAACTGCTGAAATCCGGACAGAAAGACCTTTCTCTATTCTTTTGGCTATAACTTTTGATTGGATGTGAATTTACCTATGAAACCAATTGGAGGGTTTCAGAATCTTGAACAACTTTCCAACCATAGGTCACACGCCTCAATATGATGACGGACAGTTTCTGCCCACTCCTATTCTTTCTTCAGCTTCATATCACGTTTTTCAGTCCTTTTGTTGACTTGTCAACTTTCTTCAAGCTTAGGAAAGCTTTTATGTGGTTCTTTGGCAAGCAACTGCATCATTCTTGGTAAGCTACTTGCTTAAGCACCTAGGTGAATAAGCACCTTACAAAAATCAGAAGAAAAGCTTAAGAAAAAACGTTACAATTGTTATAATAAAGACTAGGCTAGATGCATTTGCATCATTCTCCCCTTCTTGAAGTAAGATTCGTCCTCGAATGTTCTCCTTCTCTTTTATACCTGAAACGTGAACTTTATTGTTAGTGCACTCCCCTTCTTGGATTCTTTCTTGGTTTTTCTTTCTTTCACTCTTTTCTTTTAAGGGTATAAGGTTTGCACTCGGTTTGTTTTCATGTAGCTTACTAATTTCAGTGGATTTTGGTTTTAAAGTGGACGGTTCGAGTGTAATGGATTGACAGTTTGTTTCTAGGCTATAAGTGTTTTCAGAACCATTGTGTTGCACTCGCGTATCATACATCCAAGGCCTTCCTAACAAGATTTTACATGCCTCCATGGGTAACACATCACAAAGCACTTTATCTTCATAATAGCTGCAAAAGAAAAACAGATTAGTGCTTGGTCAGATGTTTCAATTGAAGTTTCATTATTAACCCATTGAAGAAGGTAGGGTTTTGGATGATGAATCAATAGAAGCTTCATCTCCTTAACCATGTTTAAGGACACTAGATTGGCGCAACTCCCACTATCTATCACAAGTGAACATTTCTTGTCTCCCACTTCACAACTTGACTTGAAAATTTACTCCCTTTTCGTGAGGCCTTTGGAGGACCCCTCTTCATGGAGTAACCTTCTTGTTATGAGTGCTGGACCTTCTTGGATTGGTTCAATCACCACTTCTTGTTAGGCATTATCTTCGTCCACCTCCTCCTCTTCTTCTTGTTGCTTGGATGCTTGTTCTTCTATGGCTTGAATGTCCACAAGAGTCGTGACTCTGTTGTTAGGACATTCAGTTGCGTAGTGGTCATAGCCTTGGCATTTGTAGCACTTGACATCCTCCTTTGTGAGCTTCTTTTGGCCTTTGTTTTCGGCCTTTGCTGGTTCATCTTGTGGAGTGTAAGATGAGCCTTCCTCCTTGTCTTCTCTCCACGTCATCTTCTTCTTTCTCTTCTCTTGCTGGTGCTTCTCCACCTTGATGGCTAATCTGAAAAGTTCATCCAAAATAGAGTAAGGTTGCAACTCCAATTTCTTAGTTGTACTCCTTTCTAACCCACCTATGAATCTAGCCATGGTTTGCTCCTCCTTCTCTTGTATATCCAGCTTTAATAACAACTTTTCAAATTCATGAATATAAATTTCTATCCCCATAGTACCTTGCTTCAACTCTGCCAATTGATTATACAAATCTAAGGCATAAGAAGAAGGTAAAAATCTTTCTCTCATTAGCTTCTTTAGCTTCTCCCAACTACTTACTTTCGGTTTTCTTTTCCTAACCCTTAGGTGAATCACGTTTTCCCACCATAAAGAAGCATGACCTTTCAACTTCACTACTGCCACCTTAAAGGATTTGATGTCATCATACCCCTTACTTCAAAAATCTTCTCACATCTAGTTACCCATTCTAAGAAGAAATCAGGATTTAGGTTGCCATCAAACTTCGGAACTTCTAGTTTATGGTCTTTAAACTCATCCTTAACTCTAGTTTTTCTTCTTCTCCTTCCTTCTTCATAGTCATCCCCACTAGAACTATCATAACTAGCTCCCTTACCTACTGTACCCTCGCCTCTTACACGCCTATTACCTTGTACATCTCTTAAAAAGTCTAAAACCGAGCTAATTTGTTCAGCTACTTGCTCCACTTTGTTTTCTGCTCCAACTACTTTAGCTTCGTGTGCACTCATCCCCCTTCTAAACTGACTTTCTCCTTGTTGTTCCAAGAATAATTAGCAAAGAGAAACCAAAGTTTAGGGTGATCGAAAGTATGGACAGAAAATAGTGTCTTAGGGCTTTCGGTTAAAGTGTTTTTGTGGCTAAGTGTTTAGAATATGTGTTTAGGATTTTGGAATGCTCTCAACCAACCATGAGCTCTAATTCCAAATAATACATATTGATTAAATATAGGAGAGCATTAGATTAGAGAGTTAAAGAATCAGACTCAAAGAAGAACAATAAAACAAACCCGATTTATCTAGGACAAACAAGTAACAACCACCACTTTCCCAACCCAAAGTACCACCACTCAAGGCTAAAAGGTGAAACAACTTGTCTTACAACCTAATTTACTTGCTTAGCTCTCACCTCAATGAATGACAAGCAAACAACAGTCAACAAATATTTTGATAAACAAAACCAAACCCTGTTTTGGACATAAAACACACTTCTTTTCAAATAGAGAGAACTATGTGGTTTTTCTTTAATCAAACTTGAAATTTTGCAACCTATCATCCAACTATTTATACTACAACATGTCAAAAATTCATGGCCAGCAAAGATCTACAAATATGTTTAAAATAAGCTCAAAGCTGAGTAAGCTGCTGAAATCCAGACATAAAGACCTATCTCTATTCTTTTGGCTATAACTTCTTATTGGCTGCGAATTTACCAATGAAACCAATTGGAGGATTTCAGAAACTTGAACATATTTCCAACCATAGGTCACACGCCTCAAGATGATGACGTAAAGTTGCTGTCCACTCCTATTCTTTCTCCAGCTTCATATCACCTTTTTCAGCCTCTTTTGTTGACTTTTCAACTTTCTTCAAGCTTAGGAAAGCTTTTAAGTGGTTCTTTGGCAAGCAGCTGCATCATGCTCGGTAAGCTACTTTCTTAAGCACCTAGGTTACTAAGTACCTTACAAAAATCAAAAGAAAAGCTTAAGAAAAAACGTTGCAATTGTTACAATAAAATCGGCTAACTTTAGTTAAGCTTGTTTAAAACTTGTTTAACTAGGACTCTAGGATACTTAACACTAAATAAACCTAGTTAATCCTACTTAACCAAAATGAGAAAATCTTAAGTAAGATTAAAATACTAATTAAGTTCATAACAAAAAGAACTTTAGCTTTAGAACACAAGTGTAACTTGCTCGTAAGCTTGAATCCTTGCTTATCCACGTTCATTACCATCAGGTTTTGAGCTAATTAAACTTTTGAACTTCTTGTTAACTCTCAATATTAACCAAATCCATAAGTTAAACAAACTTATGATTATTATCAAGACCAGGCTAGATTCATTTGCATCAATAGATATATTATAGTATTTGAGCAAAAACAAAGCTAAATATCATTAGAAAAAATGTGGAAAAGGAGTCACGTCTACTCTTTGACCACAACTTTTGATGATTTTATGAGAATTAAATAATTCCAGTGGATGTGGAATATAGAATTAAAAAGCTTTTCAACGATAGGTTGCATACCTCAAGGACACTTCTAGTCAAGGAGTTATGCCTTTAGGAAGTTGGACTGTTTCTGCTGGAATTTGATACCGTACGTGCGGATCACTAAATCTGCTTGTCCAATGATCATTCGATTTTCCTTATCTTGTAACTTACTTTCCTAGTTATCTTAGATTACTTGGTTTTATTAGTCGGAGGAATCACTTCTTGTGAAGAACACACTCTCTCTCTAGTTTTAGTTTTAGTTTTAGTTTTAATTTTCTTCTTCTTTTTCTCTCTAGCTTTTTAGTTGTAAAGTCTAGTTTTTCTTGTTCTTGATTGATTCATGAGATGTACTAGCTTTATGTATAGAAGTTTCTTTCTCTTTTGTTTTGTTTTTAGTTATGTTTTCCTTTTTAGATGTAATTATATTATTTATTTCATGATTGATTAGTTTTAATTTTTAGGGTTGAGAATCCATGATTATACGCTATGAATCTTGATTAATGTTATTGATGGTTTGATTAGTCATTGATATTTCTAATCGAATAACTTTATTTTGTTAATCTTGCAATTCGATCAATTGTCTGACTAAATCTTGCTAATAACGAGTTATAGATCGAGAGGTAGTACTCCTTATAGCATTACCTACAATTAGCAAATTTGATTATGTTAGCGATCGTACTGCATATGTTGATTTGAGAAAGTTAAGATAGACCGAACTATAGGATACATGTGTTGTAGATATTAGACTAATTGAATAATTGATAGTATTTTGATAGATTATAAGTATAATCATGGTGAACCATTACTCGAGATCTTTTTAGTTTGATTTTCGTATTTTGTTAGTTTAGAACCTTAAATCTCATATTTGTGACCTTGTTTAGTTTTTCCGTACATTAGAAGTTAGATTAAAATGACCATCTCTCTGTGGATTCGACCCTACTTACCCTACTACATTGTTAGGAGGTTTTGCTTGGAATTGATTTTGACGGGTGTACGACAACCTATCACTACAACTTGAATTCTGCTTCAATGCATCCCATGGCAAATAAGTTCAATATGTATTTCCTTTAAACCACAGGAAATTTAAGTTGATTTGTAAGTGGTTTTAGATAACTAACTTTAGAGATTTCCTTAAGATCAAAACCAAAAGTTTCAATAAAAACAAAAAAAAAAATCAACCTGTTAGGAGCAATCTCTATGATTTGAAGTAGTCTTTCTTTCATATCTTTTAAGTCCATCTACTTCAATTTTTAATATAATCCATATATTGTCCCACTTTCTCCTCTTATTTTTCAGAAAAGTCTTTTTTAACCATTTTATTTGTATCGTTGAAGTGGTCTACTATTGTGTATGTCATTTAGCACGTTAGAGAAAATATCACAGCAACAACCTCCTGTTATTAGTCTTGTGAGATTTATTAGTCTTCCAAGCAATGTCAGGATTATTACTATTATTATTATTTATGGTATTTCGTATAAATAATGTTCAATAACTTGACTAGCGTTTACTAAATATCGTCAATGAAGATTAATAATAGTAGTACTAGAACAAGTAACAACGTCATGGCAAATACCATCAAATTGAGGTCACCCAGACCATATTAAGATGATGTCATCAAACAAACGGAGTTGTGGAAACGACAATTATGACGTACTACGTACTACTTTGAAGGATGTAGGTTGTGACTTGTGAATTGTGATATTTGGATATATAGGATGATAGGAATTAGAAATGGCATTGGCACTGTTTCGACAAGAAATGAAATTGTAAATCTAAGATACATAGATTTATTTGCGTTAATTCACTTAAAATCACTTGTAAATTGTAAGTAGGATCAAATAGGATGTGAAACTGTAATGTTAGTTTCAAAGACAGTAGTTTGCATCTTAGTTTAGGAAATTCCTAGCTAGAAGGTAACACCTTTCTAGCTAATTTAACTTTTCCTTTTTTGTGTATAGAGAGCCAAATACTAATCGATCCAAGATCTCGAGTTTCATCTTTATATACATCTAAACTAGCTAACATCTACATTTCTACATCTTAAAAAATTACCTAATAAATTAACAAGTTTCACAAATTAAAGTTAACGTTTTATATTTACCTAATAAATTAGAGCTGGTCTTTTTCTTTTGATGGGAAACTAAGGATAAAATTGAAAATTAGAGCTAAGGTCACTAAGGATTTTTTAGGAAAGAAGGAAATACAGACAAAAGTGAAAATGAGGTAAAATAATGCTTTCACATTCACTGTGGTAGACACACCTCTTCTACAGCAGATAACATCATCCACGAATCCAATGACAACACTAATACGACGTTTACTTTCAATCGAGGTACAAAAAGAAAAGGAGTAGGTAATTAATTACATTTCTTAAATCCTAAAAAAGTTGAACAAAAAATGCTCTAAGAAGGAAACAGAGTGGCAAATTGGATAGCTAATGTAAGACACCTCGCTTCTATGTACATCAATACTTGTAGTAATGCACAACTCCTCTCGATTCTTCAAAGTGATAAATTAGGTGTATCTTTCGAGAGTAGGTACTCCTAATTGTCTATTTTAGCTTAACCAATTAGAAAAAAATGTAGGATTGGTGTACTGGACAGTGTCCAACTACTAAAGCATCAACTCCTTTTTAAGGTCGTCTTACAATTTGTATTGTATTCGAAGCAAATAAGAAAAAGCATGAAAATTAATTGTTAATCAAAGTATTTGTTAGGCCCCTTTATTGGTTAAGTTACAAAATGACTATAGGTGGAACTTGGAATCCCTTTGTCAAATTGTAAATTCAAGAAAAGCTTGTAAAATCTAAAAAAACCGGATTTAGAGAAAAGCAAAACCATAAAGTTAGCTTTTGCAACATACAAAGAGATATTCTTGATTCATTTGCTAATCTCATACCAAATTTTGATACTTCGGATATAGTGGATTGTTTTGAAATTTTGTAGAAGTAAAAGAATAGTTTTGAAATAAAACACGCGAGATTGAACTAATTAATCCAATCCAAAGTATCTAAATGCAATTATTATTCTGTGTTTCTTTTCCTACATAATTAAGAATAGAAGGTGGTAGGAAGTTACCCCGTATATAGTGAGAAGACTGCTCCAAAGAAAAAGTAATTACTTCACAACAAACATCATAAAAAGTAGTTATTAAGGGAAAGAGCTCCCACCTTTCAACCACATAGTTGGGGGTTTCAAATTCTTTATCACCCCAACTTACAAGACAATACTTGTTTTGGACCAGTGAATTCCCTACACAAGAAAAAAGCATATTTACTGAGAAGATAAAAAGGAAATAGGAGGGAAACTACAGTGAAGTTTCAAAAGTACCTTTCAGTTGCGCGTCAAAGTCTACATTGCTCTCTTCCCCAGTTCCCCTCAAACAAAGTCTATATATTCATGTGTAGTTTTACGTGATTACAAAAACAAATGTTCCTCTACCAAAACAAACCAGAATATAACAAATCTTCTTCTTATCTCTTTTCATTCATAGCAATGGATGTACACCAACGTAAACATGCTAACCACTTTGAAAATGACTTATCTTCGCCTATTAAACCTCAAAAGCGCTGGAGTCTGGCATGCAAGTCAGTTTACTTCATAGTTACATTAACTAATAAGGTCCTTAACAACACCCAGCTCGGTCAAAGGGTTGTTGTCCGCTCTCCTTCCTATATCGTCCTTGACGTTGATTCTCATACTTTGGAGAACACGACGCCTTTTTCGTGTTCTATCGACCAAAAAACACTCACTTCCATGACACGAGAAAAGGATCTCGAGTCTGTTTTACAACTCGGTGGTGTAAAGCGTCTTGCTTTTACGCTAGGAACCAACAATGCACTTGGTGTAAGTAGCAACAACACTTGTGATCTTTTGCACCGAAACAATGTATTTGGCTCCAATTATTATCAAAAACCACCTGAAAAAAGCTTTTTAAGTTTTATTATTGCAGCCATGAATGACACCACAATTATCATACTCTTCCTTTGTGCATGCCTTTCCCTAGGGTTTGGCATGAAGCAGCATGGCCCCAAAGAGGGGTGGTATGATGGCGGAAGCATCATCATTGCTATCTTTCTTGTTGTCTCGGTGTCTGCAATCAGCAACATCAAGCAAAGCCGACAGTTTGAAAAGCTCTTGGACGTTAGTAGCGACATAGAGGTAGAAGTGTTAAGAGATGACTGCCGCCAACACGTATCCATCTTTGAAGTTGTCGTGGGTGACATCGTATTTCTGAAGATAGGAGATCAGATTCCGGCTGATGGATTGTTCTTGGATGGTTACTCCCTAAAAGTGGATGAGTCAAGCATGACAGGAGAAAGTGATCACGTCGAAGTAAATGACAACAATAATCCTTTCTTGTTCTCTGGAACAAAGGTTACAGATGGTTATGGGAGGATGCTGGTTACTTCAGTAGGGATGAACACTGCATGGGGCGAGATGATGGGATCCATAAGCCGGGAATTGGATGAAGAGACTCCATTACAGATGCGGCTCAACAAGCTCACCTCATACATTGGTAAGGTAGGTCTTCTTGTTGCATCACTAGTTCTTCTTGTTCTGTTCATTCGCTACTTCACTGGACATACTAAAGATGAACATGGGAATCGAGAATTCAATGGAAAGAAAACAAAAACAGATGATGTTATGAATGCAATTATAAACATGATTTCTACAGCAGTTACCATTATAGTTGTAGCCATTCCTGAAGGTCTCCCGTTAGCTGTGACTTTAACTCTTGCATATTCCATGAAGAAGATGATGGCAGACAATGCCATGGTGAGGAAACTCTCTGCTTGCGAGACTATGGGATCAGCCACAATCATATGCACCGATAAAACTGGTACCCTCACTCTTAACCAAATGAGTGTCACTGAATTCTGGCAGGGAAAAGAACTTGTTCGAAAACCCTTTGATTTATCGAAGAATGTTCATGAGTTGCTCCATCAAGCCATTGGCTTGAACACAACAGGAAGTGTGTGTCAATTACCTTCTGAATCAATGCCTGAGATATCCGGAAGTCCCACTGAGAAGGCAATTCTGAAATGGGCTGTTTGTGATTTGGGGATAGAGATGGACAAGCTAACCAAAAGCTTTGAGGTTGTGAAAGTTGAGGCATTTAATTCAGAGAAAAAGCGAAGCGGTGTTATGGCCAGGATGACGAGTGACAAGATGGTGCAAGTACATTGGAAGGGAGCAGCTGAGATGATTCTAGCCACGTGTTCAAATTATTATGACGAAAGAGGGAAAATTTTGAGGTTGGAGGAAGAAGATCAGAAATATTTCAAAGACGTAATTCAAAATATGGCAGCTAAAAGCCTAAGATGCATTGCTTTTGCTCATAAACCAGGAGAAGAAGACCAAGTGATGCAGGAGCTCGATGAAAGTGGGCTCACCTTGCTGGGCATAGTTGGAATAAAGGACCCATGTCGACCTGGTGTTCGAGATGCAGTAGAATCATGCAAGAAAGCAGGAGTTAGTGTCATAATGATCACTGGGGACAACATTTTTACTGCAAAAGCCATTGCTACAGAATGTGGGATCCTCCAACCAGATGATCAATTACATGAGGAAGCTGTGATAGAAGGCATAGTGTTCAGAAACTATTTACCAGAACAAAGAATGGAAAAACTCGACCACATTCGAGTCATTGCAAGATCATCCCCACTCGACAAGCTCCTCATGGTCCAGTGCCTGAAGAAGAAAGGCCATGTAGTGGCTGTGACAGGTGATGGTACAAATGACGCTCCTGCCCTAAAAGAAGCCGATATTGGCTTGTCAATGGGTATCCAGGGTACGGAAGTTGCAAAAGAGAGCTCTGATATAGTCATCCTAGATGACAACTTTGCTTCTGTTGTCACCGTCTTAAGGTGGGGTCGATGTGTGTACAACAACGTCCAGAAGTTCATTCAGTTCCAGCTCACTGTAAATGTGGCTGCGCTCTTCATCAACTTTGTCGCAGCAGTTTCTTCCGGAAATGTTCCCTTGACGGCTGTCCAACTTTTGTGGGTAAACTTAATAATGGATACCTTGGGAGCATTAGCTTTGGCCACTGAAGAGCCAACTGCTGATCTCATGAAGAAAACACCAGTAGGAAGAACAGAGAAACTCATAACCAAAGTCATGTGGCGAAACCTCATAGCACAGGCATTTTATCAAATGGCCATCTTACTAACTCTACAGTTTAAAGGCGAGTCAATCTTTGGAGTAGGGGAGAAAGTAAAGGACACCCTCATCTTCAACTGTTTTGTGCTCTGCCAAGTATTCAACGAGTTCAACGCAAGAAAACTGGAAAAGAAGAACGTATTTGAAGGTATTCTTAAAAACAGGTTGTTTCTAGGAATAGTTGGAATGACTATAATTCTTCAAGTGGTGATGATAGAGTTTCTCAAGAAATTTGCTAGTACTGAGAGGTTGAACTGGGGTCAGTGGAGTGCATGTCTAGCAATTGCTGCAATCAGTTGGCCCATTGGTTGGCTCGTAAAATGTATTCCAATTTCCAGCATACAGAATCTCTTGGCCCGCAGATAAAAGTCCTGCTGTGGTAAAAATAAGCATCAGTCTCAGTCAACTCATGATTGTAAAAGTCTTTGTTTAAAGAAGTTGGAATCATTATTTATACAGGTACCTTTCAATCAGATAGTTTAGATTAGTACTACTACTTATATTAGGCTTAATGGAATAGTGGTCCTTAGTCAATATGTAATTATTGTTGGAAAGTTTAATAAATATAAGAGGAAGTTAAACACACAAAAACTTGCTTATATTACTCATAACTTGCGTACAAATACAGAAGGTAAAAAATGACCTTAAATCGACAAACCACTAACAACTTAATGCTTAAAAATAGGAACTTTAACCCATGATCTAATATCATGCTAACTAACTGACCCACTAACATATTGACATACTAAATAAATTAGCTCCTAAAAATATGCCACTCACGCATAACTAAACAATAAGCTACTAACTGAAATACCAGAAGTTCCTAAACTATAGGAACTAATTTTGAATAGGAGACTCAACAATTATATTTAAACATCTAGATGACCTTAGTGACAATGACGGTTATTAACGATGTAAGCCTTACCAAACAAGAGGACAACTACTTTTGTCTGCACCCAAATGCAACAAAAGCAACCTCGTTCTTGTTTGTTGTTTCACTCAAGTCTCAGTTGTTATTTATAGTTTAGGTCCTGAATCCCGATAGGCCAAAAAATTACTAATGTTTAGCAAAAAGGAACAGAGAGAGGAATGTACTTCACCAATAGCAAGTCCACCCACCACATATATAAGCAAAAATCACTCTTCATAAAAGATTGAAGATTATACATCTTTTAGGCTTCTACAAAAATAAGGTGATCCCTGTGATTCACATAGCTTGTATAATAGAATGAAACTACTGAATATTGACATCAAGATAAGTCACCACAAGCGGATTGTGCAACCATTTGCTTAATAAGGTTGAAGCAAAGAGAGAATAAAGTGAAATAAACATAAACTTAGCAATGAATTGACGAGAATCCTACTGCCTAGATGCTCAGACAGAGCAAAATTAATCAGTAAAAGATAAACATAAAAGGAAGGTACTTTTACTAAATACATATAAACATACTCAGCTTTGGGGTACGGTACACCGGTACAGGATGTCAAGCCAAGACTTCCGCTACGGCGGTACCATATATATCAACCTAAACACTAAGAGCACATTTGGTTCGTGATTTTTGGGCTCCAAGAAACGGAATCAATTGCCGATTCCCTTTCTTTTTGTTTGATTCAACCCCTCATCAATCTATTACAATATGTTACCTTTCCCTCCCCCCCAAGTAACAAAACACATTATTTGGTGGTAATGGTTACCATTCCATTTCCATTCCATGGCTTGAACCAAACACCTAATAAAGCTAACTATCTTTGTTACCATTCCTCTCCTCTATTTGTTTTCATTCCCTTTCCATTCCATACCTTGAACCAAACGACCCCTAAGCCACATCAGTAAAGATGAGAGAACTTAAAACTCAATCAAGCCTAGGCCACTATCTTATTTTGAAAAAAAAAAATTGTGAGCACCAAAAAAAGTCCATAGGGCTGTAAGATCAACGTTCTAGTTTCTACCATACTTCATATCCTTCTCCATCCAAAAGCCAATAAATTTGACTAGAAAAGTTCTTACCACTGAAGCTTGAAAACCCCCATTTTCTCGGCAACTACTACACCAAATGACTTGCCCCAAAGGTCAATTCAAACCATTGGTCGTTCTGTATTTTGTAGATCACATATTTTCTCACAAAGTGAATTAAAGCAAAGAGAGCATATTAGAGTACTGATAGACCATATCACCAAACACACATAAATAAAGGATTGGAACAACAAATTCATGTCAAGAGTAAACTTGCCAAATTCAACAGATGCTGCAACTTAGAGCAGAGATTATATGACGCAAACTGTTTATCCCCTGACCTTAGAAGTGTAAAATGGAGCCCCTTCCTAGTTTCTATCACTGCCACCATGAATGCATCACCATGAATTCAGTTCTAGGTACTTAATAACATGATAGATGCAAGCTGTCCAAGTACACAACAACCATCCAGTAAGCAAGCTGTCATAATACAATCCATCGATCTGCTTCAAAAAGTCATCTCCCACATAACTTTTGGCACAGTTTTGAATGCATAACAGAAGACGTGTTGGCATATTTATCCATAAAGAGAAAGTTAAAGAGGACTAAGTCACTTAAAGGTCACTATGAAGGATCCAATTATTACTAGACATTAACACTATCATCTAAAGAGCACCTCGACGATCCATTTACACATAATATTCTTATAATCTTTTGCAGGTTAAACAAAACATTCGCAACCTCACAACTGAGTAAGCATATTCTACTATTTTGACTAGTTCAGTAACAAATTTTCACATTATACCATATTGCCGACTGATTGCATTTCACTGACCAGCCCAAAGCGAAAAGACAAAATGCAAAATGGCTACGAGGCAGGACAAGAATAGTTTGTGGAGGCTTAAGTAGGAGTAATAAAATATAATTCTATATGGTTCAACGTCAGATACGACTACTCTATTCTTATATTGCTTTGGTTTACGTAAATTAAAACTCTATATGATTCTTCGTATGACTCTCCTTCGTTTTCCAGAAAATCAATCATGTGAGAATTATGAAGTACCACTGTATTCTGCAAATTGTAGTACTTTGGCAAACGGGATTCTGGTTCGTCATATTGAAACATTTTGGCTCATGCAACTTGAGATTCCAATGTACCAGCATAACCATATTCATCAAAGCAGAGACTGATAACATAGTGGATAAGCCAAGCTACTCACTAGGAAATAAACAAAGCATATTTAGAAGCCTACATGTTAGACATAATCCCCCAACATCATGAGCATTAAAAGTCCTAAAAGAACACTGTAATAGATTGGTTTAGGGGGAGGGGTAATATGGGTAGTACAATATAATTAAGTTGGCTTGGAGAGTAAGTAAGTATGTTAGCTCTATAAATAAAAGAAATGAGTGATAGGAAAGTGTTTCGGTATTGAAACGGTTGGCGGCCTTGATTAGTCCGCCAAAGATTTGGGGTTGTCGTCTTATGGGAATAGCTGCACAGGAAGTAAACGTGAACTACCCTCGGGGGGATGCGAGGAAACCCCCTCCGACGCTCAAGTCAGTACGTGGCCCACTAGTATTTAGAGAGAGAGATAAGAATTATGGGTGTGAGAGAATGTACCTGCAGAATAGTACTAGTGGGGTATTTATAAAAGTACTATTCCTCTGACAGGGTGCGTAATCCTTTTACACGTGTACGGTTGTGGTGCACCTGACACTTGGGAAGATTCCCTTATTTTGTCTTGTTGGGCGACCGCCAACGTTGTCGGACCACGTCAATGAATCGACTTGTTAGAGCGTTAGGCGACATTTACAATATTCGCATCCGTCATTATGCTCGCGGACTCCTCATGGGGGTCCGCTAACGTACTTGGGTTATACCCATACAACTAGCCCCCCCAGCATCTTGTGGGGTCTTGACCGCTAAGGATGTTGTCGGTGGACGTGAGTCATTGTTGCCGTGTTCAATTTTTTAGAGAGGTTGGTTCGTTGGGTGCCACATGTCGTCGTAGGGAGTTGAAAAATTTCGAAAAGTTAATGATTACTTTTTCGAAAATCCCGCCCATTACTTTATTAGGGTTCCGCTGCGTTTCGACACTTGGCAAGAATCTAGTAAGGAGTTGAATGGTTTTGCAATCTCAGCCGTTGATTTACTGCATATATGTGGCAGTTCTCTTTCTTCGAGTTTTTATCTCATTTTCTCTCAACTTCCTTCTCTTTTTCTCTGGCGAACTCCATCTCCATAGCTTTTCTTCACCCAAAAGCTCTCCTTTTTGGTGCTCAAATTCTTTCAAAAAGTTACTAAATCTTCCAATTTTTACTTTCCGGTCCTAGTGTGCTAAGAAAATTTTCTTTTTCTGGACAAGTCTCTTCTGGGTTTTTTTCTAGGCTTACAGTTGTATTTCGCCGGTGCTTTTTCTTCATTTCCGGTGGTTCCTTGGTTCAGGGTCGAATTTTTTTGCGCAATTTCGCTGTTTGGGAACTTTGCTCACTTTTTCCGGCGACTTTCAGTTCCTACTTTTTCCTTTCTCCGGCGACCCTTCATTTCCAGGTATTTCCTCAATTTTTCTTCGTTTCCTTAAGTTTCTTTGCGTATTCATCATGTCGGACCAGTCTGATAGCCAGAACGCCCTTAGCGAGGCGTTTATGACCGAAAGTGATCCTTCTTCCCCCCTGGCCGATAGCGATCCTTCCTCCCTTTTGGCCGATAGTGAACCTGCTTCTGGTTCAAGCCCCGTGGGGAAGACTAGGTTGTTAGCGGACCTACCCCTTACTGCCGAGAGAGAAAAAGAACTGAGGTCAAAGTTTATTAACGACCCTGCTACCCCTGAGGAACATAGCCTGACTAGGAGGTACCTATCCGCTGGCCAGAGTGGTGATAGGCAAACGCTTAGGGAGCTTAGGCATCAAATTCTTGCTAGGCGTTCCGTTAGGCATCCGCCAGCCGATGCTGCCCCTGGTCTTGATGTAACCCCTCTTAGAGAGCATGCCTGGTTGGATAACTTGGCGGATGCTGGGGTTGAGGTAGCGGCCGACTTTTACCACCGCTTACAGGGATCTGCTGCCCCTAACCCTCCTATTATTGATTTAGGTGACGACAGCGACTCTATTGCTACCGTTATGGTTCGTCAAGAGGCCATTTACCATCGTCGCCCTGTTGCGAGTCCTACTGTTCGCGTCACTGTGAACGCGACTGATTATGTGCCTTTGTTGGCACGTGTAATTGGGGAAAGTTCCCGTGCGGCAGAGTTGAGGGTCGACAGTTCCAATCAGATGGAGGAGATCATAGCCGGGCCGGTATCTAATGCTCTGTGGCTGCCTGCTGATTTCAGTGCCGGTCCTCTCAGCGTGGAGATTGATAGACCTTGGCGTCAGGATGCTATTGATCTTGGCTATCCAAGAGTTGCTCGGAATTTGTATGAGTTTCCCGCGGGTTATAGACTGGTAGTTCCGCCAGAGGGAGCTATTGTGACGGAATGTCCTCCTGGTCACGTGGCCGTTTATACTCACCACTTCGAGTTTGGCCTCCTCTTTCCTTTGGATTCTTTTACAGGTGAAGATTTTGAACGAGTGTAATGTATGCTTAGCTCAGCTGACTCCTTTAGCGGTCCGAAATCTGGTTGCGTACATCTAGGTTGTACGTTTTTTGGATTTTCCTCAAACTTTAAACTTGTTCCGCCACATCTACTGGCTAAAGAAGAATGGTTCTTCTAGGCAGGCAGGTTGGTGGTCGCTAACTACGGCCGACAAGAAGATGACTGTTCAACCCAAAATGACCGGTTTGAAAGGTTGGCAGGATGCCTTTTTTTGGTTGAGAGTTCCTGAGGATTATCCTTTGTGTCGTCATTTCACTGAGCCCCATCCTCGCATGGAGCACTTACCCCCTGATCCTCTAACCGGGGAGGAACTGGCGGCCTTCGAATATATGGTCACCTATGAGGACGGGAAGCAGGCTAGGGTTAAAGAGCCCAAGTATTGGATTCCTAACTCCAAGTATATCTTGGGGAACAAACCCTTGTCAGCCATGTTGCTCTGTCCAACACATGCAAATGGTAAGTGTCAATGTCGGACTGGTCCATCTGATGATACCCCTTTTTTTTTTTACTGTTTCTTGCTTGTTTGCAGGTCTTGACCATCTTGACCTCGACGCAATTGGCGTTGACGAGGACTTCAGGCCGCTAACACACTTGCCGCCTGCTCCCCCCTACGAATACGAGACAATGCACGATACTACTAACGGCCGTCGGGGAGGTAACCGCCAAGGGCCACAAAACATCCACCGAGGTCGCGGCGGGGCGAATGTTGTTCGCGTTCCTGCTCAGGGCGCTACTGCCGCTGTTGCTGAAACTAGCGGCCAACCATCCCCTGCTGTCCCTATCAGGTCTTCCACCTCCCGGCCTGTTGCCCGTGGTGGTGGTAACAGGAGGCGGCCGCGTGATACGTCCGCCAATAAGAGGCAGGCCCTGGGGGATCCTGAGACTTCTGCCCCTGCTGATGAGGGCGTTCAGATAGAGGACTTACATATGGATGCTCCTCCAGAAGTCCGAGAGCAGGTTGTCACGGCCCCTGGCCCTGGTCTTGTTAGCGGGGCCTCCTGGCTCTCGGGCTCTTATTCTTCTCTCCGCGAGAAGATCCGGGAGCTTATTACAATGCCCAGCTTTTTATCCAACTTATCTCCCAGCATCTTCTCTCGGCACCATGAGTGGATCGAGAAGAAGGAGGTGACGTTGAGTGACGCGGTGTCGTCCTCTTTTGCTCGCCGGCCTATCAATCCCGGCAAGATTTATCAGCCTGACTGGGACGTCAGGGAGGATGAATCGTTGTATGCCGACATCCCCGAGAATGGTGGCATCCTTGCCTACCGTGTTCTGAAGGGCATGCAGCTGCCTTTGGACAGGCCGGCAGGATCTTTGGTGACAGCTGCTGCTAGGTTGGCTCACGACCAACTTGTGGTACGTTTTCGCACTTGTTTTATTACCATTCACTTTCATTTTTTTTTAAACGTCCCCTTTTCATCTTTGCAGGCCAACAATGCTGCTATTGAGTTGATAGAGCAGTATGTTGAGTACCAGAAGTTGGTCAACACCTACAAGTAGTCTCTGGAGACTTGCCAGGATCTGCTGAAGGAGAAGGAGGACAAGTTGGCGGAGAAGACAGCAGCATTGCAGCCTCTGGAAGATGAGCTGATAACCCTGAGACCAAGGGCTGCCCTGCTGGAAGAGACCGAAGAAAATGTTAATGCATTGACCAAGGCTCTGGAGACCGCTAACTCCGAAAAGGAAATTGCAGTACTGGATGCCAAGACACAAGCTAGAGCTCAGGCTATTGCTGAGTTTCAGCGGTCTGAGGAGTACGCAACGGTCCTTCACAAGAGGTATGATGGCGGTTGGGCGGCTGCCATGAGATGCGTGTGTAAGACCATTCCAGGATTTGACTGGAATGTGATTGAAGAGGCTCATGCTGCCGGCCAACATCTATCGCCATTCGAGGGGGATCCAAAATTTGCCGATGAGGACGCCATAGCAGATGCGGACCCTCGGGATCTGGTGCTGACAGACCAGGAAGCCCCCCCTCTTGAAGTTTTTAGCGGCCTTCACTCAGTTCTTCCTATTCTTCCAATAGCTTGTAGCTTGTAATCTTTTGAACTCTTTAACCAACACTTGATTCGGCCCATGTTGGCGTTTGTAAATTGAATTTGTGTTTTAATTTGAAAGTACTGAGTTCCAACTGAAAGCCTTTTATTGGCCGCCATCATTTTTCTACTGTAGTTGGCCGCCAAGCCAGTAGCTTTTATTCTATGGAAAAGTACTTTTGCATTTTGGTCTACGCTTTAATCCTTGTAAGATTGTTGCATGGCCGTTAATATTTGTTAGCGTCTTTTATATATTACTTCGTTTGATTAACGTTTGGTCCATTGTATGACCATAAATATGCCTAGAACGGTCTTGGCCTTTGCCTCGTGTTGGGTCTGTTATGTGACCGTTAACACACTTTTGAGCCAGACATGCGGCTTTAGTTTTTGTGCTTGGTCTGTCATGTGACCGTTAATGCACTTGAGCCTGTCATGTGGCTTTTTATTTGTGCTTGGTCTGTCATGTGACCGTTAATACACTTGAGCCTGTCATGTGGCTTTTTATTTGTGCTAAGTCTGTTATGTGACCGTTAATACATTTTGAGCCTGTCATGTGACTTTTTATTTGTGCTTGGTCTGTCATATGACCGTTAATATACTTGAGCCTGTCATGTGGCCAATTAACATGCATGAAAATAATAAGACAATAAATGAATTTGCTGACGTAAGCTTGTATTATTTATGCAAAAAGGGGTGGCTCTCGGCCTATTACACTTGGGGAATCAAACATAGTATTTCTTTAGGACGCTAGCATTCCAGTAATTTCTAAGCTCCTTGTCATCCATGTTTTTTAGAATGAAAGAGCCCGGAGCAATCTTCTTAGCTATGACGTAAGGACCTTCCCAGTTAGCAGTTAGCTTCCCTTCAGTATGAGCTTTTCCAGTAGCTGCTGTTCTGCGAACAACCAGATCGCCAACATCTAACGGCCTTTCCATGACCTTCTTATTGTAAGCTTTGCTAATTCTATCTTTGTAAGCGGCTGCTCTTAATTCGGTCATGAGCCTTATTTCTGGCAAGAAGTCTAGGTTTTCCCTGAGTGCTTGGTCATTCTTCTGGAGGTTCTGGTGTTTTATCCGATAAGAGGGTAATTCCACCTCTACCGGTAACACCGCCTCTGTACCGAAGGTCAACTTGAATGGGCTCTCCCCTGTCGCTTCTTTCTCTGTTGTTCTATTTGACCATAGCACTGCCGACAACATATCAGCCCATCCTCCTTTGAATTCATCTAGCTTTTTCTTCAAGGCATTTAAGATTTGTTTGTTCGCGGCCTCTGCTTGTCCGTTGCTCTGGGGATGGCAAACGGCTGAGTATGCAAACTTCACGCGAAACTCTGTTAGAAAAGCTTGTATGGGGCGACAATCAAATTGAACGTCATGGTCGAAGACGATAGTAGTGGGAATTCCAAATCTTGTCATAATGTTCTGCCAGATGAACTTCTTAACCAGTTCTGCCTTGATTTTTGCTGTCGGTTCTGCCTCTATCCACTTTGTAAAGTAGTCAATGCCCACTATTAGGAATCTCCTCCCTCCAGCTGCTATGGTGAATGGTCCCAGGATGTCCATTCCCCACTGGGCAAACGGAATTGGGCACAGGATAGGCTGCAAATCATTTGCTGCCCTGTTGATGACGGGGGCATATCTCTGGCACTTGTCGCACCTCTTAACATAACCCTGGGCATCCGTCAGCATACTCGGCCAATAGAATCCAGCTCTTAGTGATTTCAATGCTAGGGCTTTACCGCCAATGTGATTGCCGCAAATACCTTCATGTATTTCTTCCAGAATCTTCGCGGATTCCCATGCGGTTGCACACTTAAGCAGAGGTAGACTAAACGATTTCTTGTATAGCTTATTCTGATATATGACGTACCAGCTGGCTCGTCGCTTCAGTTTCTTAGCGGACGAAGGATCATTGGGAAGCGTCCCAGTCAACTTATACGCCACCAGCTCACTAAACCACTCCCCTTGCTGGTTTATGCTGTTGACAGTCACAATTTGTTCTGTGACGCTCTTTTCCTTCAAGATGTCCACCGTGACGGTTCTTTCGATGCTAAATGAGTTAGAACTTGCTAATTTTGACAATGTGTCCGCTTTCGTGTTCTCGGCTCTAGGTATTGCTTGAATCTCAAAGTGATTCAATTGCGGTATTAACTCTTTGGCCTTCTCCACATACTTCAGCATATTAGCCTCTCTGACTTCAAATTCCCCTCTTATCTGACCGCTCACCAATTGTGAGTCTGTTTTCAAGAGTACATACTTAGCGCTCGCCGCCACACACATTCTCAGGCCGGCAATTGCCCGCTTCATATTCTGCTTCGTTGTTTGACGCCGGGAATGAGAATTTGATGGCGTACTGGAATGAGTTTCCCTCAGGGCTAGTCATCACTATTCCTTACCCAGATCCGCTAGCAGCGGAGGATCCGTCAACTTCCAGTAGCCAGAATTCCTTTTGCTCCACTTCTTCTTCCTCATATGAGGCTTCCATGATAAAATCTGTCAGGGCTTGCGCTTTGATAGCGGTCCTAGGCTTATATTGTATATCATATTCCGACAGTTCGACGACCCATTTCAGCAAACGGCCTGAACTATCCATCTTCTGCAACGCTTTTTCTAGCGGCTGGTTGGTTAAAACCTGGATGGGATGACAATCAAAATATGGTCTGAGCTTCCCGGCGGCAATTACCACAGCCAAAGCCATTTTTTCTACCAGCTGGTAACGACTCTCTGGTCCGTTAAGGATGTGGCTGATAAAATATATTATGTAACAGCCCACCGACTTAAC
Organism: Beta lomatogona; assembly: GCA_947646795.1. Taxonomy (NCBI): domain Eukaryota; kingdom Viridiplantae; phylum Streptophyta; class Magnoliopsida; order Caryophyllales; family Amaranthaceae; genus Beta; species Beta lomatogona. The sequence continues at coordinate 21,344 of CANSNZ010001101.1, read as the reverse complement.
TTTCTTAAATCAATTTAAAGATATACTTAAGAGTATTAGCGGAAGCAAATCATAGTAAAATGGTACAGAGGCTGTCACCTGCTTGAGTCAAACCCATTAATATGGCTGAGTTGACTCTACGAGCGATGTTAGGAAAACATACATTATACAAAATAGAGTTTAGTTATTACAGGCCCATAGTAATATCACAATATACATTCAAGCATTCTTCACAAAAGAAAAGTTAAGTTCCAAAAGATGATCATGTTCAAGCTTTAGTACGCTATGATTGCTGACACAAGACTTCTCTAGAGCTTTCCATCTGCCTACCTTAGCTTGCTAGATCATGCACAAGAGTCTGCCCCCACCAGGACAGGTTCATAGAACAAAATCAGCTTACGCTGGTATGCAAATCAATCCAAAACTAATTATGGTGGCTGAAACTAAGGAGTGGACATACTCCACATTTCATATGCAAATCATTATTTTGGCAAAGTACCTTTGTCACAAGATTACAAATATCAAATGTTCAACATGTTCAATGGTAAGCGTTTTAAATATGAACACAAGTTTAACTGATTACATTAGTGCGCAGGAAGAAGAGATCACACATTGAGGTGCACCAAGGTGCAGGCCTCCACACAATTCGGAGCTAGGCTCCTACTATTTACTCGCTTGCAAGCTTTTATAGGACATGTCCTCACACATACACACACACTCCTCTTCGCTACGCGAAAACAGATTCAGAATCACTAATAATAAACAAAGTTTATTAAAACAGTTCGTAAATTCTGTTTCTAATATAAAGTTGTAAACCTTCCCAAGAAGTTTGGTAAGGATGGATTGGTTGACTTAGGACAGTAGCTATATGATAAATGAGATGCAAAACAACCTTAGAGAATCACACAAACCATGCCACTCAACTATTTTAGTGAAATCCGAATTAAGGCAAGTAAAAAGGAGGTTTGAGTATGTAAAGGAAGATTTCTTTAAAACAAATTTTTATTTTGAAATTAACTTTCGTTAATGTAGGTAAATTCACCTTCAACCTACTGCAAATCTCGAATTATGGCAAAGAAATTCTTTCCTCGAAAACATTCTAAGAAACCGAGCTTAATTCGCTCTTAAAAACATATTTTAAGTAGTTTTCTCCGCATTTATTGTAATATGAATGGAGGTAACAACTCTTATCAATATACACTATTGAAACACAGTATTCCATTATCAAAATTTCATTGCAAAAATTCCGTTACATCCTTCCTACAAATCAAAGTGCATTCCTTGTAAAAACCACATAGTAAAAAGGCTTCTAACCCCTTCTTTAGTGTAATAATTCCACCACTAACACAAGAGGTTCTTTTTAACCATTGACATACATACATGTAACATCATGATTATCATCTAACCTACTGCCTAATCACACCAATACCATCCAAAATACAAGTAAACACAAATCCTTCTGTAAAACGGATTCCAAGCACACTTAACCGTTTCTAGTGTAAGAAAGGAACCCAAATTCATTTGCCTTTCAACATGCAAAGGTTTATACTTAATTAACATCAACATGCAGTAGCTAATAGTCATTCAAACCAAAAATCCAACCTCAAATTCGTTCTCAAAAATACATCTAATAATTCCCATAATACTTATTCTCCAAAGGGACTGAATTTGCATACCTTAACTTGCAATTGGTGCAATTCGACTTCTCCTTCTCCTTAGGATGTGTTTCTGGCTTTTTTGGAATCCTTAAATACATGTTTACATCCACAAGAAAAATCTAATAAAATACCTAAAGGAAGTATCTCAATTTACCCAAAACATTCAACATACTTACTGGTTTCTTTGATGAAGAAGATGGCTCTAGTTCTTGAACTTCTTGGCCTCGAAGTGGTGATTTCTTTGCTGCCCAATATGCTCCTATATATAGAGAGTGAGAATCAAGCTTTGCATGTAGAAGTTATGAAGGAAAAATTCGAAAAAAGACAAGCAAGAACCAACTTGGGTAGAACCGCCAGAAATGGCGAGCAGAGGAGGGAAGAAGAGAAGGGTTTTGGGCATAGTGATTTTGTCCGACTTTGGTGATGAAAATTATGTGGAATGGGGAGGTTTATATAAGGAAGGTGTGGGTGTATCCCTTCAGCCTTAGTCGTCCACCTTAGGGTCATTAAGAAGGTCTTTCCTCCACTAGGTGCATTTCAGAATTTTTCAGTTCTTCATTGCTATTACTATGACTCTTAACTCAGTAATATACCTTAGGTTAGTGATCTAAAGCCCCACAAGGTGATTATTCTAATCCAAATACCCTTAACATAGGTCTCCTTGATTCACCTAAACCCTATTCATTAAAAAGGAACTCCAAAAATCCATTCTATTAAGCGTACCCATTAATCATGCTTAACGGTCGATTCTTAATTTCCTATCTTGCAACCTTTCCCAACTCCCATAATTACGAATCCTTGTATAATAAGATGTCGATCCTAGTACCCGCAAAAATATTATTCATATTCTTATTTAACTAATGATATATTTATTATTTCTTTTCTCTTCTAAACAACAATTACACATAAGCACAAATTATCCACATCTTATTTTCACATACTCTTATCATACGTATTGTCTATGTACGATCACAATTAGATTCTAATTTTCATGACTTAGGTTACTTAATCACCGGTTAAATCCTCATTATTTACCGGCTGTTACACGTTTCCCCCATTAAGAAGTTTCGTCCCGAAACTTAAGTCGCACCTTAGAAAAGTTGCGGATAGCGGTTTCTCATATCAACTTCTTTTTCCCATGTAGCCTCCTCCGAACCATGGCTTGACCATAACATTTAACCAGCGGAATGATCTGATTCCGCAAAACGTTATCCCGTCGGTCCATTATTCGAATCGGTTTCTCCTCATAACTGAGGGTTTCGTCGAGTGGCAAAGGTTCATAAGATAACACATGAGAGGGGTCATGCACATATTTTCGAAGTCGTGACACATGGAAAACGTTGTGGATGCGGGACAGCTCTATTGGTAGCGCAATCTCGTCAGCTACCTCACCGACTCTTTTCAGAATCTCGTATGGTCCGATGAACTTCGGACTAAGATTGCCTCGGATGCCGAATCTTTTTATGCTCTTAGTAGGGGAAACTTTAAGAAAAACTTTATCACCTACCTCAAATTGCAGTTTCCTCCTCCTTGTGTCTGCGTATTTCTTTTGACGATCCTGGGCGATTTTCATTTTCTCCTGAATTATTCGGATCTGTTCCATGGTTTCTTGAATCAACTCTGGCCCTACCGGTATCCCATTTCTCAAATCTTCCCAACAAATCGGTGTTCGGCACCTTCGTCCGTATAAAGCCTCATATGGAGCCATCCCAATCGTGGCTTGATGACTGTTATTGTAGGAGAATTCTGTCAAGGCTAAATGATCCTCCCAAGATCCTTGGAACTCCAAAGCGCAAGCCCGTAACATATCTTCCAGCACCTGAATTGTGCGTTCGGTTTGACCATCAGTGGCAGGGTGGAACGCAGTACTAAACTTCAATGTTGTTCCAAAAGCTTCCTGTAGTTTTTCCCAAAAGTGTGCCAGAAATCGAGGGTCCCTATCGGAGATGATGGTTACCGGCACCCCATGCAGCCGAACGACATGTCGGATATAGGCGTCAGCCATCTGTGACTGATTCCAGGTCCCTTTCATTGCGAGGAATCGCGCCGTCTTGGTGAGACGATCCACTATCACCCAAATCGAGTCATTTCCTTTCCTAGACTTTGGTAGACCCGATACGAAATCCATAGAGACAGAATCCCACTTCCATTCCGGAACAGGTAATGGCTGCAGTAAACTTCTGACGATCGAACTTCACTTTCTGACATGTTAAGCATTTTGCCACATATCTAGCTACATCACCCTTGAGACCCCTCCACCAGAAGTATTTCTTAAGGTCTCGAACCATTTTGTCCCTATCAGGGTGCACTGAGTACGGACTACTATAAGCTTCTTTCAAAATTTTCTGCCTCAAGTCCTGGTCCTCAGGAACACACCACCGTCCTTTGATTCTAATACTTCCATCTTCGTGTTCGGCGAAATCCCGAGCTTCACCATTTTCCACCTTTCCTTTAATACCCTGCAGGAATGCATCCTTACCTTGCTTTTCTCGAATTTTCGTGTATAAATCAGGCTGAACAGTTAAAGCATTTACTGTTTTCCCAACTTTCCCCGGACGAATCAAAACGAGCTCAAATAGCTCTATCTCTTTACTCAGTTCTTCTAGTATTACTGATAGGAGACTTAATTCACTCCTTGGCCTTCTACTGAGTGCATCTGCCACCTTGTTTGCTTTTTCGGGATGATACTGAATGTCGATGTCGTAATCCTTGAGCAGTTCTAACCACCTTCGTTGTCTCATGTTCATATCTTTTTGAGTGAAAATATATTTTAAACTTTTATGATCTGTGAACACTTTACAAGAAACCCCATACAAGTAATGTCGCCACAGTTTCAGAGCAAAGACAACCGCGGCTAACTCCAAATCATGAACTGGAATAGTTTTTCTCATGCGGACGGAACTGCCGAGATGCATAAGCGATCACCTTACCGTGCTGCATTAATACACATCCCAGACCCTCCTGAGAGGCATCACTATAGATTTCGAACCCATCAATGCCTGAAGGAAGGGTCAAAATAGGAGCACTAGTCAATCTCCGCTTTAACTCTAGGAAGGCGGCTTCACATTTTTCATTCCACTGGAACCGAGTGCTTTTTCTGATTAAATTGGTAATGGGTAAGGCTATTCTAGAGAAATTCTTGACAAACCGTCGATAATATCCTGCTAGGCCCAGGAAACTTCTGACCTCTGACACATTCTTCGGTGCTGGCCATTCTTCTACTGCCTTTATCTTGTCTAGATCCACTGAAATCCCCTCCTTTGACACCACATGACCTAGGAATTTTACCTCTTCCAACCAAAATTCACATTTACTAAGTTTGGCATACAATTTCTCCTTCCGGAGTGTCGCTAACACAGTTCTTAGATGGCCTTCATGCTCCTCACGATTCTTTGAGTATATCAAGATATCATCTATAAAAATAACCACAAATTGATCTAAGAACGGCTTGAAATATCGTTGCATCAAATCCATGAAAGCCGCAGGCGCATTAGTCAGTTCGAACGGCATGACCAAAAACTCATAATGTCCATATCGGGTGCGGAAAGCCGTTTTTGGAATATCTTCCTCCACAATCCGCATCTGGTGATATCCTGATCTCATATCAATCTTTGAGAACACCCCTGCACCCTTCAGCTGATCAAATAAATCATATATCCTCGGCAAAGGGTACCTATTCCGTACCGTAATTTTATTAATCTCTCGATAGTCTATGCATAACCTCATGGAACCATCCTTTTTCTTGACAAACAGTACCGGTGCTCCCCAAGGAGACACGCTGGGTCTAATGTATCCTTTCTGCAGTAACTCCTCTAGTTGCTTCTTCAACTCCACCATCTCCGCAGGTGACATCCTATACGGAGCTCTTGAGATCGGGGTAGCACCCGGAATCAGATCTATGTGGAAATCCACTATTCGATGCGGAGGCAATCCCGGTAAATCCTCCGGAAACACATCAGGAAATTCCCGAATCACTGGCATATATGCCAACTTCGATTCAACCTCACTCAGCTCCGTTACCTGACAAATATGACTTTCTAAAAACCTTCTTCACCTCTACCCTTATGGGTATTGGTCCCTTCCAGGTATGGCCGAAGTTTCACCACTCGAGCGTAACACTCTATTACTGCTCTGTTTTTAAATAGCCAATCCATACCCAAAATGACATCATACACTCCCAAATCAAACATTATCAAATCTGCCTTCAAATCCACCTCCGCAATTTTAATATCACATTCTTTCAACATATATTTACATCGGAAGGTGGTTTTATCAGGCAGAGTTACATTTAAATTACATAAAGTTATTTTGGGTTTATGCTCTATGCCAGATGCAAACATATTTGAAACGAATGAGTGGGATGCTCCAGAATCAAATAGTACAAAAGCAGGCAAATCACACACATCGAAAGTCCCAGTAATCACATTACCTTTCTGTTCCATGATTTCCGGCTCCTCAGATGGTTCAGATTTTAAGGCGAATGCCCTGCCGGATGCCTTCGGTCCTCCCTTAATGTTGCGACCCGAGCTTGACTCACCTGCTGCTTTGAGGAGTAATACTTCTCCAGGTCCCTGGTTACCACGAGCATTCCCGGATTAGTTCAGAAGGGAACATTCCTTGATCCTATGCCCCGGCCTCATACATTTAAAACAAATGTTCTGGCCTTCACAATTTTTCCCATGATGTTCCTTCCCACAGCGGCGACATTTCCACTCCTTCTTCTTCCCTTCTGCAATCTTTGCAGGGACCAACGCCATCGACGTCCCAGCTAAATCTGCCCTGAATTTCTTATTACCTCCTTCCCTAGGTCTCTCATTTCCTTTCTTCTTCCTTTTCGAGCTTTCGTCCTTTTGCTCAATGCGTTCATGCTCCAAGGCTCGGTCATACAAGTCCTCAAAACTGCTATAAACCCCAATCCTTTTCTGATACTTCAAGTTTAACCCTTCAAAGAATCGCATGGACTTCACCCTCTCATTACTGGTGAAATCAATAGCAAATCGTGAGAGTTCTACGAACTTGGCAGCATACTCTACTACCGACATTTGTCCTTGTCTCAAGAATAGGAACTCATTCTCTTTCTTCCTCCTCAGAGCTGGAGGAAAAAACTTGTTTCTCAGCTTATCCACAAACATTTCCCAGGTAGAAACATCATGAGTTGAGGTTTTCTTTATCGTACCCCACCACATGTCAGTGGGTCCCTCCAAGTAAAAAGATGCCAATTTTACCTTCAGATTCTCGGGGCAATTAACTACTTCTAGTAGTTTCTCCATATAAGCTACCCAGTCCTCGAACTTCACTGGGTCTGCTTCCCCGTTATATCCTCGTGGCTTATGAGCCGCGAGTCTCTTATAAAATTTTCCCTCATCATTCTCCTTGTTTTGCTCCTGCTTTTCCAGAATTGCCAGTAGTCGGGTATTCATCTCCCTTAACTAGCGCATCTGTTCGTCTTGCGAGTTATCCGACTGCCCCACTTTCTCAGATGTTTCCACATTTTGCCGAATTTCATTATTCACTTCGATGGTTGCCATTACCTATAAGATAATATCATATATTCTTAGTAGTCCCAATGATTTCTAAATAACTATATATATACAACTAAACACATATTCCCAAAGAAAAATACGATTCCCCACTTCACACATAAGTGCACATATTCATAACATAACGTAATTCATGGCTACAGTATATGCTTGCACCCTTAAAATTAAATTACAGAGGTACTTTAATTCCACGGCCCAAGGCCAATCAACTAAACATAGAAATTTTTCTTAAACATAAAAGCAACAACTGAACCAACTGCCCCCTGCTCCATCAACTCCACTATATCTCCTCTCCCTAGAGAATGTTGTAGGGATCATACGCATACCCACTGTCATCACTACTAGTCGAAGGGGTTTCTGGAACATAGTCTGGGTCACTAACTCGGGAATTACTTCCCTGTAATACAACCCCGGGCACTACCGAATCTCCGCTTGATCCCCGAGAACCGCGCGACTGGGGAGGAGCCATGCTGGTGGCGGAGTCTCCCGATCTTTGTGGTCGAGGTGGTGCCATGCTAGCAGCAGAGTTAGGGGGGGTAGGAGTAGACCTTCTTCCAATTCTTGTCCTTTGATACTCATGCAAAGCTATCCGGTTAAACATGTCCCTCCAATAATCAGGTGCCCGACTCATGTTTTGCGTACCCGCTGCCTGTCTAGCTCGTTCCATCTCGTTTAACACCTCATCTGGTGTTCCTTCCGATCTTATCAGATTCTTGTCAACTGTCTCCATGGTAGTATCATCATTCAACAAGGATGATGTTGCCACGTGCAAGCTTAACAATTTCCAGTAAGTAAAGCGGAAAGTCACCCATGGCTCGAACCGCGGTAAGGTTTTGATGATAGTATATGCTTGAATAGCCGGGCGGGTGTAGGGATTGTGATCCCCAACCCCGTACAACTGATTGTAACTTTGTATTTCATTTAGTTTTACTCTTGCAAACCCAAAAGGATCTTCTCCTTCATTCATGTCCATATCCGGCTCCGCTTGGTACCTACGGGTACCATCACGACTGACTGCCCAGTAAACACTGCCCCTTCGAATGATTCTTGACCCACTACCGCTACCGTTACCACTAGAAGACATCTATTACACACATCCATATCACACATATTTAAATAACACATACAAATTTTACACACATGTACTTTGCCCTCATTAGGCATATTACTCTTCGCAATCATAGCTTTTCCTAGCTTCCTTGAACATGATCGATCAAATACTTTAGAAACACCCATGTTTAAAGCAAACTGGACTACCTATATGGTGATAAGTAATTTAAACCGTCATTATTATTAAAAAAAAAAACTAAAAACTTTGGCTCTGATACCACATGTAACAGCCCACCGACTTAACTTTCTTAAATCAATTTAAAGATATACTTAATAGCATTAGCGGAAGCAAATCATAGTAAAATGGTACGGAGGCAGTCACCTGCTTGAGTCAAACCCATTAATATGGCTGAGTTGACTCTACGAGCGATGTTAGGAAAACATACATTATACAAAATAGAGTTTAGTTATTACAGGCCCATAGCAATATCACAATATACATTCAAGCATTCTTCACAAAAGAAAAGTTAAGTTCCAAAAGATGATCATGTTCAAGCTTTGGTACGCTATGATTGCTGACACAAGACTTCTCTAGAGCTTTTCATCTGCCTACCTTAGCTTGCTAGATCCTGCACAAGAGTCTGCCCCCACCAGGACAGGTTCATAGAACAAAATCAGCTTACACTGGTATGCAAATCAATCCAAAACTAATTATGGTGGCTGAAACTAAGGAGTGGACATACTCCACATTTCATATGCAAATCATTATTTTGGCATAGTGCCTTTGTCACAAGATTACAAATATCAAATGTTCAACATGTTCAATGGTAAGCGTTTTAAATATGAACACAAGTTTAACTGATTACATTAGTGCGCAGGAAGAAGAGATCACACATTGAGGTGCACCAAGGTGCAGGCCTCCACACAATTCGGAGCTAGGCTCCTACTATTTACTCGCTTGCAAGCTTTTATAGGACATGTCCTCACACATACACACACACTCCTCTTCGCTACGTGAAAACATATTCAGAATCACTAATAATAAACACAGTTTATTAAAACAGTTCGTAAATTCCGTTTCTAATATAAAGTTGTAAACCTTCCCAAGAAGTTTGGTAAGGACGGATTGGTTGACTTAGGACAGTAGCTATATGATAAATGAGATGCAAAACAACCTTAGAGAATCACAGAAACCATGCCACTCAACTATTTTAGTGAAATCCGAATTAAGGCAAGTAAAAAGGAGGTTTGAGTATGTAAAGGAAGATTTCTTTAAAACAAATTTTTATTTTGAAATTAACTTTGGTTAATGTAGGTAAATTCACCTTCAACCTACTGCAAATCTCGAATTATGGCAAAGAAATTCTTTCCTCGAAAACATTCTAAGAAATCGAGCTTAATTCGCTCTTAAAAACATGTTTTAAGTAGTTTTCTCCGCATTTATTGTAATATGAATGGATGTAACAACTCTTATCAATATACACTATTGAAACATAGTATTCCATTATCAAAATTTCATTGCAAAAATTCCATTACATCCTTCCTACAAATCAAAGTGCATTCCTTGTAAAAACCACATAGTAAAAAGGCTTCTAACACCTTCTTTAGTGTAAAAATTCCACCACTAACACAAGAGGTTCTTTTTAACCATTGACATACATACATGTAACATCTTGATTATCATCTAACCTACTGCCTAATCACACCAATACCATCCAAAATACAAGTAAACACAAATCCTTCTGAAAAACAGATTCCAAGCACACTTAACCGTTTCTAGTGTAAGAAAGGTGAAGGAATATGTCCTTAGACATTCCGGCAATTACTAAATATAAATAGGAATGTTATTATGAAGATAATAAAGTTAATTATTTTAGTAATCGTATTTACTTGCTAGAGAATAAATATGATTAATAGGACAATATTGATTGGGCCTATAACTAAAATAGATTAATCCTATGAGGTCACACATTGTAGCACAAGTTGAACAAAGCAATCCAAATCCATTTAGGATTAGGATTGGGCCGGTCCAAAGGAGAATAGGAGGAGAATTAGTTCTCCTAACTAACCTATGACTCTTCTATTATATATAGGATATAATATTAGGGTTTAGGTGATCAATTCATTAGTCAGTTTCTTTTCACTAGAGAGAGAAAGAGAAACCCTAAATCTATTCTCCATAAACCGGCGCCTATACCATCAAAAGCAAGAGATTTTCTTCTCTTCCGTTCTAGCAAACGTTGGTGTTCAACTGGTGCTCGTGGACTGATTAGAGGAGCAACACTTGGGGCTCTCGGATCTTCAAAGCTTGCATACAACAGGGAAATCACGCTACAAAGGTTTGATATTTAATCCCTATTGAATGATTCATATGTTTGATTATGTTTGCGATCCTATGATAGATGTTAGGAAATTGTTTCCTGAAATTCCGCTATTTGCATCTATATATTCCTACAGTGGTATCAGTTTTGCCTAATTCATAATATTCATATGATCATATAATTGTATGCAAAGTTATTATTTTTATTCAATTAAGGAAGGATTTATTTATGTCTTGAATTTGCATAATTAATATTTGATATTAATTGATTGGAAATTGTAAATAATTGATTTATTTGTGATTTATGCTCACATATTTTAATTAAGGTCCGAATTTTTTATAGGAGGGACGAAATAAATTGTTTATTTCACTCTAAAATTTTCGGATTTTTATAAATTTTTTGTTAGATTTAAAATTATTTATGTTTAATTTGATTATCATTGAAATAATTTGTTAACAATTAAAAGATTCGATTTTTACTTGTTAAATATATCTAATGTTCATCACCCACATAGATCTAAAATATTATGATAGCTGGAAATAATTTTCGGATTTTTTCCATAAATTTTTGAAATTTAATCATATTATTAATGAATTATGGTTAAATTTTATGTTTAATTTGATTATTCATAAAGTTTAAAGATAACAATTAAAATATCTGATTTTATATGCTAAGATAATTCATTAGATCACCCTAAAAATTATTGTCAAATTTTTTTCGGAATTTAATTGTTAATTTTCTGAATTTTGGAAATAATTTGATTTTTTGCCCTAATTTTGAATTCTTGTTAGATTTAATGTTTAATGGAGATTATTCATTCAAATCTAATATCAACAATTCTAAAAATTTGTTTAAGATTTGTTGTTTGATTCAAAATTTCTGCCATAATTTTTCGGATTTTATAACCTAATTATCTCCTAAATCTTTAATTAATTGTTAAATAAAGATTACTTTAATTTAAATTGTAAATTGTTACAAAAATTAAAGAGGAAGCCAACCATGGCTGGGTGGACCACCGGTGATGGTGGAGCCATGGTGGCTGGCAGGAAGATCCGAACAAGAGGCAGAGAGGCGGGGCGCGCGCAGGTGGGGCGCGTTCGACGTGCCGAGCCCAGCCTTCCTCTCGTGCTGCTGGCGGTGTTGGTCGGTTTTGTTGCCGGCGTCTGCTACTGGCAGGCAAACCGGAGTGTCCGGCGGTGAGGATGCGCGACCCGACAGATGGCGGCATGCTGGCTGGCGTACTAGTGGCGTTATGTGTTGCTGGTCTTGTTTCTAACGGGAACTGGGTGGTTGGCTGTTGACTGGCAGCCTTGAGCTGCTGGTCAACAGGTCAACGTTTAATTTAAAAAAAAAAAAAATGCTTTAAGGAAAATCTGATTTTCCAAACTTGAGCATAAATCCAAAAGTTTCCTAGTTTGCAAATGTGTGAATAATAATGATTATTGTCATATTTAAATAAGTAATTGAATGAAAATAATAAAGTTTCCTAAATAATTACTAGCTTAAAATTGTTAAGTTTTATGATTATTATGGAATGTTTTATTTGCTTATTAATTGTTAATAAGTAAATAGTTTGTGTTTATTTTATTTGATATTATAAATGCGTGGATGTTTAATGTAATATGTATGATATTATGTTTTGCATGTTATGACTTGTATGGCCCAAATTAGGATAGTAAATACGATCTGCGAATCGTTATATTTGAATGTAAATTAAATACGATCTGCGAATCGTTTGTATTTTTGTAACTTTAAATTTTCGTTATTATTTAATTCAAATTATGTAATCAAGCATGAGGATCCAAGGAGTTTAAAGGATGGTGATCCATGGAGATTCAAGGGAGGATTCATGAAGATTAGTTATTTTCCTAAGTATAGGGGCCATACTAGATCATTTAATTATTGCTTTTATAATTCTCTTGCATTTATTTTGTTTAAATGCTTGCTTCTAAGTTTGTTTTGTGGTTAATTGATTCATGTGTTCACTATTAATTAACCATATTAGTAAACTTAGGTCCCCAAAAGTAATATTGAGTTTAACTGTTTTCCCAAACAACACCTATAAAGCCTTAGATCATGAGTAATAGGTTCTGCCAAAGCAGGGTGTTGCTCATAGTTCCGGGGATAGTAGGGTAGGTTTTTGAAACTTACATGTTAATGTTTGGTTTAACTCAACAAAATCATCAAAAGACAAAGTTTTGGGTTTTGAAGCTAAGAGATAGGAGTAAACAAGGAGTTGTTAACCTGTCTACCAAGAATTATAATTAGTTATAATTAGTAAAGTGTTTACTTACCTCAACTACTATAAATTGAAGGCAGGGCCAAAGTCCGTTTGATTGTAGTGGGAGGGGATCTTGGTTATTTCTTTATTCAATAGGGGACTTTCATTTTGAATAAAGGGTAGTAGTAATTAAAATTTGTTTAATTATTGCTTTCTTGATAAACATTAATTGGATCTTGCTTAAATATTTTTTTGTTGTAGTTATCATGTCTCGTTCAAACAACAACAACAACACTCCCGGTTTTAATTTGCGCTATTTACTCGAAAAGGACAAACTGAATGCACATAACTTCCTAGAATGGGAAATGGTCATGAGAATCGTTCTCGAGCCGAAGGAAGAGAAAAAGTTCTTGACAATCCTCTCCCTGAACCCCTGCCAGAAAATGCTACTATAGCTGAACAGAGAACAAGGCAAACCCTAGAGGCTGATTCTGTGCAAGTAACATGCCTGATGCTTGCTTGGCATGGAGCCGACTTTCAAAAGCGTTTTGATGGTCCGGATGCCTACTCCATCCTCCAAGAAATTGAAAACTATGTTTCGGAAGAATGCTAGATTGGAGAGGTTTGAAGCTCACTGTAAGTTGTTGGAGTGCAAGTTGGGAAAAGGAAAACCCGTTGGTCCGCATGTGTTCAATATGATTGGACATTTTCAGATCATGGAAAAATTGGGCTTCCCTTACCCTCCAGAACTGGCAACTGATATTGTGATCAAATCCTTGCCTGAAAATTTTCAAAATTTTCATTTGAATTTTTACATGCAAGGAGGGGAGGCTACCTTGCAAGAGCTGCATGGTATGCTAACTCAGCCGAAAGGAGCTTGCTCTTGAACCCGAACATAAGGATGTTCTTATGGTTAGGAAGAGCAAGCAATTCAAGAAGAAAGGGGGCTCCTAATAAGAAGAACAAGGGCAAGGTTGTTGCCACTGATGATACTTCTAAGCCACAAACCACTCCTAAGGCAAAAGTAGCAGCACTACATGAGTGCTACCACTGCCACAAGATTGGTCACTGGAAAAGGAACTGCCCCAAGTATCTGGAAGATAAGAAGACTGGTGCTTCGACTTCAGGTATTTATGTTATAGAGATTAACTTATCTACTTCTACATCATGGGTATTTGATACTGCATGTGGATCTCACATTATTTGTAATGTGCAGGCACTAAAAAGAAGTAGAATGTTGAGGAAAGGAGAAGTGGACCTCCACGTGGCGTTTAAGCACAAGTTGCTGATTTGGCTATGGGGATTGTAGTCTACTTTTGCCTTCTTGTTTAGTTTAGAACTCCATAATTGTTATTATGTTCCAACTATTACCAAGAATATTGTTTCGATTCCGGTTTTGGATTCGAAAAGTTTTTCATTTCAAATAAAGAATAATAGTTGTTCTGCTTATTTGAATGATTTATTCTATGTCTCAACCAAGTTATCAAATGGTTTATATGTGCTAGACTTAGAAACCCACATCTATAACATAGACAGCAAGAAACATAAAGCAAATGATTCAAACCCTACGTACCTATGGCATTGTCGATTAGGCCACATAAGCTCAAAGCGCATTGAGAAACGTCATAAAGATGGAATTCTCAAATCATTTGATTTTGAATCATTTGACACTTGTGAGTTTTGCTTGATGGGGAAAATGACAAAGTCTCCTTTCACAGGTTCAAGTGAAAGGGACAATGACCTTTTAGCCCTCATACATACGGATGTGTGTGGACCTATGAGTACGTTGGCTAGGGGAGGGTACAGTTACTTCATTACTTTTACCGATGATGTGAGCAGATTTGGATTTGTTTACCTCATGCGGCATAAGTCGGAATCCTTTGAAAAATTTAAGGAATTCCAGAATGAAGTACAAAACCAACTTGGGAAGAAAATTAAGGCATTACGATCCGATCGTGGTGGTGAATATTTATCTCAAGAATTTGGTGATCATTTGAAGGATTGTGGAATTCTTTCACAATGGACTCCACCAAGAACACCGCAGTTAAATGGCGTTTCGGAAAGAAGGAATCGAACTCTACTTGATATGGTTCGATCCATGATGAGTCTTGCTGATCTTCCTATTTCATTATGGGGATTTGCGCTTGAAACAGCGGCATTCACACTTAACAGGGCACCATCCAAAGTAGTGGAAAAGATACCATATGAAATGTGGACAGGAAACGTTCCAAAATTGTCTTTTCTAAGGATATGGGGTTGTGAAGCTTATGTAAAACGTTTACTTTCTGATAAGCTTTCACCCAAATCCGATAAATGTCTTTTTGTGGGTTACCCAAAAGAGACTAAGGGATACTACTTCTACAACCAAAGCGAAAACAAAGTGTTTGTTGCTCGTAATGGTGTCTTTCTGGAAAAGGAGTTTATTTCTAGAAAAACAAGTGGGAGAAATGTATATCTCGAAGAAGTTCGAGATGAGCAACAAATGGATGAGGTTAACACCTCATCAGAGGCGGCCCGGCATGAAAATGCTCAAGAGGTGGTGCATTCAATTCACGTACCTCCTACCGTCCCACTTGGAGATACTCAACCTAGTGAGGTAGAAACTTCTTCTGTTGTTCCCCAAGGTAGGTCTAGTAGGACCATCATTCCGTCAAAGAGATATATTGATTTCCTTTTGACTGAAAGTTCTGAAATAACGATTTTAGAATCAGAATAGCCTACTAGCTACAAGATGCTTTGGATAGTCAAGACTCCGAAAAATGGCTTGAGGCCATGAAATCTGAAATGGATTCCATGTCTGAAAATCAAGTATGGGACTTGGTTGATTTGCCTGATGGGGTAAAACCCATTGGATGCAAATGGATTTTCAAGTTGAAAACAGACAAGGATGGAAACATTAGTGTTTTCAAAGCAAGGTTGGTGGCAAAAGGTTTCAAACAAATTCATGGTATTGACTATGATGAAACCTTCTCACCAGTAGCCATGCTGAAGTCCATTAGGATAATCCTTGCGATTGCTGCCTTTCATGACTATGAAATATGGCAGATGGATGTCAAAACCGCTTTCTTGAATGGGTTCTTGAAAGAGGATGTGTACATGACACAACCTCAAGGTTTTGAAGATCTACAAAATCCAGGGAGGGTATGCAAGCTTAAGAAGTCCATTTATGGACTAAAGCAAGCATCAAGGAGTTGGAACCTCAGAGTTGATGAGGCAGTCAAGAAATTTGGCTTTCTCACAAATGAAGAGGAATCTTGTGTATACAAGAAGTTAAGTGGGAGTAGTATTACTTTTCTGGTCTTGTATGTGGATGACATACTTCTCATAGGAAATGATAAGACCATGCTTGAGTCAGTCAAGGAATGGCTTAAAAATTGTTTCTCTATGAAAGACCTAGGAGAGGCTGAGTACAGATTGGGAATAAAGATCTATAGAGATAGGTCGCAAAGGCTGATTGAACTTAGTCAAGAGACTTATAAAGATAAGGTTCTTGCAAGGTTCGAGATAGAAAACTACAAGAGAGGATGTGAAAGTAAGCAATGTTCGAACTGAGGATAATATTGCAAATCCTTTGACTAAACCGCTTGCTCAACCTAAGCATGAGTGTCATACTAGGTCTATGGGGCTTAAGCATATAGGAGAATGGCTTTAGGTTGTTTACTTTATGTTTACAATTGTAAAGACATTTATTATGCTTTGAATGTTTATCAATAAAAATTCCGTTCTTATTTAATTGCTTGGTTTAGTATTAAATAAAATGTCCAAATAATTTGTGTTTTCAAATAGGATTATCGAAAACGTTTTGATAATGGAACCCTATAAAGTGAACGGAAATCACAATTTATTTAAAGTCCCTAGTCTAAATCACTAAATTGGACATAAGTGATTTATTTAAAAGACTAGTATATAATTAATTGATAGCGCAGTTCCATGGGCTATGGAGACATAGAGATGTCTAATTGATTATATAAATGTATAGTTGATACATTGAGACTTGACCTAATTAGATTCTAAAAGTAGAATCAAACTACTATATTTAGTGGATTCCTTAGACATGAGTATGTCTTTATAACCACAATATAATTAGTTTAACTTTGACACTGTTAAACGCCGTGCCGTAAAAGGAGGTTATAAAGGCAGTGATCAGGTGGGCTAAGAATTGAGTGGGAGTTATGGTCATACAAGAGTGGATAAGTCCTCCTATTAAATAGGAATGGTGTCTAGGCCTCTTGATGAGCGAGAACTGGAAAATTGCATGGCCATGCGGAATAGGATTAAGGAGTTAATCTTTATTTGAGCAGTTCGAACTCAGCGATCAAGGAACAAAATTTGAGAATAACATTGTGTTATCAAATTTGACATTAAGTGACTTAAGGAATTTAACATTGCGCTCTTGTCTTTGGACAAGTGGGAGATTGAAGGAATATGTCCTTAGACATTCCGGCAATTACTAAATATAAATAGGAATGTTATTATGAAGATAATAAAGTTAATTATTTTAGTAACCGTATTTACTTGCTAGAGAATAAATATGATTAATAGGACAATATTGATTGGGCCTATAACTAAAATAGATTAATCCTATGAGGTCACACATTGTAGCACAAGTTGGACAAAGCAATCCAAATCCATTTAGGATTAGGATTGGGCCGGTCCAAAGGAGAATAGGAGGAGAATTAGTTCTCCTAACTAACCTATGACTCTTCTATTATATATAGGATATAATATTAGGGTTTAGGTGATCAATTCATTAGTCAGTTTCTTTTCACTAGAGAGAGAAAGAGAAACCCTAAATCTATTCTCCATAAACCGGCGCCTATACCATCAAAAGCAAGAGATTTTCTTCTCTTCCGTTCTAGCAAACGTTGGTGTTCAACTGGTGCTCGTGGACTGATTAGAGGAGCAACACTTGGGGCTCTCGGATCTTCAAAGCTTGCATACAACAGGGAAATCACGCTACAAAGGTTTGATATTTAATCCCTATTGAATGATTCATATGTTTGATTATGTTTGCGATCCTATGATAGATGTTAGGAAATTGTTTCCTGAAATTCCGCTATTTGCATCTATATATTCCTACAAAAGGAACCCAAATTTATTTGCCTTTCAACATGCAAAGGTTTATACTTACTTAACATCAACATGCAGTAGCTAATAGTCATTCAAACCAAAAATCCATCCTCAAATTCGTTCTCAAAAATACATCTAATAATTCCCACAATACTTATTCTCCAAAGGGACTGAATTTGCATACCTTAACTTGCAATTGGTGCAATTCGACTTCTCCTTCTCCTTAGGATGTGTTTATGGCTTCTTCGGAATCCTTAAATACATTTTTACATCCACAAGAAAAATCGTAAGAAAATACCTAAAGGAAGTATCTCAATTTACCCAAAACATTCAACATACTTACTGGTTTCTTTGATGAAGAAGATGGCTCTAGTTCTTGAACTTCTTGGCCTCGAAGTGGTGATTTCTTTGCTGCCCAATAGGCTCCTATATATAGAGAGTGAGAATCAAGCTTTGCATGCAGAAGTTATGAAGGAAAAATTCGAAAAAAGACAAGCAAGAACCAACTTGGGCAGAACCGCCAGAAATGGCGAGCAGAGGAGGGAAGAAGAGAAGGGCTTTGGGCAGAGTGATTTTGTCCGACTTTGGTGATGAAAATTATGTGGAATGGGGAGGTTTATATAAGGAAGGTGTGGGTGTATCCCTTCAGCCTTAGTCGTCCACCTTAGGGTCATTAAGAAGGTCTTTCCTCCACTAGGTGCATTTCAGAATTTTTCAGTTCTTCATTTCTATTACTATGACTCTTAACTCAGTAATATACCTTAGGTTAGTGATCTAAAGCCCCACAAGGTGATTATTCTAATCCAAATACCCTTAACATAGGTCTCCTTGATTCACCTAAACCCTATTCATTAAAAAGGAACTCCAAAAATCCATTCTATTAAGCGTACCATTAATCATGCTTAACGGTCGATTCTTAATTTCCTATCTTGCAACCTTTCCCAACTCCCATAATTACGAGTCCTTGTATAATAAGATGTCGATCCTAGTACCCGCAAAAATATTATTCATATTCTTATTTAACTAATGATATATTTTTTATTTCTTTTCTCTTCTAAACAACAATTACACATAAGCACAAATTATCCACATCTTATTTTCACATACTCTTATCATACGTATTGTCTATGTACGATCATAATTAGATTCTAATTTCCATGACTTAGGTTACTTAATCACCGGTTAAATCCTCATTATTTACCGGCTATTACATATTGGCTGCTGCATCTTCTCTTTTTCCACCAACAACACGGCCGCCATTGTTTTTGGCGAGGCCGAGATATACAGTTGTAATACGTCTCCAATCTCGGGCCTTGTGACGGTGGGCAACTTCTTCAAATGCTCCTTTACCTCCAGGAATGCTTTCCTTTGCTCCTCTCCCCATTCGAACTTCTTATTTCCCCTAAGCAGTGCAAAGAAAGGCAAAGCCTTATCAGCTGATTTTGAGATGAATCGAGTGAGGGCCGCCATTCTTCCTGTTAGCCTCTGAATATCTTTGATGCTTTTTGGCTCAGGTAGGTCGATAATGGCTTGAACCTTGTCTGGGTTTGCATCAATCCCTCTCTTGCTAACCAAAAAGCCTAAGAATTTTCCTGCTCTCACCCCGAATACGCACTTTTTTGGGTTGAGCTTCATCTTGTATCTTCTTAGAGTACTGAAAGTCTCTTTTAAATCATCAATGTGTTCTCGGTCAGTTTTGCTCTTGACGATTGAATCGTCTACATAGACTTCGATGTTTCTTCCTTTCTGGTCGGCAAACACTTTGTCGACCAGTTTCTGGTATGTGGCCCCGACGTTCCTCAGGCCGAAAGGCATTGCTTTATAATTGAAAACTCCACAGTCCGTGATAAAAGCTGCTTTCTTCCTATCAGTTTCCAGAAGACTGATTTGGTGGTACCCCGAAATCGCGTCCATAAAGCTCAATAGCGCATGTCCGCTAGTAGAATCTACCAGCTGATCTATCCTTGGCAAGGGATAGCAGTCTTTCGGGCACACTCTGTTGAGATCTGTGAAATCGACACACATCCGCCATTGGCCATTTGCTTTCTTTACCATAACCACATTTGCTAGCCATTCTGGGTAATCACAAACTTCAATAAAGTTAGCCGCCAGCAATTTATCAACTTCCTCCTTAACGGCCTTATTCTTTTCTATTGAAAAGTTTCTTTTCTTTTGCTTTACTGGACGAACCGAGCTATCGACATTCAGACGGTGGACCATCACGGTCGGGTCTATCCCTGGCATCTCGTCCGTCGAGACGCGAATACATCGGCGTTTTCCCATTCCAGAGAAGGTTTCGGGGCCAGAGAGAGTGTGAAAGAGAAGTGTGTTGGGGAAGATTTGCTGAGTCACCCATTGACTTGCAAAGAAAGCCAACTTCTGAAAATATCATTAAGGGCAGTTTTGGAATTACACAAAAGATTGGTATAGCAAATACACCTACACGTGCCTGGGGAAAAACATATGACAGAAGAATATTCAAATTGTATCTCACCTCCAATGCTGACTTAATAAATGAGGTCAGTCATTTACCTGGACTCACAAAGCAAGAATATGGGCCTACTCACTTTTATCTCAACGTCTTGGACTTAAAGCCCAAAATAGGCTCAACTGAAATCGGCACCATTTTTCTATGTGTTTTCCTCCTTTGTTGTGATAAGAGAAGGCCCAGGTTTGACTTTTATAACTCTAATCCCCATTTGATTCCCCAATCTTTTAAAACCTACCACCCCACCCATCTCACGACCCAACCCATTCAGTCCACTATTAAACTCAATCACCTCAACCAACCCATGACTAAATCCAGTCCATCTTTTAAAAGACCCCTCCAACTTTTCCAACCAAATTTATCCTACCTTTCCAACCCATCACTTTTAATCCCAAATTTCATAATCAAACCAATATTGTTCCTGCCCATTTCATATACAAACCATCCAAGACTCTTCACAACAGCTGTTTTGTCTCATTACCCAAAACTTCATCACAAGTGGCACTACAAGGCATAATCAACGAGCAGCAGCAACATGAAGCGCATAACACAAGTTTTGAGAGTGAAGAAGAGTTGGACACTACCCATCATTGCCAACGCCAGGAAGATGTAGCTGATTACAAATCACCTTGAGGACAAGGTGAAAGTTTGGCGGGCCACTATTGTAATAGATTAGTTTAGGGGGAGGGGTAATATGGGTAGTACAATATAATTAAGTTGGCTTGGAGAGTAAGTAAGTAAGTTAGCTCCATAAATAAAAGAAATGAGTGATAGGAAAGGATATTAAGAAAATATTGGAGAAGTTTATTTTAGTGGTTAGCTTTGGGAGTGTGACCAAGTCACTCGAAAACTTGGCAATTATCCTTTTAATTTCTGTAATCGGCATTTCCATCAATCAAATATCATCATCTTCTTCCTTAATTCTACTGCCCAAATATCTAGTTTATTACAGACACTTAGCGTGCTTCTCTTAAAACCCATGTAGACGTATAGTCAATATCTACAATGAATCTTGTT
>CANSNZ010001100.1:600000-917454 GCA_947646795.1 Beta lomatogona | reverse complement strand
TCACATACTCAAACATCTAACACCAAGATCTTTGCATAAATTAACATGAATCTATAAAGAGTGTAGAATATACCTCTTGATGCGTGAATTCCACTCCTCTCACCATGACAAGCCTTCTAGTGGAGATCCTTTAGAACGTCAACCGCCGTTCCTCTAGTGTTGGTCCAAGAACAACCCTTAGATCACCACGTACGCTAGTACGGAAGAGGGAAGAATCCCTCTGCTTTTGAGGTGTACGATAGCCAAATGAGGAGCAGAGGAGAGAAAAGAAAATCGGATTTTCTCTTACTAAAAAGATGTATACCATCACCTTTGTAACCCCCATATGATTATATAGGGTGGTTAAGAGATGATTCACGAGTATGTTTTATTTTGCCTCATAACGCCATACTTTATGAGCCTAATAAAACTCATGGAGTTACAACTCTTCCATCCATCTTAAAAAACCGCCCAACCCATTTCCCACAAATGGATTTAGGTAATATCCAAGGGTTGTCGCATCACACTGACCTCACAAAAACTAATACATATTAGTAGTTGGCCTAAATATACTAGCCCAACAAACTGCATTTAGCTTCTAGCAAAACGTATTTGCGGTCACCTAATATTATTGAATATATTATCTTCATAATTTGGCTCCATATACATTTAGTTTGTTACACTTGATCGACGACAAAATCATTCAAAGAGGGTGAAGATAATTGAGGTGGGCGCGTCATAGGAGATCATGGAGTTTTTAACAACGGAGTTTGAGATTTTTAGTGTAGAAAGAAAGAATGTGACAGAGGTTGTTAGGACCGTTAATTTGGTCCGATTGTGGGGGACTGGGCAAGCCGGCAAGGGATGGGGTGGGGGTGGGGTTGAGGTGGGGTCGGGGGTGGGCGAGGGAGAAAGACAAGTGGTGGGGGAGCAGGAGAGAAGAATGAAAGGAGAAAAATGAGGAAGAAGAACCAAAGCAAACAAACAAGAAGAAGGGAAATAACAAAAAAAAAAAAGCCACGTAGTTAATATAACTTCACCAACAAGCTACTAACCGATCATGATCTACTCGAGGATTTTGGTGTGAAGTTTGAGAATTTAAAAATAATCAAAAAGTTAGTATTATTGCAAGAAAACGGGAAACTTTGTACTATTATTCTAGTTAAAAAATCCTTTTTCTTCATTCGCTTGATTTCTACTTACTTTCTAATTTCCATCTCGTTGCTTTTAAGCTTTACGTGCCTACTTCCAACTTTGTTCTTTTGAAATAAATTCATTTTAGATTTTTGGCTTCCATTAGGTACACTCTTTTTGACTTCTTGAGGTCTTGAGGATGGTACCAACACGTTATGTAGTTGCTTTTTTTTTCATCAAATTGGCTTCGTAAATTGTGGGCAGCAAGGTGAAAAATTCTTTCATGGGTCACATATTCTTATCCCTCTATGTGTATGATATCGTGCTCACCACTAACCTCACTCGATGCTCTTTGGTCTCATCTCAAATCTCTTTTGAAGGCTGAGTTTTTCATGACAGAGTTTGTTCCCTTGAGTTTGATTAGTATTATATGTGAGTTGGGACTACCTCGAATATGATTTTCTCCAAACCCCATGCACGTCCCCACCATGTGCACTTGCATGAGATTTTAGACGGAGCCAGCATGAGCACTTGCAAGCCCCACCATAAATTCTTTGGATTCTAAATATAGACATACCGCCGACTTGTTTTTGGATCTCACTTATATGTCGGATTTTACGCTGTGTTGCCTTCAACCCAAAATCTCTAAATTTAAACTTAAGTGAATTTATCTAAATTTTTTAAAATCGATTGGAACTTAGTGGACCAAATTGGACTTAATTGGAACTTCTCGACCCTCATTGGAACTTATCGGACCGGTTGCGACTTGACGAACTTCTTGACTCGATTAAAACTTATCGACTTGATTGGAACTTATTGGACCTAATCGAAACTTCTTTCTACTTATTGAACCTAATTGAAACTTTTTGACCATGTTTGACCCTAATTAACCACAATTGTGGTGTAGTGATAACATAATTACAACATATAAAATATTAAAATTAAAATTAGATATGATATGATATAATAGTTATTAATATTTTAATAACATAGTTAACCAAAACATACTACTAATTGCAAACTATTACACATACTACTTATTAGGAAGTGTTGTGGTTATTTTGATGGCAAAAGAGGGTTTAGGCAGGGTGACCCAATGTCACCCCGCTATTTGTGATATGCATGGAGTATTTAACTCGAACTTTAATTTGAAAATGGTGGGTGAAAATAACCTCTTTAAATATCATCCAAGATGCTTAGGGACTAGACTAAATAACCTTTGTTTTGCGCATCGATGTTATATTGTGCCCGTAAAGGTGAGTTTAGGGTCTCGTGTATATGATGTTGCAGGGATTCAAACACTTCTCAAATGTCTCAGCCCGGGAGGTTAAATGAAAAATAAATACGAGCTCTACACTTCGGCATGGGAAGAGAGGGAAGTAAAGAGGGTGCTTGATGTCTCGGTTTTAATCTTGGTAAACTCCCTTTTAAGTACTTAGGAGTTCCAATAAGTCACAAAAGGATAAGTAGTAAGGAGTGCATGATCCCGGTGGAGAAAATGACAACAAGGGGGAGAAGCTGGAGTAGCACACACTGTCAAGGTAGGCTCACTTTGGTCAACTCCGCCTTGCTTAGTATTCATATGTACTGGGCACAAATTTTTGTTCTGCCTAGGAAAGTGCTTAGTGAAATTGGGAAGATTTGTAGAGCTTTCTTATGGACTAGTGAGTATTATAGTGACAGAGGGGGTTATGTTGCTAGGCCTCAAGTTTGTATTCCTAAACAAGCTGGGGGATTGTGCATAAGGAATATTGAGAAGTGGAATCTGGCAGCAATGGGCAGATACTCTTGGGCAATAGCAACTAAAAAGGATAATCTTTGGATCAGGTGGGTTAATGGTGTTTATGTGAAGGACAAGAATTGGTGGGAACCACCAAATGATAGCAGTTGGTATTGGAAAAAAAGTGTGTGATATCAAAGAGGAGCTTAAACATGTGACTACAGAAATTATCTGAACAACATGGAGACTTATTCTATTCAAGATTTTTATAAGACGATTACTGGCACTTATGCCCAGGTACACTGGGATAAAGTGGTGTGGAATCATTTATCTGTCCCAAAACACCGTTTCATTGTTTGGTTGGTGTATACACAAATTTCGAGTCAAAATAAATAAGACAGGAAACAAAGTAACAAAGAATTTATATTTCAATAAATGTATTAAGTACAATCTCTGTAAACAATTTATAATAAAAATAAACTAAGTCCTCTGATTATGTTCCGTAGCTTGAGAGTGACACGTGTTGATGTCGACGTGGAGTTGAGTGTATAATGACGTTTTGTCAACGTCAACCTGAATTTGAATGTGGGATGACGTTTTGTCAACATCAACCTGAGTTTGAGTTTTGTTTGAGTGTATTCGAATGAGGGCTGTCAAAAGCTTGAATCTCAATCGAACGTGTTTGAGTAGTATCTAAACAATCAGCACGGATTTGATGTGCTTGTTAATTATTTGCAGAAGAATTCCAAGAGAGCTTTTATGAGAACCTGGGAATAATAATTTTCCATGGTCCCCCCTCAACCGCGAGGTGAGGCTATTTATAGGGAATTGACATCCCTTCACGGGACTTAGCTTTATGGGCTTGGGCTCGTTTATGTTTGAAGTCTTTTTACCTTCGCCATTTGACCATCTTATTTGGACCCAATGATATGGGTCGCCTAAATATTCAACAACTACCAAATTATATTTGTTTTGTTTTGATTTGGATATTTTATTTAGGTGGGCTAAATTAATTAAACTGAGCTAATTATATTTATTTTTAGCTCAACAATAATCAATTTATTTTAATGTAAAACACTAATAAATTTTTAGTATCTACAAATTGCCCCCTTAAGACAATGCCACGTGCACGATTTGGAGTGTTTAATCGCGACAAGGCTCGACTTTGAGTTTGGTTTAGAATTGGCTGGCAATCACCGTGTTACTTGGAAATTTTAGTAGAGTTATGTATTGTTTGCAACTCCATCAAGTTTCGGACTTGGAAAAATAATCCTAATCACATGAGTATTAGGTTTTTTCCAAGTGCATAAATACACATAACTTATGTTTGATCTGCATATTAGCAGATAAATTACTTGGCACCGCTTTCAATTCGTGACAAACAATCATTGAGAGCTGCTCAATTTATTGATCTTCGTCTACATACCCAAACATTGAGTTTGACTTGCAACTTTGCAAAACCAATTTTGACAGGTGACGCACTACACCTTGTGCAATTATTTGAATTTTTTTTTCTTTTGTTTTCTACTTCAAAACAAAACATAAAAGTGAACTTTTTTATCACTTACAAAACACCTCGTTGACACCATCAATAGTTCAGTGAGTTTATTCATTGCACTTTCAATTGTTTTTTTTTTATTTTCTTTCAATTTATTGATTTTCATGCTGTAAGCCTGTAATCAGCATAGTTGATGTTTTGCGTCTTCTTTTTTTTTTTTTTTTTTTGTTTGTCTTGCCACGACTTCTCATGCTTGATGATTATGCATGCTTTTGTGATTTTATTTTTATTTTTTATAATTCATGCCGCACAACAGTAATCAGCATGGTTGATTTAATGTACAGTGTTGAAATTTTTGTCAACCATCAACGTGGGCATCATACATCAAAAAGGTGATTTTTTATCCTTCTTGTAAACAAATTTGTATAATGATAATGTCAGTATCCAATATTTGCTATTCGCACAATACAAACAAGTATTCCTCTTGCATTCTTGATTGCTAGATTTATGCGCATCTTCTCTTTTTTTTTTTTTTTTTTTTTTTTTTTTTTGCGACACATGAACAAGTACAATAAGTATTTGCTTAGTAGTCTATTACTCTCTACGCATGAATCAGGACACAAATCTTAATGCTTGTTGTCTTTGTTTTTTTTAATAGCATGTTACTGCACAGCATAATTAAACCAAGAACTTGATCTCCAATTTTTTTTTTGTCTTTGTCTGATTAATGTGCAGCACTAATACTTCTCTTATTTTTTTTAACACTTGTGTGGTGCTTGTTGAAATACTGGCAGTGTCATCTTTTTTCTTTAAG
Organism: Beta lomatogona; assembly: GCA_947646795.1. Classification (NCBI taxonomy): domain Eukaryota; kingdom Viridiplantae; phylum Streptophyta; class Magnoliopsida; order Caryophyllales; family Amaranthaceae; genus Beta; species Beta lomatogona. The sequence continues at coordinate 912,309 of CANSNZ010001100.1, read as the reverse complement.
CATGATTTCCACAAAATCTGATGCTTGATGATTGGTATAGCACCATGGATGCTACATCACTGATCGTGAATTTGATGGAGCAAGTCTTATTATCTTTTTTTTTTTCATCAAATTGAATTTTGACATACTTTGCTTCACTTGCGAGATATGAGATTTTCGAGATACTTGAATTTCCGTGGTTGTCTTTGGAGCGTACCCGGGAGGTCTAGACTAGTAAGGTGATGATTTTTTTGTTACACCCCTTAAGTCCTTTTTTTTTTGTTGTGCAAGTGTTGTTTGTAATGTCTTGCGGGTGACATTTTTTTTGACACTTGCCATCGGAAGACAATCAAGTCCACTACTTGAGTGTTCATCACGATGGGTCAGCGATGATCCATCGGGGTTACTAGGCCGGTTGCTTGATTGTGCTTATCCTAGCAACTAAAGATGACGCTTTTGGAGTGTGTTCGAAGACAATCAAGTCCACTACTTGAGTGTTCATTGCGATGGGTCGGTGATGATCCATCGGAGTTGTTAGGCCGTTGCTTAATTGTGCTCATCCTAGCAACTAAAGATGACGCTTTTGGAGCGTGTTCGAAGACAATCAAGTCCACTACTTGAGTGTTCATCGCGATGGGTCGAGCGATGATCCATCGGAGTTGCTAGGCCGATTGCTTAATTGTGCTTATCCTAGCAACTAAAGATGACGCTTTTGGAGTGTGTTCGAAGACAATCAAGTCCACTACTTGAGTGTTCATCGCGATGGGTCGGCGATGATCCATCGGAGTTGCTAGGCCGATTGCTTAATTGTGCTTATCCTAGCAACTAAAGATGACGCTTTTTGGAGTGTGTTCGAAGACAATCAATGGCGATAATCATGTAATCGAGACATTTGACTTTTTTTTTTTGTATTCTCTATTACTCATTCCTTTCTATTTTTTTTTTTCAGGATGGTCTTCATTAAAGAATTCAATGATGATAACCACTCCTACAATGCTCTTGTTGATCAGGAGTGCTACAACGACTGCAATTTTTTTTTTGTTTCGCCGTTCACAGTTTAGACTCACTACAAGAAAAGGCTGAAATAACGACCGCCTATTAGCGACGGCTGCAAAAACGGTCGGTATCGTCGTAATAAGCGACGGCTTTAAACCGTCGTTGATCACCGACTGCGATTTAACATACAACGACGGTTTGGCGTCGGTGAAAACGACGATGGTTTAAAGCCGTCGTGGTGTTTTTTTGGAAATAAATCGAAATTTTTAACTTGGGCGACGGTCTTAAACGGTCGTTGATTTCTAAAAGGGGTTTAATTGAAGTCGCCTTCCCGGTCGGGTTTTTTTCAACAACAAAAAGGAGGGAATTAGTTGAGCGATTTTGGGAGGGACGAAGCGCGGTTGACTCCACCTCCACCTGCCTCCTTCCTCCAGCCAACGGCAACGATCCACCTCCACCTCACTTCGCCGGCGATAAGCTTTATTTTCTGTTTTTTTTTTAAAAAAAAAATTTGTACTCATGAACCAAATCCTAACAATTGGGTTTTTGCCTCGTGAAAGAAGTGAAGTTGGGCGACGAACTTCAGTGGGAATCCACCTCGCCGGCGGCAGCGACCCTTGCCGGACCAACACTTCGCCGGCGGTAAGCAGTGCCAATTTAATTTTTTTTTTTTAAAATTGGGTTATGGCAAAATCTCATTTGGCTTTGGCAATGTAGGTCGCCAAACACCACGGCCTGACTGGCTTCCGCCTGTGCTGGACCCCTGCCGCCTCTAGGTACTCTTTAATTTTTAAATTCTTTAATTTTAATAGTAAATTTAGTTTATATGGTTAATTGCTTAAGTTTATGTATAAATTTTAATAAATGCTTAAAGGTTACCGTTTAATAATTGATTTTGTACATGATGTAGGATTACGTAGCATTTTGGTGTTTCTCTTTGGCTTAATTGTAAGGTTAGTAGCAATTTTGACCATATTTTGTCTTCAATTTATATTGTTTTTGTTCATGTAAATTCTATATTTTAATTCTATATTGTTTAATAGCATTAAAGGTTATAAAAGTTAAAAACTATATAATTATCACAATAATTTATTTATTGCACATTCCTTTATTTAGTTTACACTATTTAAATTGTTTATATTGTTTTTGACATATTTGTTTTCGTGGAAATAGTTTGGATGATATTATAAATTTAATTTAAGTGTTTAAATAAATATGTACGCATCATCATGTGCCTAGATACCCGTTCAAGGTATACTCATTAGGAGTATATCTTGAATAGTCCCCGATTGGGACTGTTCTTCGACGTTTGACCTCACTTAGGTGGTGAATGTATGCCTTTTGTTCTATTCTATGTAATTTCCGGTGATGTTGTTTCTCTATGTTGTTCTCTTGGGTACATATGTAAGCTTTTACGGCTGACATTGTGTACTTGGAGAACTCATGGGAAATGCTGCCGAATTTACGTAGAAGCGAATAGTTGGCATACATTCACTAGTGGGGTTGGACGTCGAAGAATGGGTTAGGTTGGAGTGATAAGGACCTTTGGACATCATTTTAGGCCCTATATGTATTTCACACAATTGTTTTAATTGTACGTATGTTGGTTGTTAATGAGTATTGTCATTGAAATGGTTTAGAATTGTAGAATTGGTCACCATGAAACGGAAGGAGCGTTGGTGGATGTATGATAGATATGACAATGTGCGTAACTTGAGGCTCGAGTTCTTGAGGGGGTTGATGAATTCATTGATTTTTCAAAGTAAATCCCGAAAACCCGGTAAGGATGAAGTTAGTTGTCCGTGTCCGAAATGCAAGAACGGGCGTATGCATGACGCAGACACGGTTAAAGTGCATTTGTATAGCAAGGGCTTTATACCCGATTACTACGGTTGGTATTCTCATGGTGAAGAGTTACCTCAACCCTTTTGGAAGAGCTATCTAACCCGTACCGTGAAATGGTTTTCGATGCTCTTGGAAATAACCCGGAATCGTCCACTTGTTGAAGAGCCTAGTGGAATGGAGGAGGAGCCTAATCCTCAAGCAAAGGTGTTTCTTGACCTATTAAAGGCTTTTAGAGGAACCGTTGTACGACGGGAGCTCCATGTCCGTGTTGGAAATGGCATCTAGAATAGTATCTTTGAAGTGTGAGTACAATTTGCCACATAGGTGTGTTGATGCTTTTTGCTTCATTAATGAAAGAAGCAATACCTAGCAACAACAACATGAGTAACACATTTTACGATACGAAGAAGATCTTGGAGGGATTAGAGCTTCCCCACGAGAAGATTCATGCTTGCCCCAAAGGTTGTATGTTGTTTTGGAGAATCGATGCACACTTGGACGGATGTAGAGTGTGCGATGAAGCGAGATACAAGAGGACTTCTAAGGGGTCTTTAGTTCCAATGAAAGTTCGATTTATTTTCCAATCACACCGAGATTGCAGAGGTTGTATGCAACAAAGAACGTTGCTAAAGAAATGACATGGCATGCCAAAAATCCAAGAGTCGAAGACAAAATGGCTCACCCTAGCGACAGTGAAGCTTGGAAGCATTTGGATAGATCCTTTGGCGAATTTGCATCCGAGCCTAGGAATGTTCGGCTCGGTTTGTGTACCGATGGGTTTGGGTCCACATGGAAAGTTTGGGGGTCAATATTCATGTTGGTGGTCATCTTAACCCCGTACAACTTGCCGCCATCGATGTGCATGAAAAAACCCTTCATGTTCCTTTCGTTGCTCGTTCCTGGTCCTAAAAATCCGAAGGGAAACTTGGATGTGTACATGCAACCCTTAATCAAGGAATTGGAAGCAATTATGGGATGTTGGAGCAACTACTTATGACATTTCTAGGAAATAAAATTTCAATATGCGTGCGCCATTCTTTGGACAATAAATGATTTTCCCGCTTACGGTATGCTATCCTGGCTGGTCTACCGGGGAAAAAGGCTTGTCCTTATTGTATGGATAAATCCAAAGCTTTTGGCTCGAGCATGGGGGTAAAGTTTCTTGGTTTGATTGTCACCGTCAATTCCTTCCTCAAGATCATCCTTTTCGTAAAAACAAAGTAGCTTTTTGCATAAATAAGGTTGAAAAAGGGTCTCCACCACACATCATGTGCGGGGAAGAGTTGTGGTCATGTGTTAAAGACTTGCCAAAGGCTACGAGATGGACCGGGATGCACTTAACGCTTTGAAAAAGTTGAAAAATGGGTGGTTCAAACAAAGCTGTCTTTTGGGAGCTCCCATATTGGAAGAATGTGCATCTTCGTCACAACCTTGACGTCATGCACATTGAGAAAACTTCTTCGACCAACTCATTCACACGGTTATGGATGTGAAAAAAGCAGCGGGACACACGTTGCATCTAGAAAAGACGTTGCTAAATTGTGCAAAAGGCCTCAGCTTCATGTCACCAAGGATGCGAACGGAAAAGAAACTCCCACCAAAAGCACCTTTCGCACTGGACAAGTCCCAAAGGAAAGTATTATGCAACCGAGTCGGAGATTTGAGAATTTCCGATGGCTATACTTCCGACTTAACAAGATGTGTGGACATGCGAGTCCGGTAAGCTGCACCGTATGAAAAGCCATGAGTACGTCATGTCTTCATGGAAAGATTATTGCCGATTGCATTAAAGGAGTTGCTTCCGGTTCATGTGTGGAAAGTTGTCACCGAGATTAGCCTTTTTTCCGTGATTTGTGTTGCTCCACCATCACGGTAAGTGACATGGAATGATTGGAAAAGGACATAGCCGAGATCCTTTGTAAACTCGAAAAGATTTTCCCACCATCATTCTTCAATTCCATGGAACACTTACCGGTTCACCTTCCACGCGAAGCTAGGCTATGTGGTCCGTGCAATACCGTTGGATGTATCCCTTTGAAAGGTATCTTATCCTTCATTTTCATATATCCTTTTTTTTTTGTTCTTCGCAATTGTGTAACTCTTTTTTGATAACCACCTTATTAGGTTCCTCAATCATTTGAAACGCAAAATTGGTAACAAGGCTCGTGTGGAGGTTCTATTTGTAATGCGTACTTGTGTGAAGAGATTGCAAACTTCCGTTCAAAACTACTTTCAGCTAGGAGTGGATACTAAGACACGAGATTCGGGCCGTAATGTAAATGATGAAGTTGATAGGATGCTCGACGAAACTGTCCCCGAGCTATTCGGGGTTAATTGTGGTCGGCCGTCTAATGCAGGTGGTACACGATTTTTAAATGAAGTGGAACTACAACGTGCACACCTATATGTGTTAGCAAATACGGGCATCTTACAAGAATTTGAGAAGTAAAACACTTGTTATTAATCATACTATTTATTAATCACACCTATAACATTTTTAATTTAGACATTAACAATTGTTATGTTTGTAAGGGATTTCGAGGACCACATTCTTCAAATTCGACCTACTCTACGTACGAAGATGTGTGGGTGCAACATGAAGCGAGAATACCTTGATTGGTTTAGATCGAAAGTGAGTTTGTGTGACCATTAAATCTCGTTACGATACAAAGCTTGTATTTAACATATGAATGAATTTCAATAGGTTATTCAAGACAAACCCAATGATGATGTACTTGTTTGCTTTGGCAATGGGTCCTTCGACATTAGTTCGCACTTGGAATAGATACTATGTTAATGGATACAATTTCGAAACTAAAGGATTAAGCAAAACCCAAATCCACCATGAATTATGGAGTGTGTGTGTCTAATGATGGAGGGAGTGATTTCTTTGGGATTCTAGATGATGTTATAGAATTGAAGTTTACTGGTGCCCTTAGTCAATATAGCACTGTTTTGTTCAAGTGAAATTGGATGGACAATGTGAGGGGAATGAACATCGATGTATACAAGCTAGTTGAAGTGAACCACACCGAGAAATACCCCAAGTTTGATCCCTTTGTGCTATCATACCAAGTTAGCCAAGTATATTTCGCACCGTACCCAAGCTTGAAAAGAGATCGTGCTCGATGGTGGGATGTGTTTAGGACAAAGGCAAGGTGCGTGATTGATGCTCTGGTTGACTTCGACTTCTTCGGGAGACAAGTGTTGGGACTCCAACGCTTTGTGATCCAAATGATATTCCCGATTATGAAGGGGGTAATGATGTCGAGTGTGTTGAAGGAGATGATGAAGAAATTTTGTTCGAAGCCCCCTCGGGTGATGATGAAGAAGAGTCCAGTTTCGAGTCCGGAGAAAGCGAGGATGATGACGATGACGATGATGGTTTTGGGATGACGATAGTGATGATGAACTAAGCGAGGATGGGAATTCATTTTGATTTGTTTTAGTATATCATAGCTTGTATTAAGGACAACATTTCAATTAAAATATATGACTTTTGTAATGAAATGTTGAAGTTTACTTGTTGTGACATTTCCATTTATTCATTCACGGGTATTGTTTGTCCGCATTCTCTGTCTCAACAAAGAGTATTTGTATTTTGATCCTTTTTGTAATGAAGTGCATCTGTTGGGTGATTGTATTTTATCCTTTTTGTTCCTACGAAACATGGCTGACTTTGTTGTATCGAGTGTGCCACATCATTGCGGGTGAAGGTGGTCTTTGCTAATCATTTTTTTATCTTTTATGTGTATATTTTTTACTTGACTATCATCTTTGAAGGGCAATTCTCGGAGATAATAATGGCCTCCTTGATGGTAATCTTCATATGACTGTAAAGATATTCTTAGTAAGAACTAGTGGCTAAGTCTTTTAAACCCGAAAACAACTCCTCTCTTAAGTGCACAGGCGGCCTCTACATGTGATGATGTGAAGTCATTCTAATATTCTCGATTTTGTGCTAAGGGCGTCCTTCGATTATGGTGTTCTCTTCTCTCTTGCTCCTTTTCGGCATTCGCAATTTTGGGCTCATAATCTTGACAAAATACGGACATGGCCAAAGTGTCTTCTTTGAAAGTCAATTGTTCCTGGATATTTGGTTTTCTACTTGAAAGGAATATAGAAACAAAGTACATTGGAATATTGGGTGTACCACTTAATGAGGTGAATAGGATGGAATAAAGTATCTTATGCACCACTTGATCAAAGGATCGACATATGGATAAGTGGATTTCGATTGATATGACGAAGCTCCTATAATACTCCGGCAGAGTGAGATTAACAATTTTGCGTAATGACTACTAAGGGAATCCCGTAGCCACCTGTTGAAATTCTTGTTTGAGTGTGCGGCTTTTTAATGTATCCATAGGCCCTGTGCTACCTAATTCATGGTTCCAATAAAGTTACAAGAATGCAATTTGCTCACGGATTATGATAAATTAGCCCAAAAAGTGTACCACTTGCATAGTTTCATGTATCAAATTGCCTTCTTTGGATTGCACTTCTTGGAGGATCTTTTAAATTAGGTAACACTATATAGACCTTTATCGATGTGGTCGGTCGGGGAGCGGGGGACGGTGCGGGGGGCGATGCATGTTAGGGGGCGGTGCGGAGGTCGGGGAAGCGAGGGGGCGGTGCGAGGTGGGCGTGCATGTTGGGGAGCGTGCGGGGGGTTGAGGACCGGGGAGTGCGGGGGAGTGCGGGGGGAGGGCGGGGGTCGGTGAGGGGGAGTGCGGGGTGGGTGGGAGTGCGGGGGTCGGTGAGGGGAGTTCGGGGTGGGGGGAATGCGGGGGGAGGGCGGGGGGTCGGTGGGGGGAGTGCGGGGGTGGGTGGGAGTGCGGGGGAGGGCGGGGGGGTCGGTGAGGGGGGAAGTGCGGGGTGGGTGGGAGTGCGGGGGTCGGTGAGGGGGGGTGCGGGGTGGGGGGAATGCGGGGGAATGCGGGGAGGGCGGGGGGTCGGTGAGGGGGAGTGCGGGGGAGTGCGAGGGTGGGTGGGAGTGCGGGGAGGGCGGGGGTCGGTGGGGGGAGTTGTTTCATTTGTTTCATAGGTGTTGTATTGATAAGTGGCTTGATTCTAACAATATTGCTGAAATTTGAGAAACTCTAGATTTAACCTTCATAATGGAGACACTATATTCTTCATCTTATTTTTACACGAGTTGGAGATGACGAGAGGACACTACTTAATAAGTGTTGGAGTGAAGATCAAATCGAGCTAGAAGCTTTCATTTGGTGTGGGCACACAAATCATTTTGTTTCTCAAACGAGAATTTTGTGAGCTTGTATCATATCGTTGTGGTTATATCCTTGCTTTAAAATTATTAATAAGTGTTTATTTTCTTCTTACAACAATTTTTATTCTTGGATTATTCTTGGTCATTCTTTTTAGGTATAAGTGTTTATTTTCTTCTTACAACAATTTTTATTCTTGGATTATTCATACTTTAATGTAACAAGAATTTATTTCAATTGTTTTGTTTAATCTTGCGCGTTTCTAATTTCTTGCATTTTAGGTAATCATGTCTAATCCTAAGGGCCGCGGAGGTCGAGGTGGCTTAGGTGGAAGCCAAGGTCGTGGGACTTTGATTCGAGGGAGTTTTTAGTCACCGGAAGTAGAAGGAAGCCGAACCGTATGTCGAGAGACACGGGGAGATGATTCACGAGGCACGTGACATTGGTAACCACGTACCGGAGACTCCGGACACTCATACGGAGGAAGGTGAAGGTTCGAACCGTGCACCCAGAAAGGTTTTAAGCCCTCTTTGGATTGTGGTAAGTTCGTAGCTACTATATGCTTCATGATATTTGAATGCAATGATATTCACAAATCACGTGTTTGTTTGGTTTTCAATTCGGGTTTGATGATAACAAGGTTAATGGGTCCATCATCGACATTTTCCAGGGGCCATTTTCGACAACCTTGGTTCAATTACGGTGAGGTCGACAATGCAACAAAGACGCATTGGTGGAACATTTTCACGGTATGTATGAATCGAATTATGAAAAATGAAATTGATTATATTACTTTATTAATATCTTTGTTTAATGTTTGACTAAAGGGTATTTACGAATGGGCTCTGAGTTAGAAGGCCTAGTGAGGAAGGATTACAAGAAAAAAGCTTCATCTCGTCGAGAGACTTGCGATCTTGGGTGGTTAAGAAAGCCAAAGAAAGGCCAAAATGGTTGGGGAGACGATCTACGAAGACATGAATAAGAGAAGTGAAGAGCCGACATTTCGGGAAAAATACGAAAAGGCGAAGAAGAGCCGAAGAGGTGGCTCCTGTCTAATCCAATTGAGCCGTCACACTTTCAGGGTTCTATTTCGGCGGCACAGCATGCTAGGAAGATGGTAAATATGTTTCATATCTACTACTTAGTGTAATTTACATGACATTTTCGGTATGAGTAAAAAAAAAAAGCCTTTGTTCAACAATGTCTACGAGGCAAAGAGTAGAGGAGGAGTACTCCTACTCATTTTAAAGACTGTTCCTGGAAAAGGAGAAATTCAACAAACAAGAAAGCAAAGCAAATCTCGGTACATACTTCTAAACATATATTTATAGGCAAATATGATTGAAAAGTTTGATGCAAGTTTAAGTTAGAACAAAATATAGGCTAATATAGGCCATTTTTGGCCATTTTACTTGAAAATGAATGAATACGAGTAGTTTGATGCTAGTTTAAGTTATAAACACCTCAAACATCATATATATAGTTAGTTTAATGTAATTATAAGTTGTTTTGATTGCAAATACACAATATAAGGAAGTTAGAACCAAATATAGGCAAATATAGGCCATTTTACTTGAAAATGAATGAATACGAGTAGTTTGATGTTAGTTTAAGTTATAAACACCTCAAACATCATCGATATAGTTAGTTTAATGTATTTATAAGTTGTTTAGATTGAAAATACACAAAATAGGCAAGTTAGAACCAAATATAGGCAAATATAGGCCATTTTAGGCCATTTTACTTGAAAATGAATGAATACGAGTACTTTGATGTTAGTTTAAGTTATAAACAACTCAAACATCATATATATAGTTAGTTTAATGTATTTATAAGTTGTTTTGATTGAAAATACACAATATAGGGAAGTTAGAACCAAATATAGGCCTTTTGAGGCCATTTGAGGCCATTTACTTGAAAATGAGTGAATATGAGTAGTTTGATGTTAGTTTAAGTTATAAACACCTCAAACATCATATATATAGTTAGTTTAATGTAATTGTAAGTTGTTTTGATTGAAAATACACAATATAGGAAAGTTAGAACCAAATATAGGCAAATATAGGCCATTTTTTGCCATTTTACTTGAAAATGAATGAATACGAGTAGTTTGATGTTAGTTGAAGTTATAAACACCTCAAAGATCATATATATAGTTAGTTTAATGCAATTGTAAGTTGTTTTGATTGAAAATACACAATATAGGAAAGTTAGAACCAAATATAGGCAAATATAGGCCATTTTACTTGAAAATGAATGAATACGAGTAGTTTGATGTTAGTTTAAGTTATAAACACCTCAAACATCATATATATAGTTAGTTTAATTTAATTGTAAGTTGTTTTTATTGAACATACACAATATAGGCAAGTTAGAACCAAATCTACGCCATTTTGCCCACTTTATATTACTTGAATATGAGTATATTTAACCAAATGCGGGGAGACATACAATAAGAAGGCTGGATCATTGTACCACTCGGGGGTCACGGCCCGAACCACGATCTGTTGTATTGGGGAGACGGTTGGGGGAGGAACAGAGGAAAAGTTAAGGGGTTGGGTCAAGGAGATCATTTGTACTACAACTCTTCATCGGGCGAGAGATGGCGGCTCTTCACAACCATATGAGTTGTCCATTTTTTTCTCGAGATTGAGGCGCGGGTGGAGGCAAAGGTCGCTGCGCGGATGGAAGAGGTGGAGGCAATGGTCGCAGCACGAGTGGAAGTGTCGAGTCGGGCCATCGTTCGAGGAAATGATGAGGAACATGTCTAGTTTCGGCCACATGTCCTCGGGGTTGCAACCCGGGCCCCCTCCACAACGCGGACCCGGACGATGACCCGGGGGTTTGGTGGTGGCGGTAGTGCTACGGAGACACCCTTGACGGTGTAGTTTTTTGGTTTTGGCAACTAGGTAACTAACTTATAATTGGATATAGTTAGTCTAACTATATGCATTTAGTGTCAATATTTATCGGCATCTCGCTTTGTTTCTAGATGTGTCGGGTTATTTTTTTTGGAACCCGACTTCTACTTTATTTCTCGACACCGGGATCTATTTTGCGTACATATATTTAATCTAGGTAGTTTGTCTAACTATAGACATTTAGTGTCTATATTTATCGGCATCTAGGTTATTAGTTTCTAGCTTTGTCGATATATATTTTTTGTAAACACCGACTTCTACTTTATTTCCCGACATCGGGATCTATTTTGTGTACATAATTGTAATCTATTTCATATGCAAATTGTAATATATATCAAAATTGCATATTTTTGTAATTGAAAAAATTGAATGCGAAGGAGGAACAGCTTTAGTGTGGTCCACAAGCATGCAGCTGTGCAGGTACAGGTTTAATTATTATTAAGAACAATAATATTCTAAATAATATTATTTTAAAACAACAACAATGGCTAAACATTAAATCAACGACGGCTAGGCAGTCGCTGTAAGGTACTCTATGCATCCATGGACTTCCACATCAACGACTGCTTTTATACAATAGCGACGGTTTTTAACAGACGTTGAATCTGCGAAATCAACGACGGTTTGTAACCGTCGGTGATACACCGACGGCTAAACACGGTCGGTAAATCAGCGATGGTTAAAAACCGTCGTAAATTTACCGTTTGTTTAAACCAGTCGTTGGCGTGGAGCCAACGTCGATTTTGGCAAACGGTCGCTGATGAGCAGGGAACCGTCGTTGAAATTTTTACCGACGGCTTAACGGTCGTTGATTCCAATATCAGCGACCACCTTTCCACCGACTGCATTTCAACGACTGCTAGCCGTCGTTGATATTTTAGCGACAGTTTTCTTTTGATCACCGACGGCTTTTAGCCGTCGTTAATTACCACATTTCTTATAGTGACTCTTGCGGGCCGGGGAGTATTGCATTTTTTGTATGTGTGCGGTTTAGATTCTTGCTTAGGAGTTCTTTTTTTTTTTGTGTCGGGTTTAGACTCTTGCTTGGGAGTTCCATTTTTTTGTTTGCTTGCAGTTTAGACTCTTGCTTAGGAGTTAGAATTTTTTTGTTGGTGTGCAGTTTATACTCTTGCTTAGGAGTTAAATTTTTTTGGTGTGCGGTTTAGACTCTTGCTTGGGAGTTAGATTTTGTTTTAGTGTGCGGTTTATACTCTTGCTTAGGAGTTAGAATTTCTTTTGGTGTGCGGTTTAGACTCTTGCTTGGGAGTTAGATTTTGTTTTAGTGTGCAGTTTATACTCTTGCTTAGGAGTTATTATTTATTTTGGTGTGCGGTTTAGACTCTTGCTTGGGAGTTAGATGTAGTTTTAGTGTGCGGTTTATACTCTTGCTTGGGAGTTAGAATTTCTTTTTTTTTTTGTGCCGTTTATACTCTTGCTTGGGAGTTTTTTCTTTTGTTTTGTTTCGCATGCGGTTTATACTCTTGCTTAGGAGTTAGAATTATTGACTTGCGGTTTACCCTCTTGCTTAGGAGGAGAATTTTTTGACTTTGCGGTTTAACCTCTTGCTTAGGAGAAGAATTTTTGACTTTGCGGTTTACCCTCTTGCTTAGGAGGATTTCTTTTGTTTGTATCCCCGAGGTTTTGTTTCCATGCCCCCTAGGTATTTCTCTTAGAATATTTTTCACAATCATGGCGTCGACGGATCCTCTATTGATGTGTCGAGATGAGTCGATTCATTTTCATGACAAGCAATTGTAAGTTCCATGTCGTGCGCTTTACTTGCTAGTTCTTGAAATGTTTTGGGTTTGATCCCTTGCAAGATGAAGGTCAAATCCCAATGCATGCCTTGGATGCACATTTCGACTGCAGAAGTTTCTGACAAATGATATTTACATTGCAAGCTCAAAGCACGCCAACAATTAATGTAGTCAATGACGGGCTCATCATTCCATTGGTGAGTCTTAGTCAACTCAACCATGCTGACAATACGTCGAGTGCTATAGAACCTGTTTAGGAACTCTGCCTCCATTTGATCCCAACTATTAATGGATTGTGATGGTAGATGCGTGTACCCGATCAAAGGCCATCCCTTTAAGAGAACATACAAATTGTTTGGCGAGGAAATCGTCTATGGTACCAGCATTGTTGCATGTTTCTACAAAGTGAGCAATGTGTTGCTTGGGATTTCCTTTCCCATCAAATTGTTGAAACTTTGGGGGCTTGTAGCCAAAAGGCTTGCAGCTTATCAATTCTCTTAGTATAAGGCTTTACATAGTGATGACTTCCTTGAGAACTTTCCCCAAGCTGATTCTTGACTGCACGAGCTATCAACAATTCGAGTTGTCGAGCTGTTGGTGGACGGTGACCTCTCGTCTTCGCTTTCATCACCACCTTGGCTTGATGATGCGTCGACTGGGATTCTACTAAGTTTCTCATTGAGGGCAACAATTTGCTCATTTTGGAGTATGATCTGAGCATCCTTTTCCTCTCCGTCCTTTATCAATTTCTGGAGTAAGATGTTCATTTCAGCGAGTTGTTCCTCAACTGTTTTAAGCGAGGTCACCATAACGAAGCGGTGACAACACCTTTCTTCATTATTTTATTGTGAAAACCAAGACTCATGTCTTCCATAAAGTCACCTAAAGTCATAGATTTTCGCGGGGGTGTCGGCGAGTTTTCAAGAGATTGAGAGATGTTCTTGCTTGAGGCCGTTTCTCGGTTTATTGTTGATGACGAAACGAGAGATGAGAGGCAGAGATAGTCCCACCGAGTGTGCCAAAATTTGTATACACAAATTTCGAATCAAAATATATAAGACAGGAAACAAAGTAACAAAGAATTTATATTTCAATAAATAAATTAAGTACAATCTCTATAAACAGTTTATAATAAAAATAAACTAAGTCCTACGATTACGTTCAGTAGCTTGAGAGTGACACGTGTTGATGTCGGCGTGGAGTTGAGTGTATAATGACGTTTTGTCAGCGTCGACGTGAATTTGAATGTGGGATGACGTTTTGTCAACATCAACCTGAGTTTGAGTTTTGTTTGAGTGTATTCGAATGAGGGGCAAAAGCTTGAATCTCGATCGAATGTGTTTGAGTGTATCTAAGCAGTCGGCACGGATTTGATGTGCTTGTTGACTATTTGCGAGAGAGAATTCCAAGAGAGTTTTATGAGCTCTTGAGAATAATAATTTTCTGTCCCTCAACTGAAGGGGGTGAGGTCTATTTATAGGGAATGAACATCCCTTCATGGACTTGGTAGTTTATGGGCTTGGGTTCGTTTATGACTTGGAAGTCTTTTTACCTTTGCCATTTGACCATCTTATTTGGACTAGTGATATGGGTGGCCCAAATATTCAACAACCCAAATTATATTTGTTTTTGTTTTGATTTGGATATTTTATTTAGGTGGGCTAAATTAATTAAGCTGAGATAATTATATTTATTTTTAGCCCAATAATAATCAATTTATTTTAATGTAAAACACTAATAAATTTTTAGTGTCTACGGTTGGTATGGCTTGATAGGTTGCGGACTACCGATGGAGCTCCACGGATGTGGAGTGAGTGATAATGCTAGGTGTTTGATTTGTGATCTTTGCTGATGAAACTCAAGACCATTTATTTTTTTCCTATATTTTCAGTCAGATTGTTTTGCAGAGAATGCTGAGATGGTTGGATATTCATACAAGCCATACTACGGTTCGAGATATTAATTCATTGGAGTGCCAGCAGCGGGCTCTCAAAATTCAAGAAGCAGGTCTTTGCTAGTGTGATTAGTGCCATGGTGTATTATATATGGTGGAATAGAAATGATGTGTATTGGAACAAGAAGGTTAATACTCTAGATAATATAGTGTATAGAATTCAAAAGATGTTGTAGATAGATGTTATGGGGCTTTACCAAAGAAAGTAGCAGTGAGTGATAGAAATTGGATGAGGCTACTTACATTGCAAGTGTGTAACTAATTTGCTTGGTTGCCTTTGAGGGAGGGGGTACAACCTAGTTGGTTTATGCCTTTTAGGTTGTAAAGTTTGTTTTGCAATGATATTACCTTAGAGCATCCTTAGCAATGAACCCAAAATAAATGGTTCATCATTCTCTCTCCTCTTTTCTCTCTCCCTCCATCATTTTCATGGCCATTTTCATTTTCACTCTTAACAATGAACCAACAAAAAATGGTTTATCACTCTCTCTCTCCTTTTTTCCTACCCCACCCCATTTTCTCTCTGTTCGATGGAGTTGTATTAATTTGTGTAAAACCAATTTACTAATTAATTGTAATTGACTCTTATAATTATTAATTAGTAATTACTCATTTTTACTGTATTTTTTTTTCTAAATAATGAATTAGGATTAGATATATAATTAAGATGATTAGAATCCATAATTATTTTATATTTTTTACGAAAGATTGTAAGGTCAAAACAAAATTTGATGAAGAAAAAAATGATAATTGAAGGAGAAGAGAAAACGAAATTATAAATAAAGTATAGCAAAATGGGTATCTATTTATAGAGAATGAAAAATTATGAATTTTGGTATTTTTTTTTTTTTTTTTTTGAATTTTTTTTTTTGAAATATTAAAGTTACAAAAATTGTAATGTTAAAAGTAACAGAGCTAAAAGGATAGGAGTTAGCTCAAGTGGATAGAAGCACTCCCCCTTGGCCCCTGAGGTCAGGGGTTCGATCCTTACCCCCAGCATTATGCTGGGGTGTTTCCTTACCAACCAATGTGTTGGTGTTTCCTAGAGGCTAGTAGCCTTGTAGGGGTTAGCCCTTGGGCTGACTTAATTTCCTAATAAAAAAAAAAAAAGTAACAGAGCTAATAAAAAGCTGCCAAATGGCGTGTTGGGAGTGGAGGCATGGAATTCTGACACGCAGCAGCATGCTCCTATTTCTTTTCCTCTTTTATTGTTGGGAAAGCCAATCTAATAGCGACATGTGGCGTGTTTAAATTTTTTTTGGATTTTTTTCCTTCCCAGCGACAGCATGGCAAATGATTTCTTCTTCACGAAGTGTTCGCATTTCCGAATAGTTCGACCTCGATTCACGCGTGAACGATTTTTTGGTTCATCATTAAGCCCAAATTAATTGTTCATCCTACGAACCATTGTTTGGTTCTTGTTAAGGATGCTCTTACTTAGCAAAGAAAAAAACTATTACCTATAAATTATTAATAATATTTTATATATATATATATATATATATATATATATATATATATATATATATATATATATATATATATATAGAGAGAGAGAGAGAGAGAGTCGGGATCCCGTGAGAAAGAATAGTTATATGAGAATAGATTAATATATGAGAATTAACAACAACTGTTAGATCAAAAAAGACATAAGGGCTGCGATTTGCCATAGCCGTAATGACAAAACGTGTCAAAAACAAGGCGGTGCGGCGAGCACAATGTAACACCCCCCCAAAATCCATACACGTCTACGACTACGTTGCATCGACTTCGGGAGTGTTACCGCCGCGGTGAAACGCAAGGCATAATAAAATCAAAAACGTTACAACTTCTTATTAATAAAACTACATTGCGGCGGAAATAAAATGTTCACTTCAAATTACAACTCGGGAATCACCATAGACCCCTTTTTATTCAAACCATTAACTATTCATACTAATTGTTCTATAAGTTCAATAAAAACATTTAAAAGCTTATAAACCAGAAAATATCCCACGTATGCCAAACTCATGCAGCAACACCAGCACACCTAGTCTGCTCCCCATTGAAGCATCAATGGTTCATCACAGGACAACAAACAACACAATAACACACAATCAGCTATGCCGAGTACATAGTAAAGCAGTAAGTGCATACAAGCATAAACAGAATAATAAGGATCATTCCTAGACATGATACTACCATCGCATGACATTCTTTACTTTTTTATTTAGTTGGCGTGAGCGGGCACCGTCATCTTACTAGAATCATACGGGCTCTTTTGAATCCTTAATAGACAACTTGGTCTATTAGATGGAATGTAAATACGGTTTCGTTCCGTTCCACATCCATCACCTTAGTATGCATACCCCCAAGATCGTACGGAACCTTCCGCCTACTTGAGTTATCAAAATTTATAAGGACACTACTGTCGTCACAGTAGGCCTGCGTAGGAGTGTAGAACAAGTCCCACACTCCCCCCATTGTTCATCACTTGTAGGGAATCCAACTACAAGTTTATTGCCAAAATCCTTCTTAACAATATTCATTCATACAACATCGAACATATAATCGTTAAATTCTTAGGTACATTGCTCAAATTCTCTAATTAAAGCAATCTCTTGCAACATCCTTGTTACAACAATAAATCATATGCTTTCAATCCAATTCTCATTTCATGCTTATAATGCGATAGAATTACGCATACCAATAATAACTCATTCCAACTCACAAGTCATACAACAAGGAAATACATACAGATTTCCAATTGATTTCATGTTACCAAACAATCTCATCAATCATAATCAACCACGGTTCCCTATCATGGTTCTAGGTTCCAATATAACAATCACAACCTAAACATGATACTAATATATCGAGGCGAACTAGTACGCGTACGTACCTTGTAACGGAGAATCTTTCTTTGGATTATTAAAACGTTCAAAGCTTATGAAATTGGGACCTAAACGAATAATAGAAATACTTCGATGCTAAATCCTTGAGTACGAAGAAAATAAAAATCGGCTCAACTAACTATGTAAAATTTTAGTGTTTCGAACAATAAATGAACGCTCTTGTTGGTTAGTCTTTTATTTCAAAAACTTTATTGAACTAACATATATATTACTTACTAATGAGGTGCTTATAAATCTGATTTTGTTTAACTTTTACACTACTTTGTTTACAATAACAAAACTTAACTAAATACCTATATAAGAACTATAAAATCGAGATTTGAAGAACTAAACCAAAGTAAGAATTAGTAATATATAATAAATCCGATTTTGTTTAGTTCATAATATACTTTTATTTAAAATCACAAACTTAAACCAATGTACATAAGTATAATAAAAATAGAATTGAGACTTATACATCCTCCTAAGAACTACTAATATAGTTAAGAATTTGATTTTTCCTTTAACCTTTACTATACTTAGTGTACAAAACTAAGTCAAACCATTATATCCAAGTATTATAAAATCAAATTTGAGGATTAAAGTTATCTCAACAATTAAAGCATAATTATAATTCGATTTTGTTTCAATAATTCTATGCTTTATTAATAATTACCAAACTTAATCAAAATACATAACAAAAATCAGATTTAATAAATTGATTTGAAGAAGAAAAGAGAGGGAAAAAACCATCGGAAGCCGTCGACGGCCGACGCCGCCGGAGCACCGGCGAGCCACGAACCTTTGCTTGCATGTGCGACACTTCCGGCGGCGACGACGGGAACCACGACCCGAGTTGGGCTGGATCACCGGCGAGAACTCGCACAACCACGCGAGGTTCGGCCCACCTTCGCGCGACTCCCACCAACGCTCGAACCACCGGACGCGACGCGAACCTCCACCGCGGCCTCGCGCGACACTTCCGGCAACGTCCACGAGCAGCGAGGCAACAATTGCCACCGGCCAGACGCCGGCGAGGGGTTTCCCCGGATGCGGTGAAGAAGAAAGAAAGAAAGGTAGAGAAGAGAAGGAGGAAAGAAGAGATCTTGAGAGTGAAGAGAGGAAAAGAAAAAAAAGCGGTGACTAAGTGAATAGGGTTTTCAATTTTTTTTTTTTCTCTCTTCCTTTTTATAGTATGAGAAACCTTAGTTTATTAGGATTCGTTTCCAAATCGAATTCGACTTACTTAACAAAACCGAATTAAAATATAATTAGGTACCAAGGTAGGTTGTATATTTAAATTATAGCTGTAGGCTTACCTAAACTATACTATACTTTACTTTCACTTCTACTTTATATTTTCTTATTTATAGCAAAATAACTCCAAAAATACGGAGTATTACACACAAGGCGCACCGAGGCGCACGTGTCGACACATAGGCGCCACGTAAGCTGCGCCTAGCGCACGGCTTGCGCCGGGCGCACGAGTTGCCACGTAGACTTACTGTCTCATATAGAGTCCTGCGCCGAGCGCACTTCTGCGTGAGACGCGGCTTTTCTTTCTTATCTTTTTTCAAAGCGCGTACCACGTGTACGCTTTCTACTAGGCATGCCGTGTCATGAGCTTGACACGTCAGCTTGCGCTAGACCTTGGGCGGCGCGTGAAGCGCAGTGTCGTTTTCCTTAAAAATAGGCTCGATTTCCGTGCGGATTTAAGAATGGATTTTTCACATTAACACACTTCGAACTCGACGAATACTTTATGGACCTCTCTACACGAACTACTCCCTTCGTCCCATAATAGTTGGAACACTTTCCTTTTATGTTTGTCCCCAAATTAGTGAACACTCCCATTTTTGGCATGGTCCCACTTTGTTAATATATTATTTCTTTTACATATCTTTTGGCCCACACTCTACCTTTTATCAATAAAAAGTTACCCATCTTTCTCTTTCCTCTAATAAAAAATACCCCACCAACTCCTATCATATCTACTTTTTTAAATAAAATAACATTTGATAACCACACTACAACTTGTCTTCTTAAACTACGTGTCCCAACAAGTGTTCAGATCTTTTTGGGACGGAGGGAGTACAAACTTCCCTACAAAATTCATAATTTCGAATACAAACACATTCAATCTACATATTTTCATACATTCAGATTTTCAGGCTTCACGATTGCTCGTCCCGAAGGTTGTCAATCTCGTAGACCTAAGCCACAGTATAATCCTGAGGGTCCTTAAATAAATTCTCTATTTTTATATTGAAGTTACTAACTGTTTCTTTCATGATGTCGATCTTTAATATAAAAATCATGCCTTTGTACATTCTAATCCCTTTTCTATGCTTTATTTTATATTCATATTATTATTATTATTATTATTATTATTATTATTATTATTATTATTATTATTATTATTATTATTATTATTATTATTATTATTATTCATATCTATGCATATTATATGTTTGCCTGATTGTTCTATACATATTATATGATTGTCCTGCTTTATTACTTTTATCACCCACTTGTTATTCCCTGCTAATCAAGACCTAAAGAAGCTGTTATAACATTAATCGGATTAATTTGGACAACTTCGCTAGGTTCACTTTGTAAATTGATTGCATAATAACATATCAATAAATAATAGTCTTTTTATGTGTTTCCAGAACCAATCTAGACTAAATATTTTTGGGGTGCTTAAAATATTGTGTGGTTATTCTTTTGCATACACATTGATACTAATCGATATTTAGTAGAGGCCAGCAATGGGCAATATGATTCCTGACTGTGTTGTACCCTCACCTAGGGGTGCTTATCGAACGAGCCGAAGGGCTCGGCTCGAGCTCGTTTAACTTTTCATGGGCTCGGCTCGAATCGTGAGCTCGACGAGCTTGGGGGAGCCGAGCTCGGCTCGAGTCCGTGATTAGTTTTTGCGGCTCGAGCTCGTTTTCAGGCTCGGTTCGAGCTCGGCTCCAACTCGGGTTCGATTTTGGGCTTGAGCTCGATTATGGGCCCGAGCTCGTTTGGGAAATTTACTTTTTTTTATCTTTCTTCTCATATATTCCTTAGTTAATATTTTAAAAGAAATACTTAATATAATTTTTTATTATAAAATACTTTTTTAGTATAAAATAATAATTGAGCTGTTGACGAGGTTTTCGAGCCGAGCTTTGCTTAGCTCAGCTCGGCTCGTTTAAGTCTCGAGCCGAGCCACAACGAGCCGAGCTTTGACCGAGCCGAGCCCGAACTGTTCGCGAGCTTGTCAGGCTCATTATCACCCCTACCCTCACCCCCAAACTCAATCTTTGGTTCACTTTGACCATCTATGGAGTCTAGATGGGGAAATCTACATTGGATAAATCCCACAATTTGTCCCTACGGTTTCCCATATCCAATTAGGTTTATGATTCTTCCTTTAAAGAATTGTTGGCGACTTCTTTCAACAATATATTTCTAATAAAACCTTTACAATGGGGTAGTTAAATCTAATACGCGCTCACACCGCATAGGCGAAATAAAAATACGCCTACACATGGAGACTCCACTGGGGAGGATTTAAAAAAAAGTTAAATTATTTTTAAATGAGTGGGTGAAACTTGAAAAATACGATTCATTCTCTTTTTATGCCTTAGAATAATATCTTGTTTTGCATATGCATGGCTATTGTTCGACCACCATAAGGATAATCTACCTTGCCTCATTAGCACATGTTCTATGTGTGAGGTCACCCCGAGGGGTTTGCGCTTTGTCCTTCCAAAAAGCTTCCTGAGCGATAGTGTTGGATCTTAGTCATAAGCAAATCTACCCAACCATGGCATTGTTCTCTTGTTCCTGACTTGAGAACTGGAATGTATCTTACATGTGGCCACCTTTTTAAGGAAAGGTACGAAGCGTGGGATCAATGTCTTAGTCATGGGCCCTTTTCATACTTGACCTAAACCTGACCATAGTTTGAAACGTAGAACTGGACTTTAGGTTGAGAACTTTGCATATTATTATCCTACTTGTGCATATTTACCTGTGTGTGACTTTAATCGTTTTTGTGTTACGCGAGTTTCGAGTAAAAATTATCGAACGAGTTAACGCGACGTGAAACGAAGAAATAGCAAAATTTGGTTCTTTTTCTGTCGCGCGCCTGTTATGCGTTTGACGCTCAAGGGTCGCGTCCTACGCAGCCTCCCGCGTCCCGCGCTTCCCATGTCTGCGTGCATCGACTTAGATTGCGTGACGTGCAATAGCCCAGCGTCTCGCGCATTCCATTCTGTTTGTTCATCTTGCGTGCCGCATTTTGGCCATCTTTTTTTAATCTCCTAAATCCTTTTTAAACCTATCTACATCTTTTTCAATCTCCATTTTTTTAAAAAAAAAAATCGCAATCCCCTACTCCTCTCTATTTCGAAAATTCTATCCTCATCCTTTATCAAACTATATCTCCCGTCTTCTTTTTTTTTTAAATGATCTCCCATCTTTTTTGAAAATTCATCCCCATATTTTTTTCAAAAATCACTCTCCTATCTACTTCAAAATTTCATCTCATCTTCAATCTCCTATCTTCAATCATTCTCCACCTTTTAAAAAATAAATAAAAAATCTCCATCTTTTTTCCTATCACATATCTTTTTCCAAAATTCATCCATCATCCTATATCCTATCTTTTCATTCATATACATCATTTAGGATTCTTTTTAGTGTCCATCTTGTTGTAAAAGTCTCATCCGCTTAGGAATTCTAAGCGCACTAGAAGTCCGTCGACCCAAATGTCTAGATTCATCCGGTTTCACTCCATTTAGATTTTTTTGACCTCGTCTAACTCTATCCCTATTAGGAGTCTTAATTAACCCTTTCTAGGTTCACCCATCTTAGAAGTCTAGGGTCGTTAGAATTCTTGTCATCTCCGAAGTCTATAATCCATAGAAAGTCCATGCATAATAGGAGTCTAAAACCCTTATAATTTCGTCCATCTTATGAGGCTAAATCCATTAGAGTTCCGCCCGTATTAGGAGTCTAAAGCCAGTTGAATTCCATTTATTTCGGGAGTCTAGGTCCACTAGAGTTTCATGCATATTAGGAGTCTAGCATCCTTGAAAGTTCGTCAAATCTAGCATTCTTACGTCATTAGAAGTCCATCAAATCTAGGATTACAAAATCATTAGAATCTCATATCTATTAGGATTGCATTCATACTAGAATCCTTTTGCATTGCATAGTCCATCATTCATACAATTCATGTATAATTAGAATTCATAGGCATTTAGGAGTCTCATTGCATTCATACTCCTCATTTCATGCATTCCGCATTTAGCGATCCCGAACTACAAGCGATCGGATCCCCTTTTTGTGATATGTAGGCGGCCTTTACGGGTTCGAACGCATAGATTAAGTCATGCATACATACATTAGGCCTAGGTGCATCCAAAAGAGTCCCGCATACATGCATTAGGTCTAGGTGCATCCACAAAAATCCAAACAAATATATCATTCATTTAGGAGATGCTATTTTGTTCCTAGAAGCTCAACTTTTAAACAAACATACATTATTTCATTCCATTTCTCTCTCTCCATCATCATTCTATCTCTAAACCTCCTTTGATGATCCATGTAGAAATCAAGCGACTTTGAAATGGGCGAGTCCGGCCAAATGCCGAGCAACAAGTCGCTTGAAATGGCTAGAGCTATAGCAAGTGTCGGCATGATGGAAGAAATAGCTATAAGTCTTGAGAAGATCAAGTCTAGTGAATCTCCCTGGATTCAACAAGAAAATGGAGAGTGTTGTTCATAGGGTAACCAATGCAAATTCTGTTTTGAGCCCATTGATAACACTAAGGCGAAGGAAACTTCTGAAGAGTTCTCTACAACTGATATCCCTAAATTCAAACCAACTGATAACCCAAAGTACTATTTAAGGAACTTTCGTGCAACCATGATTATTAAATCGGTTGACCCTGAACTTTACCCAATGGTATTCCCGACGCTTTCATGAAACAATATGAGTCGAACACACAACTGCAAACCTCCTTTAGAGAACTCGAGAATCTTAAACAAGGTGAAGATGAAGGGTTTACCACTTATCCGAATAGGTGGAGAGAGAAATCAACCCATATGGTATCAAATTCTGCTACAAAAGGACTTGGTACGAATATTCGTTTCTAACCTTCTCCATAAATACAAAAACCACCTCAAATACTTGGGTCTTGATAGCTTAGCAAGAGTATATGATGTGGTATCCGAATGAAAATGATTTGCTTGAAAAATGCCGAAGATAATGACCTCAATGTCATTGAAATAGACATATAAGCCCAATTGCTCATTAAAGCATTTGGAGTCGCTTAGGTCCAATCAGCACGAAAAATACACTTCTTCTCTTTTCATTCAGAAATAGACCTCATGAAGATTGAGCAACGAAGTTTGTCTCGTCATTTGACATAGGAGTCTAGACTTAGGATTTCATTTTTCAGTTTCATCTCTCTCATTTTGCCCATTCTAATATAGGATTTTCCCTCTTATTGCATGTACTCATACTTTCAAATAATAAATGAGTATTTTTTTCTCACCTTGCATTAATGAACATTAATGAAAATTATGATTGTCGCCTTAAAAGAGATGAATTTCTAATACTCATGACTATTCTAATAAAGGCAATGAACAACTGGCATATATAAAAGAGGCATTCCTCCCTTTCCCTACAACTATTCCTCCACTTCAACCTAAATACATAACACTCACGCCCTTTAACCTACCACATAGGAAGTATACTTGATATCAATTTAATGTAAAGGGGCAAGTAAAAAAAGAGCAACAAAGAAATAAATCAAAGCGAAAAAAAAAAAAAAGCAAAAAAAGGACACAAAAAGTGAAAAAAAAAAAGAGTGTTGCAAAT
Source organism: Beta lomatogona (assembly GCA_947646795.1). Taxonomy (NCBI): domain Eukaryota; kingdom Viridiplantae; phylum Streptophyta; class Magnoliopsida; order Caryophyllales; family Amaranthaceae; genus Beta; species Beta lomatogona. The sequence continues at coordinate 887,870 of CANSNZ010001100.1, read as the reverse complement.
AAGCCCATCAATAGCCATGTCAAATGAACTTCTTTCAAAACCTTTAACTTCAACCCAAAACTTTGACCAATCGGCCTTGACCTCCATAGCCAAATCCATTACAAGCCAAATCATATATATGATAAACCTTCTCATGAACAACCGACAAACATGCATATCGCATCCCAATAAGCCATAAAAGACAAACGAAAGCCCGCTAAGTCGAAAACCCATAAGGGAAACTTAGGCAAAAGTCAGGGAACCTTTTCATTCATCAGCTGAACTACGAATGGTGTCGATTACGCTAAAGATACATAGGAAACCTCACCCCGAGGTCGACCGCTTAAAACCAAACCAAACCTACATCACTATGCACCCTTGCCAAAGACCTCTTCCAAATCAATGTTTAATTCAGTGCTTAATTCATTGAAAGTGGCTCCAAAGCAAAATGCTCGGCCACCAATTAAAATGTTAAGAGCTACGGCTGGCCTGATTCCATCGTGGATACGTAGGCAACCTATTTTGAGGCCCGTCCATTTTAATTAAAAACATATTTTCAAGGCTCGCCTAGGCCCATGAGAAAAGCGCAATCGCCCAATCATGATTTTTTAATGCTCATCTCTACCCTTAGAACTAGACTGGGATTTGAACCTGCATCATTAGTGTACCTTATTGCGTGAGTCAAGTCATTATGACTCCGCCTTTTCTTATTCTATTCCCTTGTGTAGACACCAAATTTTGAACCCCTTTTTCAAAAAAGGAAATTTTTGAATACGAAAATATGTGTTGGTGATAATCGCCAAAAGCAGCTTGAGAATGATTAATATCACTTTATTAATTACTAATTAAGTCACGTAATGATTTTCTCAGAGGTAATTTATAGTTTTAAAACTTTTTCATTTGACTTCGGGTCAAAGATTAATATTTGTAAACCGAAAAGAAAAATAACAAAAAACGAAAAGAAATAAAATCCCCCAAACCCACGCCCCTTTTCTTCTTCTTCTTCCCTAAGTTTTCTTCTTCATTAATTTTTCTTCTTCCCTAAGTTCTCTTCTTCGTTAAGTTTTTCTTTCCCCCAAGTTTTCTTCTTCATTAAGTTTTCTCCTTCCATCCTTCTTCCTTAATGGTTAAGTCTCTTCTCTCCTTTCAATAGCTCTTAAGTTTTCTTAAGGCTTAAGTATTTGAGGTGGGAAGACACACACCTATAAATACCCCTAACTTCAACAATCCAAAGGGGGAGAAAAAAAAAACAAGGAAATCATCAAAACAAAAAAAAGAAACTCCTTTACCTCTCCATTTCTTCGGCACCAACGTTGTGCATCATCACCACCACCATTGTCCATCACCACCTCCACTACCAGCACCACCTTTCTCCCTGCCTGCGCCGTCCCACCACCGGAGCTCCACCAGCGATCCATCGCTGCAGCTCCAACCCATTTTTACTCCCCCCTCTTATTATTCTCCTCCCATTGCTTTTTTTTTCTGTTTCGTGCTACCCCCTTGCTGCCCAACGTTCAGATTACCACCTACACATCCCCTAGTCGGCGCATCACCTTCCTCGGACCACCAAGACTCGCCGACGACTGCCGCTGCAACCCCAAGATCTCTCATCTCCCTCGTTGCTTGTTGCTCTCACTCCACCTCTCCCCTGCTTCGTACCGTAGTTGGAAGCCTCGACGGAGCCGCCTTGCTGCACCGCTGCCGCCACTCCCTCGCCAGTGCACTATGTCCATGTCGGAGCTCCGACCTCCGTCCGAGTTCTTCCTCCCTCTCGCTGCTCCTTGATAGCAGAGGTACACCTCTTCTTTTTTTTTAAATTCTGATTTTAGTTTTTAAACTCAAGCCCAATGATTTGGTTTAGTGATGGGCCTAAACTGATTTTCAAATGAGTCATTTGGTTATTTCATATCTCTTACAACTTGTTGGGCTAATTAAACTAACTTAGTCATGTTTCATTTACTCTTGTAGTTTGAAATTTGTGATTAAATGTTAAGAACACTTAACTTGTATAAATGTCTTCATACTAGTTAATGAGTTAATGACAACTATTGGAGTATAAGTACGATAATTTTGAAACATAATCATTGTTATTATATGGCAAACATTTGTATATTCTTCATTATCATTTACTAATCTTTTCTTGTTTTTCTCTTATTCAATTTTTTATACTTTGGAGTGATTTGGGTATGTGGAAGTCCTAATAGGTTCCCAACCTTAAATCACCCCACTTAAAATAGCCAACTCTATTGGGGAGGTTCATAGGAGATTTGTGTTTTAGGAAGTAGGAAAATGTGTAATGTTAGTTTATGTGATTTACACTATTAATCATAAAAAACCATTTTTCAAATATTCAATAAGAAATCATGCATAATTATCTCCAAAATAAGAAATTGTGCTATAATTTTGCAGAAATAAGTTTTCATTTATAAATTGGAAATCATACAAAATCAGTGGTCAAAAAAATTGTTTTTATGAAAAGTTTTGCTGCACATAGCTCAAATTAAAGTTATTTTTATAAAACCTGAAAAAAGAAAACAATTCCTTCACATGAAAAGGTATAATGAGTTCACATGAATTTTCTAATTCATTTTCATTATTACTTAACAAAATAAAAATCATCATAAAAAACCAAATCAAAAGAGGTTAACTAATCTCTAATTATTCATAAGTTTATAAATAAACTCAAATTCGGATATCTTTCCAACAGGTTGAAGATCAAGGAGTATCATGGTGAAGATCAAGTTTGAACATTTGTATAGATCATAGATTTTGTACATGTTGTAATAATTCTTTGTAAATAGTTATTACATTACTCAATGAAATTATATGGAGATATTTATGCATGATTTTCATACATAATTCCACAAGTCGTTCTTTTTTTGAATAAAATGAGCAACCAATGTTGTAAATATTGCATGTTGGGCACAATATATCATAGTATATGAATTAAATGACTCAATCTCAATTAAGAGGAAAAATTGCAAATCTAGCTAAGTCAAATTGTATGATGATCCATCATATATTTCTAAAATTGTTCTCCATAATCTTCAAATGGATCAATTATATAATTTGACATAATTAGAAAGGTAATTATGATCTCTTATTGATTTTAGGCCATTTTCATGTGTCTCATTCTAAATGGCCAAATTCAGATAAGCCAAACATATAATCTCCAAACTCCATTTCAAATATTCAAAATGAATTAATAATCTTGAAATAAGATTATTTCTTATCAATCCCAAAAGCCTTCAAATAGGAAGCAAATCTCTCCTTTTAAGAACCCCCATTAATCCTTTCTATGGCATCATTAAGCGGAGTGATTGCCTCAACTTTAATCCTTTCTATGGCATCACTAAGCGGAGTGATTGCCTCGACTTTAATCCTTTCTATGGTATCACTAAGTGGAGTGATTGCCTCGACTTTAATTTAAACCTTTATTTGGTTTCACTAAGCGGAGTGATTACCTCAACTTTAATCCTTTCTTTGGTATCACTAAGTGGAGTGATTACCTCAACCTTTCCATTCTTAATCACTAATTAGGGTGATTATTTTAAACCATTATTAATCATTAATTAAGGTGATTATCTTTCCTCTTAAGTTTAATCACTAATTGATGTGATTATCCTCCTTCATTTCTAATTACTAATTGAGGTGATTATCTTTCCTTTCATCATATTTAATCACTAATTAGGGTGATTATCTTAAACTTTGGTTAATTACTAATTAGGGTGATTAGCTTAACCTTTCATCATATTTATTCACTAATTAGGGTGATTATCTCCAATCATTATTTAATCACTAATTAGAGTGATTATTTCAAACCCTAATAATCATAAATTAGGAATATTATTTTCCTCATTTAATCACTAATTAGGGTGATTATCTTAAAACTTGGTTAACCACCAATTAGGGTGATTAGCTTAACCTTTCATCATATTTAATCACTAATTACGGTGATTACCTTAAACCTTAATAATCATCAATTAGGGTGATTATTTCGACCTTCATTGTTAATCACTAATCAAGGTGATTATCTTTCCTTGAATAATCACTAATTAGGGTGATTACTTATTTCCTTCCTTATTAATCACTAATTAAGGTGGTTATCTTAATCCTTTATATTTAATCACTAATTAAGGTGATTATCTTAATTTCGTTTCAATCACTAATTGGAGTGATTACCTCGTTTTAAATAGATTTGTTTAATTATAAAGGAGAGTTATTCATAATCTATTCCCTCCTCTTCTTTCCCCAGTGGAATTGGCCATTTAGGGTGAGACATATGCTCTAACTACGACGGTTTTGATCCATGAGTGGATTCCAATCCCACAATGAGTGGTACGTAGTGCAACTTCAGTGCTCAAACCTACCATGTTCAAATGATATATTAGTCCTAAATAAAAATGGTTGATGTGTATATGTGTAAATTATGTGATTTTCTTTCTTTTTAATAGCCATGATTACTTTAAAATGGAAAATAACGCATTTAGTAGGAGCCCGTTCTTTAGAACGGAAGAGGAGACGAGTTCCAGACTTTCGCACCTCTTAACCTAAACCCCGAACCCTATCTCATGGTATGAAAGACCAATTTTCAAAAAAGTCTTATCCATATGAAGTCATCATCGTTTTAAATGATTTTTCTTGAAATTGATTTTAAAACGATTTATTAAATAAATTTGTCCCTATTCAGATATTAATAGGGTGGCGACTTCCAAGTTTTCTAAAACTCAAAGTCCAATGAGAGACTTTCTTGGGATTCAGACCGTTAATTAAGACAGTCAAAAATCGAATACCACACCTTGCCGTTTTCTCAGCTACATTATCGCATCTAAGCCAATCTTAGCATAACCTTTCAACACTCAGCGCTATGACCGCGCCTCATCTTTTGAGTGTTTCTTTCTTTGGCCTTTCTTGTCTCTTTCACCTTAGGAACCCTATATGGAATCTTTGGTCGAAACTTCCACTGAGTGTGACGAGATATCTTCAAAATCAAGCAACCAAGCTGGGTACTTCATCAACTCCATCTTACGGAGGGCTTCATCACCGATCCACGCGAGAAAATCATAGGCTCCAAGTCTAGGCTTATCGTAATAAGGACTTCATTACGAGTCCATACATGAAATCTTGGGTTTCAAAATCCACACCGATACAAGATTGAACCTACTTTATGGGCGCATTTGAACCCTTGGCATACAAAACTCGAAGCATATACAACTGAAGCGATACAAAAGCTCGTTCTACAATGAATTTCAAATCCAACATCATCCATTAATTGAATAGGCTCCATGTGTACCTTGATAAGGACTTCATTACGAGTCAATACAAAAGATTGTGGGCTCCAGACCCATACGAAATCCTAACTGTTTTATGGGCTTACTTATGCTCATAACAACTACAACACATTTCGAATCAAACATAACTTACGTGGATCATCCTTGGGGGCTTCCCATTTCTCCTCTTTCGAAAACAAGTTTTCTAAAGCGAAAATTTGAGCTTCTAATGGAGCGATCAAAGCATCATATCATATCATTTGCATTGTGTCACGTCTCTACATTTGCATTACATATCTGCATCATCCAAACATTGTGTCAAGCATTGCATCCTTCGTCCTTAGCCATAGGATTCTAGCGTCAAGCATCGAGTTCGCACACACATGCACACCCACGTATGCACACACGATAGCACCTTTAAGTCTAGAGTATTAGAGGTCACTCTTTATAGGTCAAGTATTTTCCTATCCATACACTAGCATCCACATCACAGGACACATGCATGTCCCCTAGTTGTTTGTCAATATATTTGTGTGTTATTTGTATTCGCATGTACCCAACATTAAATGACTCTATACGAGTTATATTCCGCCAAGGTATGCGGACCATTACAATTTAACAACGAAGACAAACGCTATATACATGGTGCGTCCGAGCGCACCGAGCAATCTTTGTGCCACACGCAGCAAGCTACGTCCCGGCGCAATATCTTTGCGCCCAGTGCGAGCTCTGCGTCTCGCGCATAAGCCTCAACAAAACGCTTGGGGGCTTCTTAGCGAAGAGGGGCCCACACGCTTAATTTCAAATGATTTCAAATGTTCGTTACGACATTACGCGCGACAATTCAACGAACTTTCAAAAGTTTGCAAAATATACGATCTTGTCGTCCTATAAATTTTCAACGTCCATCACTCAAGAGACAATGAATACTTAGTAAGATCAATGACGGGATACAAGCCGTCAATAAAGGGACACAAACCGTTAGGTCTGCAGACCACTTCCAATCAACTACACTATTTGCCCTGGAGCGGGAAAGCCAATAGCTCTACACAATTTGCCACTGGAGCGGGACAACCAATAGCTCGGCCCCGTGGAGCGAGACGACCCAATAGCTCTACACAATTTGCCACTGGAGCGGGACGGCCAATAGCTCGGCCACGTGGAGCGGGACCGCCAATAGCTCCACACAATTTACCCTAGAGCGGGACGGCCAATAGCTCCACACAATTTGCCCCGGAGCGGGACAACTAATAGCTCGGCCATGTGGAGCGGGACGGCCTAATAGCTCTACACAATTTTCCCTGGAGCTAGACGACCAATAGCTTAGCCACGTGGAGGCGGGACGGCCTTTAGCTCTACACAATTTGCCCTAGGCGGGACGGCCAATAGCTCGACCCTATGGAGCGGGACGGCCAATAGCTCTACACAATTTGCCCTGGAGTGGGACGGCCAATAGCTTAGCCACGTGGAGCGGGACATCCAATAGCTCTACACAATTTGCCTTGGAGCGGGACGGCCACTAGCTCTATCATCTCATGATTTCTTATTTCCACCTATCATCTCATTTTTGCAAATTTACAATTACTTTGCAAATGTGTTCATGTATGTCTCTGTTCTGGAGCTTTTGCTTGTTTTGCGGGTACATGCGTAAAAGAATGATTTTGGATTGCGAGCATCCGAAATCATTCTCCGTCCCCGACACGTGTACTTTGACTTTCGGTTTTGCAAACCTCGATCAAAGTGGGGGTTTATGTAGACACATAATCGTGTCTCGCCATTTAAGGATCGAGTGATGAAACATACCGTGGTCTTAATTGGTCCGACCCAAGGGCAGAGCAGTAAAAAAACCCATTCAAAACCATTTCGAAAGTGTTAAAGTCCTACTTTAAAGCCTAATTAATTATTCATGATAATTAATTGTATTTTGATCCAAATCCTTTGAAAAGCCCAATTAATTGTTGAATAATAATTAATTGTTTAATTTAAATAAAATAAATATTTTCAAAGATATTTTCATAATCGGATTTTATCCCGTAAAATTAGATTTCCTAAGTTAAAAAATAAAAGAAAGTCTTTAAAACGCGATTTTATCAACAAAAAAAACTGCCGAAACGTGTCAAAAACATGCTGAGCGTACCAACGTGTGCTTAGAGCAAGGCCTTCGCCGAGCGCATGTGTCGACACATAGGGCGCACATAAGCTGCGCCTAGCGCACGGCTTGCGCCGAGCGCATAGAACTGCCACGTAGACTTCTGTCTCATATAGAGTCCTGCGCCAAGTGCATTTCTCAGCTTGAGACGCGACTTTTCTTTCTTATCTTTTTCAAAGCGCGTACCACGTGTACGCTTTCTACTGGGCATGCCGCGTCATGCGCTTGACACGTCAGCCTGCACTAGACGCACCGGCGCGTGAGGCGCAGTGTCGTTTTCCTTATAAATAAGCCTGATTTCTGTACACATATAAGAACGGATTTTTCACATTAACACACTTCGAACTTGACGAATACTTTACGAATCTCTCTACGAACTACAAAACTTCCCTACAAAATTTATACTCTCGAATGCAAACACATTTAATCTACATACTTTCATACATTCGGATTTTCGGGCTTCACGATTGCTCGTTCAGAAGGTTGTCAATCTCGCGGGACCCAAGCCATGGTATAATCTTGAGGCTCCTTAAATAAATTCTCTATTTTTATATTGAAGTTACTAAGCTTGTTTCTTTCATGATGTAGATCTTTAATATAAAAATCGTGCCTTTGTACATTCTAATCCCTTTTCTAAACTTTATTTTATATTCATATTATTATTATTCATATCTATGCATATTATATGTTTGCTCGATTGTTCTATACATATTATATGATTGTCCTGATTTATTGCTTTTATCAGCCACATGTTATTCCTGCTAATCAAGACCTAAAGAAGCTGTTCTAACATTAATCGATTAATTGTACAACCTGCTAGGTTCCCTGTAAATTGATTGCATAATAACATATCACTAAATAATAGTCTTTTTATGTGTTTCTGAACCAATCAAGACTAAATATTTTTAGGGTGCTTAAAATATTATGTGGTTATTCTTTTGCATAAAAATTGATATGAATCGATATTTAATAGAGGCCACCAATGGGCAACATGGTTCCTAAGCGTGTTGTACCCTCACCCCGAACTCAATCTTTGGTTCACTTTGACCATCTATGGAGTCTAAGCGGGGAAATCTACATTGGATAAGTCCCACAATTTGTCTCTACGGTTTCCCATATCCAATTAGGTTTATGATTTCTTCTTTTAAAGAATTGTAGGCGACTTCTTTCAAAAACATGTTTTTAATAAAACCTTTACAATGGGGTAGTCAAATCTAATACGCGCTCACACCGCGTATGCGAAATAAAAACACGCCTACACATGGAGGTACTCTTTGGATTGAAGTACGCCTTTGATGCTGGGTTCAGGACCATCGAGTCGGAGTCTGATTATTGCCTCACTCTTATCGACCTCTTTCGAGGAAGATCATGAGAGAATAACACTACCCAGAATATTGTCAATGATGCTCGTAGTTTAGCTAGAAATTTTGATGCTCGTAGTTTTATTTTTGCTAAGCGCTCTTGTAATAAGTGGTTGACTCTATTGCCAAGGCTTGTCTCTCTTGTGAAGAAATGTTGGTTTGGATGGAGGAATGTCCCCCAAACTCTATTTCGTTTGTTCATGAGGACAAAACTTTATTGCAATGATATGTGATCCGATATTTTCCCGTCAAAAAAAGAACTAACCTTCTATAATTTTTGAAGGATTCGTATGTTTTATAAAACTCAATATGATTATAAAACCATTCATTAGAAAAAAAATCCCAATTGATCTAGTCAAATTGGGATTAACTGATCCGAAATTGAACCGAATTAGTTGAGCTCGGAGTAGTTGCTAAAGTCGACTGATCCGGTTGAAAACCGGACCAATAAATTTGGCTAATTAAATGATCCGGTTTTATGTCTTGACCGGATCAATTAACCTTTAGTTGTATTTAAAAAAATCTCACCAAATTAATCAGAGGAAAAAGACGAGGGAAAGAGAGCAATAATCGCATCAAAAGAGCAAATAAAAAATGTACATTAAATAAAATGAAGATAGCTCTGTACCAAATAAAATCAACCGGGGAAAATAAAAGAAAATTTACATTAGCTGTAAATAACATGAATACCATAGGCTAGTCGAACTAAAATAAACCGAGTAAAATTACAAAAAAATTTACATTAACTCCAAATTACAAAAAAACAAAATCCTAGATCTACAAAGTAACTCAAAAAATCGAAAAATTAAATCGAAAAAGCTAAACCTAAATTATAAACGAAATTAAATTGAAAAAAATTTCATAGCTAGCTCTAAAATAATAATAAAAAAGACGAGATTACTCAAAAAGAAAACCAAAAATTGAAAAATTAAATCACGGATTCATCATTTGGCGGGTGGTTGATGGCGGCCCGGGCGGGTGGTTGATGGCGACTTGGCGAGCTTCATCACGGATTCATCGGTGTTGGACGTTGAGGAGCCGATCTCGTGTGTTTTAGAGGAGCCGGAGTGAAGAAACGGCCGTGCACGGCGCACCATCGTTACTCGGTGATCTCGAAGGATAGCCACCTTATGATGAATTTCATCTTAAAAATAATGAATTTAGGATAAGGATGATCCTAAAAATGTGGTATGTTCGCCGCTTTCGAAGAGATCCAAGAGATCTAGAGGATGAGGACTACAGTGTTTGGGTGAGAAGATCTCGTGTGATTCGTCGGTGTTGGTGGTGAGAGCTACGGTGTTGGGCCGTGGTGGATTAGAGGAGGAGATCAAAGAGAAGGGAGGAGGGATGAGAGATCGAAGAAAGGGGAGGGGCTGTTGTGTTGGGGTGATGGTGTTTAGGGTTTTGTGTGGGTGAGAAGAGGATAGACGAAAGAGGGATGAGAGAGTAGAGGGTGAATAGGGTTTTATGGGTGAAAGAAGGAGAAAGGAAATACTTCTATTAAGGAGGGAAATTGCTTATTTGTGGTGACTTGGGCCTCAAATAATTGAAGCCCAACCCAATCAATTATGCATTCTAAAATTTACACGGAAAAAATATGAACTTAACATAACCGGATCAGTTTTCTTGTGTCATCTAAGGTTTTTTCCACTAATGATTTAGCCCTATATGATTTTCTACTAAAATAATCAAAGTTTTAACGAGATGGAAACCTGTTACTAGATGCTCCCTCTTCAACTTTTGCTTCAAGATTAAAGTGAGTTGTGGACAAAGTAACTCGGGATAATTTACGTGCCTTTCTCTGTCGTCTTGGAGTGTATAGACATGCCGCTGTAAAATTCTGTATGAGCACACACCAAATTTATTATGTTACGGTTCTTTGGTTTTTTTTCTGTTTGATCATGACTACTGCAACTACTCTGTTAAAGTGCAAATTGGTCCCTACCCGGCCCGGTCGGTGCGATCGTCTGCTTCTTGGCTGTGCCCACCGCAGGGATTCAAGGTTAATATTGATGCTCGCATTGTCGATGGGTGGGCGTGTGGACTGGGGCTCTGATAAGAAATGAACAGCGACACTAGATTGCAGATGTTGTTAGCAGCAGGCAGCAAGATGGTGCAGTAAAAGGCTAATTTGGCGGAGATTGATATTGTTCGGGGTGAAGTTGGCCAGGAGGCTAGGTTTGAAGAATGTCATCTTAGACAGTGATTCCACTAATGTGGTGAAGAAAACTAAGCATGGTGTTGTTCACTACAAGAAAAAGCTGAAATAACGACTGCTTCACAGCGACGGTCAGTAAAACGGTCGGTGATGTAAATTTTAGCGACGACTCAAAGCAGTCGGTGATCACCGACTGTTTATAATGTACGAAGCGACGGTTTAACCGTCGGTGATTTTCAGCGACGGTCTTAAGCCGTCGTTGTCAAGGTTAATGTAAATCCGAAATTTTTTTTTACCTTAGGCGACGGTCTAAAGCCGTCGCCGATTTCAGTGGGGGGTTAAAATGAAATTGTGCTGTTTCGGTCGTGTTTATTTCGACAATTTTTGAGAGGGAAGTTAGGAGGCGAATTGAAGAAGGCGACGAACGCGACACCACCTCCACTGCCGTTGCCGCGGGAGACACCACCTCCACCTGCCGTTGCCGCCGGTTAGTAGTGCTTCATTTTCTTGTCTTTTTTTTAATTTTTTTTTAACTCATAAAACCAATCCCTAAAAATTGGGTTTTTGGGATATAGGTGGCCAAAACCACCTTAAGCCGCCGGAAATCTTTCTCCTCCCTTATCCAATTTTGCGGGCTTGAGCTCTCCTCTACACTACCTTTGAACTTGGTAAAATTCCCTCTCACTTTTATCTTTGCCTTTAAAATTGCAATGTCGGTTATTACGTTTCGTTTGTTACATTAATTTTTTGTTAAAATATGATTGTTGGTCGAGATAATTCTATGCTCATATTGTAAAAGCTTTTGCAAAAGAAGTGTTCTTGTTTGTGCTTCTTATCTGTTTGAAGAAATGCTTATGTGAATTGTGTCTTGGTTTTCTCTAAGGGTGGGTGATTGGGTTTATTGCTTGATTTGTAGTGCAAAATTCAGTAAATTGTTAACTTTCTGTTTTTGGGTTAGTTGATTGTATGCCCACATTTGCTTTATGTTTCTTCTAAATTGGGTGTGTGAAATTTGTTTGATACATGTTGACGTTGTGATGCTTTTGTTCAATGGTTTTTATTGAATGAATGGTGAAAATATGGATTGTTTCCTAATATCTATTTCGGACTCAATTTTTGTTAATAATTTCATTTTTGAATTTTTTGGCACTCACCAAAATCTCATTTGGCTTTGTCGATGTAGGTGGCCAAACACCACGCCCGACTGCCGTCCGCTTGTTCGAAGCCCCGCCGCTGTAGGTACTCTTTAAATTTTAAAATCTTTAATTTTAATAGTAAATATAGTTTATATGGTTAATTGCTTAATTTTATGTTTAAATTTTGCTAAATGCTTAAAGGTTATAAAAGTTAAAAACTATATAATTATCACAATAATTTATTTATTGCACATTCCTTTATTTAGTTTACACTATTCAAATTGTTTATATTGTTTTTCACATATTTGTTTTCGTGGAAATAGTTTGGATGATGTTATAAATTTAATTTAAGTGTTTAAATAAATATGTTTGCATCATCATGTGCCTAGATACCCGTTCAAGGTATACTCATTAGGAGTATATCTTGAATAGTCCCCGATTGTGGCTTGTTCTTCGACGTTTGACCTCACTTAGGTGGTGAATGTATGCCTTTTGTTCTATTCTATGTAATTTCCGGTGATGTTGTTTCTCTATGTTGTTCTCTGGGTACATATGTAAGCTTTTACGAAGGCGACATTGTGTACTTGGAGAACTCATGGGAAATCTTTGCCGGAATTTACGTAGAAGCGAATAGTTGGCATACATTCACTAGTGGGGTTAGACGTCGAAGAATGGAGTTAGGTTGGAGTGATAAGGACCTTTGGACATCATTTTAGGCCCTATATGTATTTCACAAATATGTTTTAATTGTACGTATGTTGGTTGTTAATGAGTATTGTCATTGAAATGGTTTAGAATTGTAGAATTGGTCACCATGAAACGGAAGGAGCGTTGGTGGATGTATGATAGATATGACAATGTGCGTAACTTGAGGCCCGAGTTCTTGAGGGGGTTGATGAATTCATTGATTTTTGCAAAGTCGATCCCGAAACCCCAGGTAAGGATGAAGTTAGATGTCCGTGTCCGAAATGCAAGAACAGACGTATGCATGACGCAGACACGGTTAAAGTGCATTTGTATAGCAAGGGCTTTATACTCGATTACTACGGTTGGTATTCTCATGGTGAAGAGTTACCTCGGCCCGCGGAAGAGCTATCTAATCCGTGCCGTGAAATGGTTTTCGATGCTCTTGGGAATAACCCGGAACCGTCCCTTGTTGAAGAGCCTAGTGGAATGGAGGAGGAGCCTAATCCTCGAAGCAAAGGTGTTTCTTGACCTATTAAAGGCTTACGAGGAACCGTTGTACGACGGGAGCTCCATGTACGTGTTGGAAATGGCATCTAGAATCGTATCTTTGAAGTGTGAGTACAATTTGCCACATAGGTGTGTTGATGCTTTTGCTTCATTAATGAAAGAAGCAATACCTAGCAACAACAACATGAGTAACACATTTTACGATACGAAGAAGATCTTGGAGGGATTAGAGCTTCCCCACGAGAAGATTCATGCTTGCCCCAAAGGTTGTATCTTTGTTTTGGAGAGCCGATGCACACTTGGACGGATGTAGAGTGTGCGATAGCGGCGGATACAAGAGGACTTCTAAGGGGTCTTTAGTTCCAATGAAAGTTTTGATTTATTTCCCGATCACACCGAGATTGCGAGAGGTTGTATGCAACAAAGAGCGTTCTTTGAAGAAATGACATGGCATGCCAAAAATCCAAGAGTCGAAGACAAAATGGCTCACCCTAGCGACGAGTGAAGCTTGGAAGCATTTGGATAGATCATTTGGCGAATTTGCATCGAGCCTAGGAATGTTCGGCTCGGTTTGTGTACCGATGGGTTTGGTCCACATGGAAAGTTTGGGGGTCGATATTCATGTTGGCCGGTCATCTTAACCCCGTCCAACTTGCCGCCATCGATGTGCATGAAAAAACCCTTCATGTTCCTTTCGTTGCTCGTTCCTGGTCCTAAAAATCCGAAGGAAACTTGGATGTGTACATGCGACCCTTAATCGAGGAATTGAAGCAATTATGGGATGTTGGAGCAACTACTTATGATATTTCTAGGAAACAAAATTTCAATATGCGTGCCGCCATTCTTTGGACAATAAATGATTTTCCTGCTTACGGTATGCTATCTGGCTGGTCTACCGCTGGGAAAAAGGCTTGTCCTTATTGTATGGATAAATCCAAAGCTTTTGGCTCGAGCATGGGGGTAAAGTTTCTTGGTTTGATTGTCACCGTCAATTTCTTCTCGAAGATCATCCTTTTCGTAAAAACAAAGTAGCTTTTTGCGAAATAAGGTTGAAAAAGGGTCTCCACCACACATCATGTGCGGGAAGAGTTGTGGTCATGTGTTAAAGACTTGCCAAAGGCTACAGATGAAAATGTGGCATTGCTTCCTTTGTAAAGGAAAAATGTTTTTCACCCTTGAAAGAAGTATCTTACATTTTATTATGTTTTTGTTAATCTTGCGCGTTTCTACTTTCTTGCATTTTAGGTAATCATGTCTAATCCTAAGGGCCGCGGAGGTCGAGGTGGCTTAGGTGGAAGCCAAGGTCGTGGGACTTTGACTCCGAGGGAGCTTTTCGGTCACCGGATGTACAAGGAAGCGAGACCCTATGTCGAGAACACGGGGAGATGATTCACGGGCACGTGACATTGGTGACCACGTACGGAGACTCAGATGACTCATACGGAGGAAGGTGAAGGTTCGAACCGTGCACCAAGAAAGGTTTTAAGCCCTCTTTGGATTGTGGTAAGTTCGTAAGCCTTCATTTCATGATATTTGTATGCAATGATATTCACAATTCACGTGTTTGTTTGGTTTTCAATTCGGGTTTGATGATAACAAGGTTAGTGGGTCCATCAGCGACATTTTCCAGGGGCCATTTTCGACAGACCATGGTTCAATTACGGTGAGGTCGATGATGCAACAAAGACGCATTGGTGGAACATTTTCACGGTATGTATGAATCGAATTATGAAAAATGAAATTGATTATATTACTTTATTAATATCTTTGTTTAATGTTTGACTAAAGGGTATTTACGAATGGCCTCTTGAGTTAGAAGGCCTAGTGAGGAAGGATTACAAGAAAAAGCTTCATCTCGTCTGCGAGACTTGCGATGCTTGGGTGGTTAAGAAAGCCAAGAAAGGCCAAAATGGTTGGGGGAGACGATATACGAAGACATGAAGAAGAGAAGTGAAGACCCAATATTTCGGGAAAAATGCGAGCAGGGCGAAGAAGAGCCGAAGAGGTGGTTCCCTGTCTAATCCATTGAGCCGTCACACTTTCAGGGTTCTATTTCGGCGGCACAGCATGCTAGGAAGATGGTAAATATGTTTCATATCTACTACTTAGTGTAATTTACATGAATATGTTCCATAAAGCCTTTGTTAATTCAACAATGTCTACAGGCAAAGAGTAGAGGAGGAGTACTCCCTACTGCTCCCGAGTTGTTCTTGAAGACTCATTTCAAGACTGTTCCTGGAAAAGGAGAAATTCCAGCAAACAAGAAATCAAAGCAAATCTCGGTACATACTTCTAAACATATATTTATAGGCAAATATGATTGAAAAGTTTGATGGTAGTTTAAGTTAGAATCAAATATAGGCTAATATAGGCCATTTTAGGCCTTTTTACTTGAAATTGAATGAATACGAGTACTTTGATGCTAGTTTAAGTTATAACCACCTCAAACATCATATATGTAGTTAGTTTAGTGTATTTATATGTTGTTTTGATTGAAAATACACAAAGTAGGAAAGTTAGAACCAAATGTAGGCTAATATAGGCCATTTTAGGCCTTTTTACTTGAAATTGAATGAATACGAGTACTTTGATGCTAGTTTAAGTTATAATCACCTCAAACATCATATATGTAGTTAGTTTAGTGTATTTATAAGTTGTTTTGATTGAAAATACACAAAGTAGGAAAGTTAGAACCAAATGTAGGCTAATATAGGCCATTTTAGGCCTTTTTACTTGAAATTGAATGAATACGAGTACTTTGATGCTAGTTTAAGTTATAACCACCTCAAACATCATATATGTAGTTAGTTTAGTGTATTTATAAGTTGTTTTGATTGAAAATACACAAAGTAGGAAAGTTAGAACCAAATGTAGGCTAATATAGGCCATTTTAGGCCTTTTTACTTGAAATTGAATGAATACGAGTACTTTGATGCTAGTTTAAGTTATAACCACCTCAAACATCATATATGTAGTTAGTTTAGTGTATTTATATGTTGTTTTGATTGAAAATACACAAAGTAGGAAAGTTAGAACCAAATCTAGGCCAATATAGGCCTTTTTAGGCCTTTTTACTTGAAATTGAATGAATACGAGTACTTTGATGCTAGTTTAAGTTATAACCACCTCAAACATCATATATGTAGTTAATTTAATGTATTTATAAGTTGTTTTGATTGAAAATACACAAAGTAGGAAAGTTAGAACCAAATGTAGGCTAATATAGGCCATTTTACCCACTTTATTTTACTTGAATTTGAGTATATTTAACCAAATGCGGGAAGACGTACAAGAAGAAGGCTGGATCATTGTACCACTCGGGGGTCACAGCCGAACCCCGATCTGTTGTATTGGGGAGACAGGTTGGGGGGGAGGAACCGAGGAAAAGTTCGGGGGTTGGGTCGGGGAGATCATTTGTACTACAACTCTTCATCGGGGCGAGGAGATAGCGGCTCTTCACAACCATATGAGCCGTCCATTTTATCTCGAGATTGAGGCGCGAGGTGGAGGCAAAGGTCGGCTGCGCGGATGGAAGAGGTGGAGGCAATGGTCGCAGCACGGGTGGAAGCGTCAAGTCGGGCCATTGTTGAGGAAATGATGAGGAACATGTCTAGTTTCGGCCACATGTCCTCGGGTTGCAACCCGGGCCCCCCTCCACATCGCAGACCCGGACGATGACCCGGGGGTTTGGTGGTGGCGGTAGTGCTACACGAGACACCCTTGACGGTGTAGTGTTTTTGCTTTCGGCAACTTGGTAACTAACTTTTATGCATTTAGTGTCAATATTTATCGGCATCTCGCTTTGTTTCTAGATGTGTCGGGTTATTTTTTTTGGAACCCGACTTCTACTTTATTTCTCGACACCGGGATCTATTTTGCGTACATATATTTAATCTAGGTAGTTTGTCTAACTATAGACATTTAGTGTCTATATTTATCGGCATCTAGCTTATTAGTTTCCAGCTTTGTCGATATATATTTTTTGTAAACACAGAATTCTACTTTATTTCCCGACATCGGGATCTATTTTGTGTACATAATTGTAATCTATTTCATGTAATTATACAAGTATCAATGCAAATTACAAGTATCAATGCAAATTGTAATATATATCAAAATTGCATATTTTTGTAATTGAATGCGATGGAGGAACGGCTTTAGTGTGGTCCACAAGCATGCGGTTGTCTTTGTACGAGGTTTAATTATTGGTAACAACAAAAATATTCTAAATAATATTATTTCAAAAAAACAACGACGGCTAAACATTAAATCAACGACGGCTAGGCAGTCGTTGCAAGGTATACTATGGACCCAAAGACTTCCTCTTCAACGACTGCTTTTACAGAATAGCGACAGTTTATAACAGACGTTGATTTGGCCCATACAACGACTGTTTATAACCGTTGGGAAATTACCGACGGTTTTAAACCGTCGCTAAATCAACGACGGTTTGGAACCGTCGTTGATTTAACGGCTGTTTAAAACAGTCGTTGGTTTGGTGCCGCGTCGGTTTTTTGGAACGGTCGGCGATTACAAGTAAGCCGTCGGTAATTTACTCACCCAGACGGCTCGGCGGTCGTTGATTCTAAATTCGGCGACCACACGTGCACCGACGGCCATTTAACGACGGTTTAGCGGTCGTTGATGTTTCACCGACGGTTTCCCTAATATTACCGACGGCTTTTAGCCGTCGTTAAATTCAACCTTTCTTGTAGTGGTTAATCAATCACCATTCTTCCTCTTAGTTGATGATATTTGCAAGGAATGTCTATTATTTGATGCTTTTGAAAATTCTCATGTAATATGATGCGAGAATGCAGTAGTGTATCTAGTGGCAAGATGAGACTCACGTTACGTGTATTTTCCCTGAAGTCTTTTGACTTTTGTCATTTTGTGACACCTTAAAGTAATAAACATCCACTATAATAATTTTTTTTCCTCAACTACCAAATATTGCCTCGTATTATTCTCAGCTCTCCCAAAAACTTTGGGTATTGTTATTTACCGCTCTAATTTTACTTAGTACGTAACGCACTTGTATTTTTTTTTTTTTGTAAGTAAGTAGAATTGTATTACCAAACTGAAACAACAAAAAAGTTGTACAAGTGAAGCTACAAACACCAGCACACGCTATCAACACAACTACAGAGTTATAAACTCTGTAACCAAGCTATGTCACTGTCTCTCATGTTCCCCACCAATCTAGTTTCAACTCTCTTTTTGACTATGTACTTTACATCATTTACAACATGATTTACAGTTCGAATTTGTGAATTCCACATAACATTATTTCGTTCTTGCCATATTTTATACACCACATCAATGATTCCAGCTCTAATCACCTTTTTCCTAAGTTGACTTCCTTTGTATCTTCTTCTAGTCCAGTCCAGGAGCTGTACAATGTTCCTAGAAGTGGTATTGATCCCCAACCACTCCTTAACTGTCTTCAAGCATTTTCTACTGTATATGCACTCAAAAAAGAGATGATGCTGGTCTTCTTTCCCACTGTAACAAATCAAACATTGATCTTTATCACAAACCCCAATTTTAACTAATTTGTCCCTGGTTTGCAATTTGTTCAGCATGACCAACCAACAAATGAAGCTGTGTTTGGGGATGTTGTGGTGATCCCACACATCATTGCACCAATGCAATCTCTCCCCTGTTGTTGCGCATCTTTTTATACATCTCGAGGTATTAAGGCGAGGTGCGGTTAACCGATTGTCACCACAACAATTCATAATATCTTGCCTACCTTTGCAAATGTACTTAATAGCCCAACTTGATGTCTTTGGAGGAGTGAACTGAGCCCACTGCTGATCCTTAATATACATTGCGTGAATCCACTTAACCCACAAGTTATCAGCTTTCATTGCAATATACCAAGCTTGTTTTCCTATCAAGGCTTGTTCCACTGTATAAGAGACCTGAAGCTCAACCCACCTTGACTTCTAGGATAGCAAACCATATCCCAACTCACATATCCTGGCTTGGAACTGTTGCAAGTGCCAGTCCAAAGGAAAGAGCGACAAATTGCATTAACTTGCTTGATAACCTTCTTAGGGAGTAAGAATACTTGTGTCCAGTAAACACAAATACTTAGCAAAACAGAGTTAACTCATTGCCTTCTCCCTGCAAATGATATGTTTCTAGTGCTCCAAGTTCGAATTCTACATGTCATCTTTTCAATCAACTTTTCACAATCAGCTGCACTTAATTTCTTAGCACTGATGGGTACCCCAAGGTACTTAAATGGAAGAGTGCCTACCTTGAACCCCGAGCTATCAACTATCCTTTGAAGCTCTTGGTCTGTCATTCCACAACCATAAATGTTGGACTTAGTGGTGCTAGCTTTTAGACCAGTGGTGGCTACAAACAAGTTCAAGCCCTTAAGAATCATGTAGACAGATCTGTAGTCTCCTTTACAAAAGAGGACTAAATCATCTGCAAAGCACGGATGATTTAGACCTAGTGTTTTACACCTTGGATGAAAAGAGAACTGAGGTTGTTTGCCTACATATACCATGATGCGAGTGGGATACTCCATGCATAGTACAAAGAGTAGAGGGGACATAGGATCCCCCTGCCTAAGTCCCCTCTTAGAGTTAATAAACCCCGTTGGAACACCATTTATCATCAATGTGAAAGTAGGACTAGTGACACAAACCATGACCATTTTAATGAAATTGTCAGGAAAGTTCAAAGCCTTCATCATATCCTCAAGGAACTCTTAGCCAACGAGTGTCATACGCTTTTTGAATATCCACCTTCATTAAACAACATTTTTGCTTTTGGTTCCCCATATACATGCTAACTATATCCTCGCATAGCAGCACATTGTGTAAGATACTCCTCCCTCGCTACAAAGGCTCCCTGAGTCTCGGAAACCAAACTAGGAAGCACCCCTTTAAGCTATTCACACAAGAGTTTGGTGATACATTTATACACCACAGAACAACAAGAGATGGGTCTAAAGTCACTCACGCTTGTGGGGCATTTAACTTTGGGGATCAGTGTAATGGAGGTGACATTAACTGATTTTAATAATTTGCCAGTGTTGAAAAAATCCAACACATCAGCAGCCACATCTTCCCCTATCAAATCCCAGCATTTCTTGAAAAAATAACTATTATAACCATCCATACCTGTTGCTTTGTCATTAGGAATTGAAAACATAACCCTCTTGACATCTGCAACTGTGAATCTACAATCCATCGACTCTGTTGCTGAAGATAAAGCTTTGATCCTTGCTCAAGGATCTGGCTCTTGACCTCACATCTACCCTCCAATTGTTGATTCAACATGCCTTGATAAAATTTTACAAAAGCCTCCTGGACTCTGGTACCATCATTCACCCATACTCCATTGACATCTTGTATTGGGTGAATTTTATTTGAGTTTCTTCTAGTTGTAATAGACTGATGAAACAGCCTAGTATTTCCATCACCCTTATCAATCCATTGGGCCTTTGATTTTTGTTTCAAGAAGCTAATATATATATCCTGGGCTCTTCTATAAGCTATAGAAGCTTCTTTTTCTGCACTTGTATACTCCATGCTCCCTGGCTTCTTCATCGCTAGAATTCTGGATTTCCAATCTGCCAACGCCAACCAATTCATCCATTGATTTAGTTTTGCGAGCATCTGATGCAAATGGGCAAGTCACCTTCTCTTTCCCCTTGTTGCCACCTTTAGAACTCTTGCTCCCTCGAGGTCTGCCCATGGCGCCCACCACTGTATTTTTGTACTTTCCTCCTTTTTACCCTGATTTCCCTTCTTTTCCATTTTGTTATATAAACCAACACTACCCTACTACCAAACCACAAGTCAATCTAGCCCACTTACCACAATTCAACCCACCAAACTCAAACACCACAAACCGGTGGGTAACCGTTGAACCACCACCAGACGACGTTGTCTTTTAGGAGTCTTTGGTGAATATACCTTTGGCCAGGCGTCTTCCTTAGATATATTTTTCATCTCCTTGAGGATGGTACCGTTAGTTGCTATAATTTTCATCAAATTGGCTTTTTAAGTAGCAAGGGTGATAATTCTTTGTTTGTCTATTGCATGGCAGCATGGGTCATTTTTTTTGGACCCCTACTGGAAACCCCTTGGTAATAAAGAAAGACCATACTAGACCAGTACCTCTCGCAGGTCAGCCAGCCCGGCTACACAGCCACACAGGTCAACGCTCGAGAGTAGGGGATATAAGGGAATCCCTACTTCCGAGAACAAGTAGGTAGTGTGGTTCGAAGTTGTGACCTCAAAGTCACCAGGTGAGTTGAACTCACCACCTCCACCAAGCAAGCTTGATTGCATGGGTCATATATAACTTTCGTAGTGCTCGATGTATATGATATTGTACTCACCACTCCGATGTTGTTCGGTCTCATCTCAAAGCTCTTTTGAAAGCTAGTTTTACATGAATGATTTTGGTCCTAAGCTATTTCGTTGGTATTTTGTGTGACTTGGACTCCCTCCAATATGATTATCTCCCAACAAAAGTATGTATACGAAATTTTAGAGGGCGCTAGCTTGAGCACTTGCAAGTCCACCATTAAGACATGTGGAATCTGAATCCAAATGTAGCCCTGAATTCTTGGGTCCTCTAGGATCTCACTTCATATGTTGCATTCTTAAGATAAGATTCTCTCTCATTCTCTCCTACCAGACGATCATGGCGAATGAAAAGTACGATAAATACTGAAGTATTTCTTGTAACCTATTAAATTGATCAACTTTAAATGGAACTAATATGAGAAGGAAGTCCTAAATTTGAAATTATTCATATACATATATGTAGTATATTATCAAATCATGGATTTATTAGTTGATATATAAGACACTCAAAATTCTTCGGACCCATTATTATTGGAATTGGCCCGAAACCTCGTTAAATCCATACGGTATAATTGGGTCTACCTTCGTAAGGCTTGACTACAGGAAGAGCTCAAATTTGTTGTTGGCCTGTGTATTTATTGATCAGTGTACATCCATCAACATCACCCTGCTAATGTGCGCCATCACTCTTCATTATAGTGTACTAGGGGCTTTCTTTTTAAGTCCAATTGCTACATGCAAATCTAGATCCAACAAAACTAATCCGTATCTGATTATCCAAAGTAATTCAAACGGAAATTCAAAGTATAATATTTAATGTTGTTTTGAATTAATATTGACCTCATAAGATAATGCATGTGACTATATTGATCAAATTATAATCAAATTTAATACTAATGGGCAATGGATCGAATATTGTCCAACCAAATAAACTTGAATCTGAACTGAATGACTCAATGTTGCAACGGAATATATATGACTCTAAAACAATTGATTCTGCTTTAAATCTATTCAAAGACTCGATAACTACATTTACGTTATCGGTAGGGTTCTAAGATTTTGGAATTGAGATAAAGTAGTGTTTGGGAACTTTTATTTCATTTGTATTAGTAAATTATCATTCTTCCAAAAAATATTATAGATGCAAATGGGTAAAGTAGCATATGTATGTATATGCATGGGAATTTCATTACACTAAATATTAGCTCTGCGTTTCTTTAACGATTTTCCTATTACTATAAAAGCATAAACCTAGGAAATAATGAAGTTCCTCAAAAAATGAGTCATTCTTACGTTTTGTGTATGAGATGGAAGTTGATTATAACTGTAAGTATAATTAATGGACTAAGTGGGCCCTTTTAGTTTGTTATAAATTTAAGGAATGACATAGTATACTGATAAGTTTAGACAACTTTAAAAAAAATTAAGTTCATGGCCAATTATAAATTCAAATAAGTTAAGTTTATGATATGTTCGGATAAGTTTTGATAGATGAAAACCATATGTAGACTACGCACCGAGCCACACGTGGCAACTAAATGCATGTATCATCCAATCTATGTATTTACTAGAAGTGTTATACGTCAATTGCCAAGCAAGAGACGAGGATTGTCAAAATACCTTTTCCCGCATGAAATAGAAAGACGCGAGTTTTTGTAAGTGTGTGTGTTATTTCTTAGAAATTTACCTAAAAAGAAGTGTGGGCATTTAAACCTACTTCCCAGTTAACAAATAGAAACAAACGGTGCCAAATTGGCAGACAAAAGTACCTCAGAGCTTAGTTTGAGCTTTCAGAAATTGCCCAATTTTATGTCTTGAAGGAATCTTGGTAGAGCTTTCATAAATTTGTAGGCCTTTGAACTGTTATTATCATCTTTTTGGCTTTTTGTCACCCAATATCTGACATATGCTCACAACACTAGTCCCATTACTACATGACCTCTTTTCTGTGATTAACCCAAACACAACCCCACAACATGTGATTTCAATCCAACACTCAATCAACCACTACCAGAGTTCTATATTTTTAATGTAGTGGTGGTTGAATTGAAGTGACTCCATCCTACTAGTGATGTTGGTGATGTTACTATGATGTGATACACTAATATGGTTCCGATCACAAGTTCATCTTTTTGGTCTTGTTCGTTATCATCATCCGTTATTTAGTTAAACTTTCCTTTATGCTGGTTTGTATTAGTAATAGGTTGTCTTCGTTGTTTAATTAATGTACGTTTTTTTCGATGTCGAAAAAAAAAATTAACTAAAAACAAATGTTCAAAGACTAGTATAAGATGCTTTTAGTTCTTTGTTGTTATTTTTAACTAGTGGTATGCCTTACGGCTTCTATTACGTCAAATCCGATACTAGCCAAAAAAAAAACTAATAAATGTATTACTATTTTCTCCATCTCTTATAAGTTATAGTATTGTTCTTTGTGCGTGTTTTTAGAATAATACTACATTTCTCCATTTGGTCATAACTCATAAGTCCCTTTTATTTACTATCATATAAATAACATGTGGTCTCACTATGAGCAATAATAAACATCTAACCCGTAGATACATCTAACAAATTGTGTATATAACAAATAGTATATATAACAAATAGTGTTTGTGTTGAGGTTGAGGTGGTGGAGTAGTGATATCGCTTTCCACCTCATATCGCCGAGATTTAGGGATCAAACGCCGTGAGAGGCTCGTTTGAGGATTTCCCATTATCCCCCTCCCCTCAAGTGAGTCCCCTTCATCTTACCTTAAAAAAAATTAGTGTTTGTGTTGTTTTTCCCTTATTTTGCTACTCTACAAACAATTTTGTTATATGCACAAACACTATTTGTTATATACACAAATTTTATACCGGATGTTTATCTCTCACTATTTTACTTTTCACCAATTCTACTCAATCAAATATGAAAAATTTGTCTGGAATCCACATAGAACACATAAAAAAAAAAATAGAAGCTAGCATAGTAGACTTCCTTAATTCTGCCCAAACACCATTTGTCACAAGATTGTTTTGGTCTGACATATCTGCGTGCATAACTTGACGAAACCTTTCACTCAAAAAGAAAAAAAGGTTGACAGAAACTTTTCATAGTTGCTCACCTAGGATTTAAATAGGCAAGTGCAACTTCAATGGCTCCAAAAAACTATATTCATACACCTATTTTTTTTATTTGTAACTATTATACTTAGTTCGTACTTCGTACCTTATATTGATCAAGATATATTGTTGTCATTGTGTCGTTATGCTGTACTTTTTTCATATTGTTAGTATTAGTGCTCGAATCAAAACCTCCTTTCATATGTGCTGATACTTAAAGCCTTGTTCAAATATTAGCTAATGCTCATCTCTCTTGCATAATTTCACCACCCCTTTATTGCTTCTGTTTTATCGTAAAAAAACTGAGCATCTATATTGATATATGGATATCTAATGATTTGTAATTTCTGTGGGAAATCAAGTTTGTCCAGCCAAAGAGAACCTGTAATTCTGTAAATGCCTTCTAAATGAACATATTAATTGCCAGCACAAAATACTGAAGACGAAATCTTATATGCTGATTCCATACCAATCGCCCAATCTCGTTGCTAATAACGGTAAGGTGAGATCCTTGCAATCGACAACATACTAAAAGATTGGATCCAAGGAAGACATAGTCCATACTCCATAGGCCCACGGCCTAGCCAGACGAGCATGTCTGTAAATCACCAATCTTTCTAACTCTTTACCAAATAAGTAGTAGTAAAAGCTTCTTCCATATAAATGGATAAAAACTTTGATATTTCTTCCACGTGGAACAAGGGTTTTCTTCATCTTTTTCACTCTCTTTTGTATGCTTTTGCTTCGAACTCTTTATGATCATCAATTCATCCAACATCCTTTACTAATAAAATACTTCTCCTGCACTAAATTAATGCAACATTTCTATAAACGATAAAAAAGGATGTACCTTAGACCACTCACACAAAACAACTTTTCTCTATCCTTATTTTAGCATAAATATTTGGCAATTAGAGTTTTTGACAAGATTTGTTAGGGTTCAATTGTGTTGCCTTTTGCATTCCATCCTCTTTCATATATATAGTACATCACTAATAGGCAACTAAGGATTCTCTTTAATAGGAAATACATCAATCAATATAATTTCCTAAGATACACCTCAATACCCCCCCTCAAGTTGGAGCATGGGGATCGTAAATGCCCAACTTGCCAAGAAGTGAGTCAAACTGAAGCTTCCCAAGAGCTTTGGTAAAAATATCGACAAGTTGTTCCGTGGTGTGCACATAAGATGGAGCAATAAGGCCGCAATAATCGCATCTCGAACAAAGTGGCGATCAACCTCATATGTTTAGTCAGCTCATGGAAAAACGGGGTTTTTAGCCGGATGAAGAGCGGATTGACTGTCACAAAACAAACGGATAGCGAGTAGGATGATGAATGCCCAAACTCAATAGAAGACCTTTTAACCATTTCAACTCACAAGTAATGGCCGCCATGGAGCGGTATTCGGCTTCGCCGAAGATCGAGACACGGTAGCTTGCTTCTTGGTCTTCCAAGCAATGGGAGAAGCACCAAGAAAGACAAGCCGGCCGAAGAAGAGAGCGGCGAGTGAGAGGGCAAGCGACCCGATCGGAGTCACACCGGCCCGACAAGAGTCAAATCACTATCGGCGAAGAAGAATACCCGGCCGGGAGTACCCTTCAAATAGCGAATAACACGCAAAGCGGTACCTAATGGTCGATACGAGGAGCTCGCATGAGCCGAGATAAGATATGCACGGAATATGCCAAATCCGGTCGGGTGACGAGATAAATAGATAAGACGACCAACAAGGCGTCGATAAGGCTCGGGATCATCAAGAAGAGCACCTGTAGCAAGAGCAAGTTTGTGATTTTGCTCAATAGGAAAGCTAGCAGGCTTAGAGCCTAAAAGACCAGCTTCAGCTATAATGTCCAAAGTGTACTTCCGTTGGCAAAGAAAGAGACCAGACGAACTACGAGCAACCTCTATGCCAAGAAAATATTTCAAAGGACCCAAGTCCTTCATTTTGAAACAAGCGCGAGAGATAGGCTTTGAAAGCCTCCAAAGCGGCGAGAATCATTCCCGAAGCAACAATAAGATCGTCCACATACACCAACACATTAATCCGAGTAGAACCCCGAGTGAAGGTAAACAAAGAATAATCGAGTAAGGCCGTAAGAAGCCATACCCTTTAAGCGCAGTGACAAGTTTTGCGAACCAACACCGAGGAGCCTGCTTAAGGCCATAAAGGGATTTTCGGAGACGACAAACCATGTTAGGTTGAGAAGACTCAAAACCAGGAGGAAGTTTCATGTAAACTTCCTCATCCAAATCTCCATGTAAGAAGGCATTATGGACATCCATTTGATGAAGTTCCCAATTTTTAGCAAGACGAATAGCTAGGAAGGCGCGAACAATGACCATCTTAGCAACAGGAGCAAAGGTCTCGGTGTAATCAATGCCTTCCTTTTGATGATTGCCAAGAACCACCAAGCGAGATTTTTGTCGATCAAGATTACCAGTGAATCAAATTTGTTTTACGTAGACCCACTTGACTACCAAGAGCACGTTTGCCGGAGGCAAGGGCTCCATAGTCCAAGTGCCATTCTCCTCCAAGGCCCTAATCTCATCATTCATAGATTGGCCTTGACACGCATCCCGCATAGCCTCCTTAAAGGACCGGGGCTCGGAAACAGATGTGAGAGTAGCAATAAACTTTCGATATTTCACGAAAAAACTTTGACAATTAATGTAATGTGCAATAGGATAAGGATTACACGAGGAATGCGAGAGGAGCGAGATGAAGAAGGTGATGGACGTTCAACTTGAATGGTGTTCGTTACATAGTCACGAAGAAGAACGGATGGCGTTTTGGTACGATGACCCCGACCCAAGGCGTCTTTGTTTTCTAGTGGCCCAGAGTGGCGACGAGGAGATGAAATAAAGAGGGAAGGAGCAGACTATGGGCTCGGATGGTGGCCCAACAGGGATCGGCGAGAATAGAAAGAAGAACACCGGGCGGAATTTGGGGCGTGGGAGTGATGAACGGGAGACCGGAGGAAGGGGAGGAAATTTGGGCTGGGGTTGTAGAGACGCGGAGTGGGCTTGGGAATTTGGGACGTGAGGTCCGGGAGAGTTTGGTGGAGATGAGGTCGGATTTGGGGAAATGTGGGCTTCAGAGATGGCTGGAGAATGTGGAGGAGAGGGAGCATGTAAGGTGGGCTGGGTGGAAAAGAGTTCAAGAGAGGAGGAGGGCTCATAATCTGAAAAATCTATGTGGATGTCATCAGTGTGAGGAACAAGAGTATAAAGGTCAATATTTGCGGCTTCAGGATCACAAAAAGGAAAAGTTTCTTCAAAGAACTTAACATCTCTTGATACAAAAAATTCCTTAGTGTCAAGATCAAATAATTTCCAACCCTTTTTACCAAGAGGATACCCCACAAACATGCATTTGCGACTACGACTAGCAAATTTGTCCGCTTTAGACTTTTGATTGTAAGCAAAACACAATGACCCAAAGACTTTGATGGAATCATAGGAGGGAGGATGAAGACTAAATAAGAGCTCATAGGGGGTTTTGTTGTGAAGCAAAGGAGTGGGAGTACGATTGATAAGATGAGCGACAGTAAGAACACTCTCACCCCAAAAATATATAGGAAGATTAGCATGAAAACGAAGAGCTCTACCCACATTCAATATATGTTGATGTTTACGCTCAACCCTCCCATTTTGTTGTGGAGTACCAACACATGAAGTTTGAAATAGAATACCAGTGGCAGTAAAATAATCACGAAGGCAATTGAATTCAGTACCATTGTCACTTTGCACAATTTGAATATGTTGAGAAAACTGACGCTCAATCATAGCAATGAAAGCCATAAACATAGAAAAAACTTCAGTTTTATCAACTAATAAATAAACCCAAACAGCTCGAGAATAATCATCCACTAAAGTCAAAAAATAACGAGCACCACAGGAAGATACATGTTTATATGGGCCCCACAAGTCACAATGAACCTTTTCAAAAATTCTACTAGCTTTATGATCACTAATAGGAAATTTAGTGCGAGGATGTTTGGCACGAAAACACACCTCACAACCCTTATTCAAACTACCCTGAAGATGAAGAACAGGAGGAAGTAATTTCACAATCTTCTCGGAAGGATGACCCATGCGATGATGCCACAGAGCCAAGGAAGGAGAAGCTTCACCAACTGAAACATGATGCACATAAGTCCCACCACCAAAGAAGTAAAGTCCATCCCTTCTAACAGCCGCTCCAATCAGATTCCTCGACGGGTCCTGTATAGCACAAACATCAGAATTGAATTGAACAATACAATTCATAGTCGCAGTTAATTGTGAAACTGAAAGCAAATTACAATGTAAATTAGGAACAAAGAGCACATGAGTGAGAACAAGAGCCTCAGAAAGACGAACAGAACCCTCTTGCTGTGCCATAACCACCGTCCCGTTTGGAAGACCAACAGGACAATCGGGAATACAAACAACATCAAAGAGTACAGAAACATCACCAGTGACATGATTAGAAGCCCCAGTATCAACAATCCATTCAGTGGAAGTAAACATACCATGCAGACGATCGTCGGGAATTTTTGTATTACCCAAAAGACCAGCCAAAGCCTTCCATTGGTCGGCGGTAAAAGTGTAGCGGGGGAGGCGGCCCACAACGACGGCGGGTGCCACGGCAGCAGCCGTTGTGGCAGCATTGGCTCGGACAGTACCTCTGCCACGACCAGCAGCAGGTTGAGAAGTGGAGCGAGCATGACCACGGCCAGCAGCAGCCTGTTGGCGCTCCTCCCACCAAGTAGGATAGCCTACAAGTTCGAAACACGAACTGACCTCATGCCCCGTTTTCTTGCAATGCGTGCGAGTGAGATGGGATTTATCTTCCCTAAGCCGTGGCCGAGAGTGAGAGGAAGATCTTTGGAGTGTTGCGAGGAGCCACACGAAGAGCATAACTCACCACATCAGGTGATGGGTCAGGTGTGGTTTGAGCCAACCGAACACGTTCGGCTTGAACAACTAGTTGGTAAGCCCGATCAAGTGTGGGCAAGGGTTCTTGAGAAAGAATGTTAGTACGAACAGTGCTAAAAAAATCAGCATCAAGACCCATTAAAAACTGATGAAGTTTGCGAGTAGCACGACGTGCCTCATGTAATTGACCCGCAGAACAAGATGCACAACAAGTACATTGAATAATAGGTTCATGACTATGTAATTCTTCCCACACTACATTTAATTTCCCATAATAAGAGGCAACACTCATAGATTTAGTTTGTTGACATTGAGCAAGAGAAGATGTAAGTTGTTGAATACGAGGTCCGTTAGCCATAGCAAAACGAGATTGTAAAGAGAGTCCCATAAACGTTTTGCATCGCGATATTTGGAAAGCGTACCTTTAATCTCCGGAGAGATTGTATTCATGATCCAGGAAATAAGCATAGCTTGAATGGTACTCCAATCTGAAGAAGTACATGGAGGAGTAGGAGAAGTAATTGTGCCATCGAGAAAAACGAATTTACGTCGAGCTTCGAGCGCAAGTTGTATATCACACGCCCACGGATCATAGTTGGTAGAGGTGAGGCGAGTTGGGGTTATAAAATCGCCCGGCCTGTCTTGAGGACCGAGGAAGAAAGGAGAAGAGGAGGAGATGATAGGCGGTGGTGTATTTTTGACAGGAGATTCATCACCAGCCATGGTGATGATGAAGATGATAAATGGGTGTTAGAGTATGCGGCTAGCCTGATACCATGACAAGATTTGTTAGGGTTCAATTGTGTTGCCTTTTGCATTCCATCCTCTTTCATATATATAGTACATCACTAATAGGCAACTAAGGATTCTCTTTAATAGGAAATACATCAATCAATATAATTTCCTAAGATACACCTCAATAGTTTTGGAGCAAAAATAGAGTTTTGGACCACTTTTAGAGTTTTGACTAGTCAAAAACTCTAAAAGGGGTGTTTGGTAAAAGAGAGTTTTAGAGAGAGTTTTGAAATAAAAACTCTCAAAATGAAAAAGCATTAAAAGAGGATTAGGTAAAATATGTTCAATGACTCTTTTGCCTCTAATAATTATACTACACATATGCATTAAAATGTCTATAAATGTCATTTCACACAAACAAATGGCAATAAACTTTTAACAATTAGTTAATTGTTACCAAACACATTTATATAAAAAAGTTGTCGAATCAGCAGTCAAATCTGCTGAACAAAAAGTTAAAACTCTAATAGCTAAACACTAAACATTATTTGCCAAATAGGGCTATCCGATTTCCGATTTCCAATTCCCTTCTAAATCTCCACGCCAAAGACAAGTATTGTATTAATTTTGGAGTGGAGGTAGTACCAAACAAGTTAACCTACCCAGTTTGTAATATATTCTTGTGGATATTGTTGCATTCATTACAATATATATTTTGAAAATATTAAAAAAAAAATAGATTTGAAGGAAATATCAAATTTAATAATTTCATCTATGGATAATTAGAGATATTAGTGTCACAATTCTGCATAAAAAAAACATAATTCCTAACTGAGTAATTGAACTGGATATCCGAAAACATGCAACATTTATACGCACCTTCAAGTCAAAACTTTTCTAACTTTGAATTAAAATAGGAGTCATCATTAGGAAATAGGAAGCATATGTTGTCTAACTTGATTAAAGATAGTACAAAATAAAAGATATAATTATATAAAAAACTACAATATCGTTAACTATACAAACTACAAAGATCATCAAAATGAAAGCTCGACACGAAATGTTGAAAACAAAAACAAACTATTACTCTATAAATAAAAATAGTACTCCATTACTTCCGAAATTCGATGATTCCACTTCACAAAGGAATCACCAGAAAGAATCAGGGCTGCAGAATTGATAATACTCCAACCACTTATATTAGTATTATATATATAATTAATAATATTCATAATCTCATGCATCTTAATTAATTACTGAGTTAAATCCACTCTCCCATTTTCTTGAAGAACCTTAAGTAGTTGAGCACCTTTTCTTTTCCCCCTTGCACTACAATTTCCCTGCTGCATGGCAAGCACCACCGCACGTGCCACCTCTTCTGGCGGCGCCGCCTCCCACACCTGGTGATCTTCTTCACCACCACCATACACCGCGGTGAGCACGCTAATAGCGTACTCTCGCCCTCGGCCTTCCATCCTCCCCATTGTCGCTACCAGCATGGGCACCGCAAGCGCATGGGCACGCACCTCAGCGGCCCCTTCAGGGATGGTACACATAAGCTCGAGCGCGGCCAATGCTCGCTCGACCACAGCTCCATCAAGGTCAGGTAGCGCATCCACCACACGCGTCGGTGCACCACACTCTACCGCCACCCGGCGGTTCCCCTCCGCTAAACAAAGCGCGAGGAGGATCTTTGTAGCCGACTTGGCCGAGGAGGTTCGGGTCATATACTGAACCACCTCGTCCACCACCACCACCGGAACCACCACCTCAGCCCCGCTCTCGGGGACAGCATCCGAGGGCGGTTTCGGAACCAATGACTGCTCCAACATATGGAGTGCCGTAATCCGGTCCGAGTCCGATCCGGAGGTCAACCGGAGCTCCGCCATGTGGAAGAGCTCCATGAGGTCAGAAAACTGAAACTCTTGTTTGTGGTCAGTCATCAACGGCGGCGGTGGCGGTAGCGGCGGCGAGAGGTCCGGCGGCGGATGAGGAAAGGTAGGCGGAAAGCGCCATTGGGTGAAACTTTGAGAGGTGGAAGAGGAGGAAGATTCCGACTCGGACACTTTAGTCGGGTGGTGGTGGTGCGGTGGCGGTGGCGGAGGTTGTGCAAAAGAAATGGATTTATTGGATGTTTGCGGTGGCAGAAGTGGTGGTTGGAGAGGTAGAGAAGGTGGCAAGTGCGGCGGTGATGAGCAAGGAGTGGTGGGGCTAAGTGGAGATTGAGTACAATGCCTGAAAAATGCACATGAAAAAAGGGAAGAAGTGTTTTTCTTTTGAGGTTGATGATTGTTGTGATGATTATTGTGGTGGCGTGGGTGAGTTGCTCTCATTGTGATAAGAGAGGAGAGAGAGTGAAGGAAGAGAAGGAGAGAGAGTGGAGATGTTTAGTTAGAAATAGGAAGTGAATTGAGAAATCCTAACTCCAAGAAAACAAAGGGTATGGGAGGAGTACGGAAGGAGTGGGGGAAGGATTGCAGAATGCAGGGTGCAGAGGTGTCAGTATAAGTCTGCTTTCATAATGGTGGTGAGAGTTGGGATTGGTGTAAATCTTTTTATACCACCTCTATGCTGTCACTTTTACATTGTATTCTTTTCACTGTCTTCCAAATTTATCTTTTACTATTCATATAGTTAATTGGTTTCGAATTAAATGCAACAAATCCATTTTTACGCATGTCGAGACATTATTTTGACTATAAATATCTATAATTACATATAAGTAAAAATTATAAAAATTACATTTTATGAAAGTACGTCACGAGACAAATCTAACAAAATCACACTTGACTATATTTTTCATTATGTATAAATCACAAATCTTAGTCAAAGTGAAAAGTGTGAATAGTGAAAAATAGATTTGTTGCATTTAAGTCGGAATGGAGGAAGTATTTGATTAGTATTCACTCTGTTACTGAACTAAATGGAATTGAATTGAACTTAACTGAACTGAATTGAACTGAAAATAAGTCCAAAAGAACAGGGCCTTATTAGATTTTTCATTTCCTCAATATACGTTTGTCAATGTACGTTTTGTATATTGGAATTTTTTTTTGAGGATTTTCTTTGTATATGAATACCTAAATTAGAAATGAAAATTTTAATAAGGCACGGAGGGAGTATCTATTAATGAAATTGTAAATCTTGTATAAGATCGTTTTAGAATGAAAATATTATACTCCCTCTATTCCATTTTAATTATCAAAAATTCCATTTAAAAAGTCATAATAGTTGTCAAGTTTCCATTATTAAACAACAAAAATATTTGATGAATGTGACACGAAACTTAATTCATATTGGTCAGATGTAATATAGAAAGTGGAAAACATAATAATCAATAATGTTCTTTTATTTTTTTAATATTCCCAAAATATGACAACTGAAATGGGGTGAAAGGAGTAATTGATTCATTTGGAGCAAAAAGTTACCCTCGGGCCTCGTTAAATACTAAATTATTGCATAAAATTTTTATATGAGAATTTTTGTAAATACAAATTGTAAAGAAGTTATAATTGGTATGTACACATTTGAGGTTCTCATATGTTGATGGAAAGTTATGATCAAACTTTCTAAGATTTGACATAAGAAGATATATAATCTAAGAAATGAAGGGAGTAGATTTTTAATAAAGTTTTTCGATTAAAAAAAAAACTCTTACTTGGGGAAGTGCACATTTCCATAAGTTTAATTATTTTGACTACTATACAAGTTCAAAAATCAAAATCATAGAGGGTATGGGAGTAGGGGGGTAGGAGAAGGAAAGTTTGTACTGTTTAATTTATGGTTCTTGTCCTTATTGAGGAGTGCTACTGTGCTAGATTCCCCTCTCATATGTGGTGGCTGATTCATAATAAATCATAATATGGAAAGGACAAACACTTCAAGTCTTGCCCTCATCTTGTTCGACATTATCTGGAGTTTCTTTGAAGTCCAGCTTAACTGTCTTTGAAATTGAATGTTTAGTCTACCTTTCGTGGACGACTTTAGACAATTTGGCAATTATGAAGACACATTTGACAAATGACAATCCCTCGAAAAATATACAAGGGAGCATTTTCAGAAGAAATAAAAAAGGGTGGGATAGGGATATGTTTCTCTCAAAATTAACGATTCTAAATCTTATACTGCACAATTATTGTGTTACTTGTGTATCATTTTTTTTTATTGGTTGTTATTATCACTATGCACCTACATTAAATAATTAAAAAATGAAAACATATAATAATCAATCACTAAGAATAAAGCAAACAAGGATAGGAGTTAGGCCAGTGGATAGAAGACTTCACTTGGCGCCGAGTCGGGGTTCGTCCTTACCCCGCATTATCTTATCTTTTAAGATGCTCTATGCATCTTTATCATCCTAACGTGTGTTGGTGTTTCTATGTTAGTAGCGCTTGAGGCCGACCCAATGACTTAATCTCCTAATCAAAAAAACAAAAAAAAAAAACTAAGAATAAAGCAAACAACTCTTATAATTTCTTCAATAGTTTCAGTCGATACTCCCCCTTTTTTCTCTCTTCTCTCTCCTCTCCCACAAAACCCTAATTTTCAACCTAGGGGCTACCGCCCAATAAGCCCCTTTTCTCCTTTTGTTACTAGTTTTTTATGTTAATGTTTCTAATAAACTTCAGTCTCTCTTTAATGGAGAGTTTTTCTACCCATTTATTGGGTTATATCTACCCATATATTGGGTTTTATCTCTCTCCATGTGAGAGTTTGGAGACTTTGTTTTTGGGTTTTTGTGTAATTCAAGAGGTTGATTTGTTGATTGAAATTTGTGCGGGGTTGCAACGGATGTCGATTTTCGTTTAAATCACTTGAATTGGATCCGGCCCTTACTTCAAAACTACAAAAGATTGATAGACCCTTGAGGCGCGCATCAGACGGATGTGAAAGACGAGGGTTTTCGAAGTGTTAGATCTACTCAACGATCGTGGTTTTGTCATATTAGAATTGTATTTATATCATTTTGATATGTATTTGTTTAGTTTTGACTTCTATTGTAGATGTCGTATGACTTTGAA
This sequence comes from Beta lomatogona, assembly GCA_947646795.1. Lineage (NCBI taxonomy): Eukaryota > Viridiplantae > Streptophyta > Magnoliopsida > Caryophyllales > Amaranthaceae > Beta > Beta lomatogona. The sequence goes on along the minus strand of CANSNZ010001100.1, from coordinate 852,497 downwards.
TCAATGAATTAGTAGTAATTTTTAATTTCAAAAAAAGGAATAAAGCAAACAAATGAAATAGAATGCACTCTTTTATTAGTAAGTTCTACCAAAATTTAAGATGAACCCAATCATATCACTAACCAATTATTTTAATGAATTTTTTTTTTGAAAAGATATATTGTCTTGTGCTAACAGTATTTGGAAAATTTCAATAGTGTTAGCCTCATGCTCTCATGTAAGTCGTCAATCATACACGCATGTGCTCAAGCACACACGAAGATCACAAATCAAAAGATAGCGATAATATCAAAGAATTACCATAGATTTCTCACACAACTGTTGCAATACATGGTAATGCAACCCTTAACATAACCTATTTTTAGTATGTCAATTACACACTCGGGAAAATGTTATTGAGCTTTGCTGAACATCTTTGCATATACAAGTAAAAATGTATTTTATCAGTTAAGTAAGCTAATAGAATCATATATCAGCTATTTGCAACAATCTGTAACCAGAGGACTGGTCATTATCGTCAAAAATAAAGAAAATAGTGTTTTTTTTTTTCTGAATGAAAGAAAATAAAGTTTTTGCTCAAACAAGATAATGGCAAAAATGGAGAATAAATAAGATAACCGGACTTCAAAGAAACTCCAGATAATGTCAACCTAATGAATTTTGATGTCAAAAAGACATGGTGACTTCTAACTACAATCTGGTTTAGCAATGTAACCACAGATAATTTAGTAGAAAAACCCTCCAGTAATTCTAGATTTACAACCACGACGAGCTACCTCGAAACAATTATGCTACAAAATTTGTTAAAAGTTACAAGTGTAAACATGGTTCAAAGAAAATGCAAAATGAGAAAAAGTGCGAAACAAGGGAATCATCTCCACTTATCTCTCAGATCTTTTCGCTCAGACAAGATCCAGGTGACAAAGATTGCTGCAACAAGCACAACAATGGTTAAGAGAAGTAACGCGTAGCTGAAGTCCTCTGTGAGGGAGTCATAAGTTCTTGAGGGAGCAAGGCGGGTCAAAAACAAATCAGCTCCATATGCAAAGACGAGGGTAGTGGACTCTAGCTTGGCCGGTACAGAAAGTAAGCCTCTTAGACCTTCCACTTTCAAAGAGTGTGTGACATAAGACTGCAAAACAAGATGCAAAGGCAACACCAATACTTATTAATATCTGACTAGTAAGAATCGGATAAGCTAAATCACAAATTTAAGAAGAATCTAGAAGAAAATTTTATCGATTATCTGCATGTCTCCAATCAAAACCTCATTAGTTCTATAAAAACTGGTAACAATAAGACTGGCTTCTGCAGTATCACTGTCCATTTTCAATTGTCAACTTAGTATTTTGTAGACAGCACAGGGCTTTATATAGATGAATGCTCAGAATATATTCAAGCTTCCAAATATATAGCCATCATGGTAAATAATTAGCAAATCTTCACTGCCATACGAAAACAATGATCATTTAAGCCACTCAAAATCCTACATAACATATTTGATATTTCTAAAGCTCAACAGCATAAGAAATTTTAAAAATTGGTTGGGTGGAGAAGAGGGAAAGGAGGGGACTGGGAAGAGAAGAAGGAAGGTGAGGGAAGGAGTGGACTTGCACTTACCTTCAAAATATTTCCAGCATTGAAAAGATTTGGCTTATTAAAAGGGGGGTGGGAAAAGGATCCCTCGAATTCCCTCACCTTCCCCGTATTTGGTTATGCATTAAAACATAGATCTATAAGAGGAAAGCACAAAGACCAAGTAATCAACAACCAATGGCAGCAGACAAGCAATACAACATACCTGTGGATTGATAGGTAATGAATCTGTAAGAGGTATGATTCCATCTTCCAATTCAGTTGGGGTTGGTTTGGCAGACCGACGAGGATCCAGAAAGCGCTTGTCAAGAGCCAAAACCTATTAATGACATAGCACAGAGTAAGCATAATTAGTCACGCAACGGTTGGATTTAGCCTTAACAAACACGTCAAAACCCAGCCTAACCTGATCCCCAATAGTTCCTATAAGAAGCTGTTTTGATGTTATTCCTTTCGCGGTCAATGTTACAGAGATTGTCTTTACAGAATGGGTGAAAAAATAAGTTTGCGATTTCGTCATTATTTCTGGTCGAGAGTAAGAAGAAACTGGCAAGGTAAGATTATGCTTTCCGATAATTAGCTTCCAAATATTCTTGTTGTCCTGCAGATAATAAGAACATCAAGAAACATGAATAAATGGTGAATTGAGATTGAGAATACAATACGAACTCACAAAGTTCAAACTTTTACCGCTCGGGATTGATCATAGATCTCAATAACTGACATCTCATATCGGTTGGCCCTGAGATTAAAATAATGGTAGACAACCCAGTTCTCACTAAATACCTTCACGAAAAAAGAGGGCAAAAGGAAAGGCACATTAGTAGAGGATTTTAAATTTTTAGGAGAATGAATGACATAGAAAACCACAGAAGACTACTTACTGCACGGACAGGACCCTGTGAACCATGATGCATCACACGGTGTAATATCCTACCAGTCACCATATCTATAAGGTAACAGACCAACCATGACTCATCTGGGGTCACTGATCCAATTTCACCAGCAGCTTTGGGTGCAACAGTAGCAACAAATAATAGATTTTTGGAAATATACTTGTACATCACATTTCGATCTGCCATTACTTTAGCTTGAGTGTGTACCACCTATACAATTAAAGATACAATTTCAAAATCCACACCAGATGATCAAAACAAGAAATACAAAGCGAAGAATTGGATATATCAAGGTTGAAATACACAAATTATAGATTAAGCACCTGCCAACAAGTATCTAACAGATGAGCAAACAAAGAGAGCCTGAAATAGTAGAGCTCTCACAGCCCACACCTCTGACCATGACATTTGGGAACCAACTATTCAAGCCCCATAAACCCACAAGGTGAATCACCATTTTTTAGCCCAAGTGCATCACAGGAGGTAGATGGGGCCTTCTCACCTACCAATGAAGCAAATGGAAACAGAGAGAAACTACAAAAATAAACATAGTTTTCTTTTCGACTTCCAATTTATCAACAATACCTTTCTACCCTCCACTTTTCAAATAATCCTAACATATACTGATGATCTATGTAGCACGGAAACAGATGGGACTTTGGAACAAATAACGGCTAAGGTGTCGGGAACGAACAGGTTTCCTAGCTACCAACTAACAGAATAGGTTGAATACTTCTTAAACTGAGTCCAGTTCATCTGATTCTTCACACAACAATACTGATTAACCCTCCAACACATTGCCAGCATTGTATAATTTTCTACTTGCAAAACATAAAAACCAAAACCCAGAAAAACACAGAAACACGATAACGCAACTCTAAAATCATTTCAGCCGTCCAGTTAAACCATTTCAGCAGGCCAACCAAACAAACATTAAGCAAAAGCAGATAAAACTGCAAGGCAAACATACCTCACTTGCTTTCCTAGCAACAGTTGCAATGATCTTTTCCGAGTCTGAAGGAATTATAATTGACCACAGATCCCTTGAGCTGAAGCAAAATTCATCAACTAGCTCGCTCATGCAATTGCTCTTTAATGTGTGTCCTCTCAATATGTTGTTTTCAGCATCAACAGAGTACCAATACACATTAGAATATTCTCTCTCAAAGATGGCAGCAGCTTCAGGTGTCTTAGGGTATAAATGCACATTGTTAACTGCATCAACTATTAGATGAAGACGCTTTTCTGTTGAATCTGCAAATGGCAATGGAATGACATCGACAACAGAATGGGTTATTCCCAAAGAGTTAAGTTCCTTCCCCAAGTAGGTGTCAACAATTGAAAGAATGCCAGGCGCATCAATTTGATTTCCACAGCGGCCAACAACTAGAACAGCTGGATTCTCATCCATAGCATGATGATGAGGAACCTGCCATTGGTACAGGTTAAGAGCGACAGGGTTTTCACATGTCTCAGACTTTCGCAAATTAGGCAAAAAAACGGACCAAACAACATGTCCATCTCCAGTATGCAATGCATAAACTTTCCCTGCTTTAGTCAGCACTATTAGCAACTTCCTAAAGCCATTATGATCTCGGGTCAACTTGCTCTTTTCGGAACTTTTTAACCTCAATGCCTGAATGGCAGCCACATCTTCAGGGCTTGCAAGCATCAGAGTCCCTTTAAGCTTCAACAAGTGTCCCTATGTCATGAGAGTCAATCAGCAATACAAAACAGGTGGAGACAGATCTAACAAACATTTGACTGCACAAGAATTGTGAAACAACATTTGCAAGGACGCCAACAGAGTCTGCTGGCACTGGCAGGCTAATAGACGAGACTATTAGGTTACTTTTGTGTCTATTAAAGTCCACCATCACTATAAATATAGAATTCCTTCATTCATGGAGGCTTCTTTTTAGGGAAAGCAAGAAGATATATAAATACTAACTTCTCAAAGAGCTCATTTATATAAAACAAAAATGACAAAGGACGAGGAAAGAAACTATATACTCCTCTTGAAACAAAAGTATTTGATCTAATTCAAAATTTACACAGATTAAGAGAAGCTGGTAACAACATATAGCAATAGCTTTAGTGGAATAGTGCATATAATGTATAGAGAAACTCGTTAGATATCTCATGCAGTATTAAAGCATCCAAAAAAGGACATGAAAGATATTGTGAAATGGAAGCAGTATATTTTTCATCTTTCTCTTTCTTATATGGGTTGCGAATAAGAGGGAACTGGCAGTCAAAGAACGAGGATTAAACCCATAAAATCTCCACATATGGGTTGCTCCGCTATATACTAATTCCATACTGTAGAACAAGTGATTTCCCTATTCATCTGTCCTACTTCTACACCCCAAAAAGATAAAGGCCCATCGAGCTCAATTATGGAGACCCTTTTCTCCCCCTTCCCTTCAATGCACTACTATCACAGTATCACCCTCATTAAACCGAAGTACAGAACAGCCTGACCTGAACAAAAATTTCCTCAAATATCACGGAGTGGTCTCAAATTTGTGGGTATCTTACCACAGCAATTAGAAAGACATAATTAAACAGGACTAAACACAGTGATAATTATCCAATTTAAGATTAGCTCAGTCAAAATTAATTGTTCAGTGAATCAAATGTCAAAATCAGTCATTTGTAAAATGATATTGTCTGTTATTTCATAAGGGACTACGGGTTGAACCAAAACAAAATATATTTTAGTAGGAGTGATCCGTTGACATAGTGAAAGAGAATGTCCATGAAACTAATTCATTCACCACTTATCCACTACATTCAAATGTCAGCACAAAACAGCAACAGAAGTGCATTATCATAAAAGCAGTGCAAAAGTAATAAAGTATCGAATGAGTTTTATGCTAACCAATTACAAGAATAATCACTCACTTCCTTTATACTGCCACAACTAGCCCTCAATGCATAAATATACATCTACTTTAAAATGCATACCTTCAGCCACTCAAGAAGACCCTGCTCTACTTTGGCAACTGATACACCTTTCTTTTCCAAGGGTAGCTCTGAAGTTGTTACATCTACAATGGAAGCAAGTCCATCTTCTCTGCTCCAAACACTATTGCCTTGTTGCAATAATAATAAAGAGTGATCTTCCATAACAACCAATGCTCTAAAACCATAAGATCTGTCGGTTCGTAGATAATTGTTTATAAAAACCTTCTGAACATGCCCTCGATTGTGATCAATCTCAATGCTTTCTTTCAGGAGATCGGTACTATAATAATGACCGACCTTCACAGTGAGATGAATTTTGGAATTTCCTTGCTGAACAATTCCAAAAGCTTGCTGCTCTTCTGTGAAAGCAATGGCATCACTGACAGCTGCAGAATCCTCGATTTTGTCCACAACCTCGACCTCGCTTTTGTCATTCACTCTTAAAAACATTGTGTACGAATTGCACTTTATGGCGAACATCCCTTCCAATTTTAAGGGTAATATGGCCGCTCTTCCAGAAAATTGAGGAACAAGATCTTTTATATGCACCTTCTGCAAACTGATTTTCCCATCTTTTAAGCTTATTATAACCAGTAATGTCCGATGAGCATCCAGAGCTACTAATGTCTCACTGGAAACAAGAGATATTTCCCCAGAGAAGCCTCCAGGAAAGTCCACAACATCTTGCTTGAGCACCTCACCAGTTTTGATATTGATTCCATATGCATGTAACTTAGAAGAGCCTGAATATCCTACAGCATACATGACATCACCGCTGACAGGCTTGATAAGCTGTTGAAGCTCCACACTGGCCACAAAAAAAAAAAAGGCATGTGAAACATATAGCTAGATACAGGGGCTCTTAGACAGTTAGGTATAAACAAATCAAACTAGGTAAATTTCTCAACCTTTCTAATTCCATATCCCATAAACTTGCTCCATCTACACTTGAAACTGCATGGAGAAAACCATTACTATAAACAAGAATTACATTATCACGCTCCACCTTCAAATCAATCTGCATGACAGTGCCCAGTGAAATTCATTAGTGATATGGTATTTAATGCGTAAGAGTATCAAATTGTTTGGAGCAGTTAAGACGATCAAACTTCAAACCAGTTGAAAAACAATTCATGGATAAAAGCAAAACACTATTAATCAGCAAGTTAAGTTTGTCCAGGGCTCCAGGCAGTAACATATACAAAGAAGGAAAACTTCCATGCTACGAGAAATTTATCTATATCCAGATATGATATGCAACTACACTAGACAGCAACAATTATTTCTTTGACAAATAATCGAGGAAGTTATGACCAACCACTGTCAACAAAGATGATTTGGAGGGTTTCTTGCCAGCAAGGAATGACTCCCACACCATCTGCCCGTCGGGAAGGTTCCATGCTCTAATGATGCTTCCCTCTGATGATAGTGTAATGACATCTGACCCAAAAACAATAACAAATACATATATTAATTAATGCGGTTCCTGTTCGACACCAGTAACATAATAAATTGCACATACGCTTTCTCCTTTTCTTTTCTTTTCCGATTTTGGAGGTGTTGCACTAATTTCTTGATGACTACCAGAAGGCGAAACACTAAACCATCTCAGAGGATGGACTCTTGAGTCCAAATCTCAAGAACTTTAACATCAAAATGCCCCCCCCAAATAAGTTAGTGAAATCCCAAAAAATCCTGCTGCTCAAATATTGCTCAAACTACCCCCGAAAAAGGAATCTTTTTCCACTCTTACGATGCGTCTTTTATCCCCTAATAATTAAAAAAAGGTTGGACTATTTGACTACCTAAAACATACGAACTCGGATTCTACATTCGGGTAGAAGTCCCCAAACACACAAGCAAAAGCTTTTCCTCCACAATTTCTAAACTCCAACCCCAAGACAGGACAGCAAAGTGTAAAGTCAACATCAACAACAAATCACAGATAAGTTCTCAATAACAAATTACTTCTCACAGTATCATCTCATCTAATCAACCTACTGCATAAATTCCTACTTCAAATGTGATACATTAGTCAACATAGCTCCGAAATTCCACTAACCTATCCACAATTGATAATCTAGAAAACATTACACAAACATTCTTAACAGCTTCAATCACAATGTAAAATAATATAATATACTCACATTTTCCAAGCGCGATGTCAATGTGATCGATTCGATCGTTCTCCCCAAGTACATGCCTCCAAACTTTCAACAACAACACAAAAATTACAATAAAAAATCAGAATCCAAATTTCAACAATTCCAGAAATCATAATTCAAACAAAGATAAACATAAGAACAATTTTTAAAAAAACTTACAAATCTCGCCTCGACGAAGATCGAGAGAAGCGATGATACTCTCTTCAGTAGAAACCACAAGCCTTTTCCTTCCTGCCTTTTGAGTGTGGAAAATAGCTTGTTTTACTTTCCCTAAGTATTGCTGGTGCCTGCAATTTTCGCAAAACAATGAATTTCAGTGAAATTAAAAGAAAAGGATGTGAAGTGAGTTGAATTAATATAAGAAAGAGAGGAGAGAGAAAGTACCAATCCATGAGGCCAACTTGATCTTCATAGAGAGAGAAAACGAGGAAAGAAGAAGAAAAGAAGAGTAAGAAGAGAAGAGAAACCCTAATCGCCATTGCCATGGCGACTAAGCTCTTACGTTGAAACCTCTCGAGGAGAGAGAAAGTTGAGGTAGAGATCTGGTTGGGGTTGAGCACTTTCAGAAGAAGTCAAGAAGGGAAGTTTGGAACTCTTTTATTAAGCTTGGGCAGTCTTGCAACAAACGTTGTGCGATATTTTGGATCGATGCACTATGTGTTAACATTTGGCTTTCAATTTTCAAGTAGGTGTTTATCGGTCGAGACGTCGAGTAGAGTTGAGCCCGAACTCTTGTTAGCTTGAGTCGTGTTCATTTAGGTTTATTCGAACTCGAGTCGAGCTCGAAACTTGACGAATCGAATTGTGATCGAGACGAGTCGAGAAGAGATGAAGTCGAGGTAGAGATATGATTAGAGTTGAGCACTCTGAAGAAGAGAGTTTGGAACTCTTTTATTAAGCTGGGCAGTATTGCAAGTTGCGACAATTAAAATAGTGAATGTGTTGTGCGATACTCACTTTGGATTGACTATTCGATGCACTATATGTTAGCACTAGCTTTTAAATCTGTGCAAACATACAGGTACAAGCTAAGGATTTATTTAACAAAAATAGTGGTTGTGGGCTTGTGGTACAGTCATTTGTTGTTGTATTAGTTGTTAGCGGTTAGTGATCTTAGTTGTTTTAAAAACAATTATTGTTTAGTAAAATTGAATGTTTGCTTACAAAAATAACAAAATTAAACATATATTTTAGGATGATTGTTTAATGGCTACAAGCCTACGACAAAACTATAGCCAGTATAATTATTGAAATCTTAGCCTTTTATTTTATACACTATCATGTCCATTGATTTAATTTGAACAATAAAAACACGGAAAAAACGGAGAAAAATATTTTCTTCCTTTGGAGTATTAAATTGAACACTATTGACTTTTTTATTTGGTAAGATGATGATCCCTTGCAAATGGAGTGGAATTTGCGAATCCCGCCTTTGCAAAGGGAAAGAATCAAACCCCTGTCACAGGAGTGGAAGGAGAGCCTCCAACAAATCAGGAAAAACCTTGATTTTTGAGATTTTTGAGCACTATTGATATACTTCATGTAACAGTCCGCACTTCCGAGCTGCTAGCTAAACATACTTAAGATACACAAATCCCAATTATCATTCATAAACCTCGAATTTACATTTATTCGCAGCGGAAACAAACACCTATAAAACGATCATGGACCTGTGGGTTATGGGCCCACAATACAACAACTTGAAAATCAAATATCAGTTTAAAGAATACTTTACTCAATCCCAAATAGTACAACACTTAATTCTTAAATAAGCATTTGAACTCTAGCCAATTTAATGCTCTAAACACAACATTAAATCATTAATCTAATTACAACTTCAGAATCCAACTCTCACCTAAAATCCACTCTGAGCTTCCAACTCAAACCTGCAAAATTATTAACAGTGAACTCTGCCCCCACCAGGACAGGTTCCAAGAACAACATCAGTGAAACTGAGTACACACCGTCCAACCAGAAATCCATTTTAGTGGCTTAAAATATATTGGTGTCATTTATCACCCTATATAGGATTATTCAATGTATTTTAATAGCTCAATATCGAGATAGCAAAACATATACATTAGAAAATAAGATCAGATGAAAATACGTACTACTTAACAAAGCCACAAATCTTCGCAAGTGAAATAGATACTTTTATGTATTTCAATTCCATAAAACACTTCCTGGCTACCTATCATATATTCAAATCCTTCCAAAGTCATTTTACCAAATCCAACGATGTAACCAATAATTCAGATGACACTTTTAAGAGTGTATCTCCTAGTATAAAATCTTTTTGTACACACAATTATCTCATAAATATCCTCTGGATAAACCATTAAGTCGTTACAACAAACTAAAGCTTGCCCCAAGAATACTTTATATTTTCACCTTTGAATGGTTTACAAAATAACCGGGGGAAAATATTCGAATAGAGATCAGGGACTACGCCATCTCTAAGCTCATAGGGACGTCTCCCCTACTAATATTTGTACAGCTTGCAAGACTTATTCCCTAGACATGTCCCATCATTTCATATAACACGCATACCAAGATGCGTTCATCACTACCGATGCAACATTTTCCCCATCATATACGTAATTAGAATACTTAATTTCATAGTTACTCAAACCCATATAACAAAAATTCATAGTTCTTAAGGTTAATGATCATATATAATCAAGATCTCAATCCACATAATACAGTGCCTTTCACACTTTCATAATTCAATATAAAACTTATATCGCAAATCCTTTAATAATTATTTTATACCTGAAATCATAACTCAAACGTCGTTGATCAAAATTCCGTTGTTTGCCCTGAATCTTTCAAATACAAATGTATTTTAGATCAAAACCGAGTTCATAAAAGATATCGAATTCGGACTCCCTAGGCTTTATAAATCGGAAATTTCGTTGTAAAAACTACATAGTTAAGTATACATATCGAAATTCTAGCTTAAATACTCATAATCACCATTACTAAAACACCATTCTTACAAAACATAATACAAAAGTCTTTTGAACTTGGTTCAAAATAATGAGTTCATATAACAATGCTACAAATTTATACTCTTAAGAAGTTCTAGTGCCTCTCGGCAATGCAACTTAATGATAATTCAAAACATAACTTCATTCTATAAACTTTTTACAACTCATAATCAAAAGTTCAGTTATTAAAACTTGTCAAATACACATAATCATATGAAACACTAATTTCTAGTTCGAAAGTGGATGGACATATGCGTACCTTTACCCAACTTCGCATATAGCTCCATTAATACGTCATCCTTGCATACCAATCGATATATGAACTCCACAAAGATTTACCATAAACAATAATTATCATTAGTAACTATTCTCAAGCAGATTATACGCTCAAACTAAACTTCCAAACATAAATTCCTTCACTTAATTAACTGAAATCCTATAACCCAAGGACCAATTTATGGCTCACAAACCCATTACCAATATTATCAACATCATGATAAGTATAATAGAATCTTATATATTTGAGAGAAACTAGCTTGTAACTATAATATCAATTCCTTAGTCTTACTATCTTCGACTAGCTAAATTCTCCCAATAACCAATAATCAACTAACTTAGCAACCTCACAATCATGGATTTCAACACATATACATCGAACGAATCAACACAAAACTAATTCCTGAACTTATAATCAAAACCAAATTCTTTATGAAACTGATCTGCTTTCTTTATTGTAGGATTATAAGTACTATAAGCGGAATTTCATGAATCATATTCATAAGCAGTTAAAACAGGATCTCATAAATATATATTCAAGGATCACATAATAGTTAAGAATTAACCTTTGACGCGTGATTTCCACAAAGCTCTTCGAGATCCGGAGATAGAACCGCAATTGAGATTCCTCTACTAGGTCCACGAATCCAGATCAATGCTCCACCAATGCTAGTTGGAAGGAAGAGGGACTCTTCTATTTCTTGGAGCAGTATTACGTAGCTTTGAAAGAGAGAGAAGAGGAGAGAGAAAATAATGAGAGAATAAAACTGACTCCTTTATTTTCTCACCCCACACCTAATTATAGGAACTAATTAGGTTAGGAGTCCTCTCCTTTTCTTTCTCCTTGGCCGACCACCCCTAGAGTCCTACATGGGCTCTAGGTCATTCTTTTATTGATCCGGATTGTGTAAGTGTGACCTTGTAGGATCCATCTAATTGGGCTTCGGGTTTATTATTTACTAAACCTGAAGTTCTATAGCATCCTCTAGCAAGACGTATAGACGACCCAATTTAATGAATTTATTATCTCCATAATATGATCCATGTTATATTTAGTAATTGCATTAGAGTCAAGGACACAATTCCTTCAATCTCCCACTTGTCCGAGACGAGTGTGCAATCTTCAAATTCCTTAAGTCTCTTAGTGTCCAATTTGATAGTATGATCATATTTCTATATCATCCATACTAGTCTTCAAATTAATCCTTGAAATCCGAGTTCAAATTGACAAACAAATGATCATCATATAATCCATTTGAGCACGGCCATGCATTTTTCAATTTTCACTCTCCAAGGGGCCAAGACACCCATCATATCTCATATAGGAGGACTTTTCAATCTTGTGGCAACCAAAACTCCCACTCAACTTTTAGCACAACCCGAACACTTGCCTTTATAGTCCCCTTTTTACGGCATGACGTTTGACGATATCAAAGTTATACCAATCATTAGGCTAAGTAGTGTTCCACTCATGTCTTAGGAATCCACTAATATAATTACGAAGTTATAGAAACTTCTAAGTAGGTCTGTTCGACCATGTATCAACTATACATGTCCATATGATTGACTAAACATCTCCATGTTCCCATAGCCCATGAAACGGCGCTATCAATCAATCTTATATGCTAATCCTTTAATAAGTCATTTATGTCCAATTTAACGACTTAGATTAGGAACTATGATATTCTATGAATTCTGTTCACTTATGGTGTTTCATTCATCAAATCACATATTTGACAAAACCATTGAATTCAAGATATATTTTGGACTTTTTATTTAATACCAAACCAAAATTAAATAAGATAAAATTTTATTTCTCATAAACATAAAATAGCAAAACCATGTCTTTACATTGTAATAAGTTTCTCTAAACCTAGTACAATCTAAAGCCACTCTAATATTTGCTTTAAGCCTATAGCCCTAGCGTGACACTCATGCTTGGGTTGAGGTAGTGGTTTAGTGAGCGGATCAGCCACATTCTCATCCGTGTGAACTTTGCAGATCCCGACATCTTTCCCCGTCAACAATCTCCCTAATGAGGTGATACTTCCTCATTACATGTTTGGATTTGTTATGTGATCTCGGTTCTTTTGCTTGCGCAATAGCACCATTGTTATCACAGAAACAACTCAATCCCTTCCGAGCACTAGGTATGATATCCACTCTGTCAAGAATTTCTTGATCCAAACCGCTTATTTAGCCGCTTCAACCGCCGCTAAATATTCCCGATTCTGTCGAAGTCTCGCTACGATTGCTTTGCTTTGAGCTCTTCCACTCACTACTCCTCCATTTAGACAAAAGACGTACCGACGACCGAGAGCGGTAATCATCTCTGTCGGTTTGGAAGCTCGCATCAGTATGACATTTAACAACCAACTCACTTTCACCTCCATAAACTAAGAACATGCCTTTAGTTCTTCTCAAGTACTTAAGGATGCTCTTAGCCGCAATCCAAGTGTGCTTCCCCGGATTTGCTTGGAACCCGCTACACATGCTCAAGGCATATGCAACATCCCGGTCGAGTACTTATCATGGCATACATGATAGACCCTATAGCCGAAGCATAAGGTATGCTACTCATTCGCTTCAACTCATCGGGGCTCGGTCGGGCACCGACTCTTGCTAAGCGATATGCCATGTGACATGGGAATGAATCCTCTCTTCGAGTTTTCCATGTTGAACCTTGTAAGAACTTTATCAATATAAGTTTCTTGACTTAGTCCAATCATCCTTCGAGACCTATCTCTATGGATTTTGATTCCCAAGATGTACTCGGCCTTCTCCCGGGTCCTTCATAGAGAAACAACTTTTTAACCATTCCTTGATCGACTCAAGCATTGGTATGTCATTTCCCATGAGTAGTATGTCATCTCGCATACAATACCAAGAAGACTAAGTTGCTCCCACTAAACTTCTTGTAGACACAAGATTCTTCTTCGCTTTTGATGAAATCAAATTTCTTGATTGCCTCATCAAATCGAAGATTCCACTCTCCGAGATGCTCGCTTCAATCCATAAATGGATCTCTGAAGCTTGCAAACCCTTTTAGGATTTTCTGGATCCTCAAAACCCCTCGAGGTTGTGTCATGTACACATCCTCATTCAGGAACCCATTCAAGAATGCGGTTTTGACATCCATCTCGCCAAATTTCATAATCATAAAATGCAAAGAATCGCTCAAAAGTATCCGAATTGACTTAAGCATTGCTACTGGAGAAAAGGTCTCATCATAGTCTATACCATGAATTTGTCCCAATCCTTTTGCAACCAGTCTTGCTTTATAGACATAGACATTCCCATCTTTATCTGCTTTTTAATTTGAACACCCACTTGCATCCAATAGGGTTCACCCCATTAGGCAAGTCGACCGTGGGTCCAAACTTTATTCTCGGACATGGAGTCTAACTCGGATTTCATGGCTTCAAGCCATTTCTCGTAGTCCGGGCTCGTCAAAGCTTGTTTGTAGGTAGTAGGTTACCGAATTCTCCAAAATCATAATTTTAGAGTTTTCAGTTAACAGGAAATCAACCAACCTCTTGTTTGGAATCCTTTCTCTAATAGACCTACGTGGGGCCCGAGCATCAAGAGAAATGTTCTCTTCAACTTCTTGAAGATCTTCGCTTGAATTAGATTCAAGTGGGACGGTAGGAGGTTCACGCGTTGAATACGTCATCTCCCGAACTAGACTTTCGTCTTGTCGGGCCGTCTCGACATGGTGTGAACCACGTCCAATTGTTGCTCATCTCGAATTTCTTCGAGAATTATTTTACTCCCACTTGTCTTTCTAGAAACAAATTCCTTTTCAAGAAAGACACCATCACGAGCAACAAACACTTTGTTCTCTTGACGGTTATAGAAGTAATAACCCCTTGTCTCTTTTGGGTATCCCACAAAGAGACATTTATCTGACTTGGGTGCAAGTTTGTCTGAGAGTAAACGTTTTACATAGACCTCACATCCCCAGATCTTAAGAAAAGACAAGTTTGGAGTTTTTCCATTCCATAACTCATATGGAGTCTTTTCCACAGCCTTTGACGGGCTCCTGTTTAGTGTGTGTGCAGCTGTTTCGAGAGCATATCCCCAAAAAGAAATCGGAAGATCAGCAAGACTCATCATTGATCGAACCATATCCAATAAGGTTCGATTCCTCCTTTCAGATACACCATTTAACTGCGGTGTTCCTGGTGGAGTCAATTGTGAAAGAATTCCACAACCCTTCAAATGATCATCAAACTCTTGGCTCAAATATTCGCCACCACGAGCGAATCGTAGTGCTTTAATTTTCTTACCAAGTTGATTTTGTACTTCATTCTGGAACTCTTTGAATTTATCAAAAGATTCCGACTTATGTTTCATTAAGTAGACATACCCATATCTACTCAAATCATCAGTGAAGGTAATGAAGTAATTAAACCCTCCCCTTGCCTTTGTGCTCATAGGACCACAAACATCTGTATGTATGAGGCCCAAGAGATCGCTGGCCTTTTCACCCTTTCCAATAAACGGTGACTTTGTCATTTTCCCCATCAAGCATGATTCACATACATTAAATGATTCAAAATCAAATGATGGAAGAATACCATCCCGTTGTAACTTTTGGATGCGCTTTTGGTTTATATGACCCATTCGACAATGCCAAATGTAGGTTAGGTTTGATTCATTTGATTTTTGTTTCTTGCTATCTATGTTATAGACTTGTAATGACCTATCAAGCACATATAAGCCATTTATCAATTTAGCACTAGCATAGAACATATTATTGTAAGAAATGGAACAACATTTGTTCTTAATTTCAAAACAAAACCCTTCAGAATCCAATACGTAAACGTAAAATTATGTTCTTAGTTATAGAAGGAACTAAATAACAATTATTTAATTCTAAAACAAAGCCGGATGGCAAATGCGGACTATAGCTTCCTATGGCAAGTGCAAAGACCCGTGCTCCATTTCCAACGCGAAGCTCTACCTCGCCCTTTGCCAGCCTCCTACTTCTTTTTAGTCCCTGCACATCATTAACTATGTGAGAACCACAGTCGGTATCCAATACCCATAAAGAAGTAGAAGTCAAATTGATTTATATAACAAATATACCTGAAGTGGAAGCCCCGTACTTCTTTTCTTCCAAGTATAGAGGGCGTTCCTCTTCCAAAGGTCCTATCTTGTGACAATGGAAGCACTTGCTTTCCGCGGCCACCTTTGGCTTGGCGGTTGGCTTAGGTTTTTCAGCAACAACGGCAACTTGCTTGCCTTTGTCCTTCTTTCCTGCCCATTTCTTCTTAAAACCCTTTCCCTTCTGAACCATCAGAACCTCTTTCTTTGGTTCTTTAGGGATATTCCTCTCAGCATTGACCAACAACCCGTGCAGCTCTTGCAAAGTCTTTTCAGACTCATTCATGTTGAAGGTCATCCTAAACTGATTAAAGTTGTCAGGTAATGAGTGGAGAATAATGTCAGTAGTCAACTCAACCCTGTAAGGGAATCCAAGTCGTTCCATGTTTTCGAAAAAACCCATCATAGCGAAAACATGGGGGCCAACAGCTTGACCCGGCTTCATGTGACATTCTAGTGTCTCCCTATTAGTCTCAAACCGCTCAACTCGGGCTTGTGTTCGAAACATAGCCCGCAGCTCTTGCATGATGGTATAAGCATCCTTGGTTTCGAACCTCCTTTGGAGGTCCGGCTCCATGGCTGCTATCATCAAGCAAGTGATCGGTACAGACCTCTCATTGGCCTGCTTAACACGCCGTTTGTCGGCTTCAGACGATTCATCAGTAATCACAGGAAGTGGGGTTTCTAAGACATCCTCTCGACCCTCAGACCTCAATACGAGTCTTAGGGTTCTTTCCCAGTTGATGAAATTTTCACCATTCAGCCTGTCCTTTTCAAGGAAAGGACGAATGTTGAAAACAGAGTTGTTGTTGTTGTTAGACATAGTATCTACAGACAGAATAAAACAAAGTTCATTATTATGTTTATAAAACAACCTAAAACATGCAAAGGTTTCTAGGTTGATCACCTATTCAATTTTAATGTCCCATTTGAATAAGTGAATACAAGATCCTATTAACATGCAACACTAAGCAGGCGGAGGCCTTATCTTAACGTTACATTCTCAAGGTAAGTAAACTCCTTTACTAATTATAACAATTTATAATTCTTGTTTAGATTGGTAAACATCGCATGCTTAACTATCTCTTGCTTCAAAACCCAAAACGCTTTTGATGATTTTGTTAAGGATAACCAAACTAAGTAGTAAAATTCGCAATTTTACCTTATCTCCCAAAATTAATGATAATACCCTGCGGAGGCATGACCTATTACTATTAATTAAGGTTTAATAAGCACTTTATGTTTGGAAAAGCTAACCTTAATATTTGCGGGACCTAAGTTTATTATGTTGTTATGAATTAGTGAACTCTAGCGCATTGATAGCCAACATACAATAGACTTACAAGCATTTTAAATAATAATAAAATGCAAAAAATAAATATGATCTAGCATGACCCCTAATCCTAAGAACTAAGCATCATGGGATCCTCCTTGGACTCTTCATGGATCTCCATCCATCTTAGCCATGGGCCTTCTCTTGATGGGCTCGTCTTTGGATTACATAAGTATCAAAATAATTTAAATAATATCTAAATTAAATAAATTACAAAAATACTTAACGATACGCAGATCGTATTTAAATTACAAGAATACATCACGATACGCAGATCGTATTTTCTAACTTAAATTTGGGCCATACTAGTCATTCATAGCAATTATATCAAATATAAAATGCCACATCATAATATCACATATTATTCTTGCCATCAATCAAAATATCAAATATTCTTAATTATAGCAAGTAGATAAAATATTTAAGTAATTCCTAACCACCTAAAATTCTATCCTAGAAAATCTAACCTACTAATTTTAATTAGATTAAAGAATAAAATTATGGAATTAATTTATGACCCAGTCAAAATTAACATAATTAACATAATTGGAATTTGCTTAATTTAGTCAACAAAAAGATTTACAAAATTTCAAAAACAAATCTTTTCAATCTGCTGCCAATTATCAGAAATTTTAAAAGAAAACAAAAAAAATTTTTTTTTGAAAAGAACGTGGAGCACGACCAGACCAGCAGCAAGGCTGCCAGTCATGACTCCCACGCCAGCACTGCAACCAGAACTCCGGCCACCGTAAAACTCCGACAACCCCACTCGCGAGCCGACGCCGGCAAGAGGCGCCCAGCGCTAGCTAGCCATCATCCCGCTTCTGCCCACGTCGTGCGTCGCACGCGTGGCTGCTGCAGCCACCGGCCTTCGCCGACTGCCCAGCCAGCATTCTCGCTAACCCTCACCGACCACCAGAAGGCAGACCACCGGTCCCTCAATTGTTTTTTTTTTAATTTAGTTGAAGGAAATTAAAATTACAACATTTGTAAAATTAATTTAGTGATCTTAATTAAATTAACATAAACTCTTTTATGCCTAATTTAGAAAATTAAATTAAAATCTCCATTTTAATTAATTTTAGGGTTATTCACATAAATTAATCTCTAATTCATATAAAACTCTTTTCACATGAATTAATTTTCATACATAAACAAATTTAAACATGAAAATCAAATTACTAATATGAACTTATTATTCGAAATAAAATCAGAATTTAAATTTCGAAAATTAGGGTTGAATTTTCAACAAATTCGGCCACTTTATATTGAAAAATTAAGCAATTAAATCTCCATTCAATCAATTCCAATTAATTATTCATTCCATGATTCAATTCCTCCCCTTAATTAAATTAAAATTAGTCATGAACACATCAAAATAAATCTAATTATTATGACCTAAAAATTATATGCAAGAGGCTAAAACTGATACCACTGTAGGATTATAAGTACTATAAGCGGAATTTCATGAATCATATTCATAAGCACTTAAAACAGGATCTCATGCATATACATTCAAGGATCACATAATAGTTAAGAATTAACCTTTGACGCGTGATTTCCACAAAGCTCTTCGAGATCCGAAGATAGAACCGCAATTGAGATTCCTCTACTAGGTCCACGAATCCAGATTAATGCTCCACCAATGCTAGTTGGAAGGAAAAGGGACTCTTCTATTTCTTGGAGCAGTATTACGTAGCTTTGAAAGAGAGAGAAGAGGAGAGAGAAAATAATGAGAGAATAAAACTGACTCCTCTATTTTCTCACCCCACACCTAATTATAGGAACTAATTAGGTTAGGAGTCCTCTCCTTTTCTTTCTCCTTGGCTGGCCACCCCTAGAGTCCTACATTGTCTCTAGGTCATTCTTTTATTGATCCGGATTGTGTAAGTGTGACCTTGTAGGATCCATCTAATTGGGCTTCGGGTTTATTATTTACTAAACCTGAAGTTCTATAGCATCCTCTAGCAAGACGTATAGACGACCCAATTTAATGAATTTATTATCTCCATAATATGATCCATGTTATATTTAGTAATTGCATTAGAGTCAAGGACACAATTCCTTCATTTATAACACTATAAGAGGTTGAAAAGATATAATTATGAAAACCCATAATTGTCATTTTAAACCCAATGAATTACCAAATATTTTACCAAAAATCCACCCACCAAATTGGTTGAATTGCATTAATTGAAAAGAGAGAAGGAAATATGATTATACCTTGATAAATGTAGTTCAAACTGAATTGGTTTCTTTATGAACTTAAAGATGTCAAAAAAAAAAATACAGAAGAGTACCAACATGAGCAAAACTTGCGGCACCATGAAGGTAGGTTGCAGCAGCAACAAATTAAGAACAAGGAGGCAGAGTAAAGCCAATCAGCGGATGAGAGGAAATCTCAACAACTATGACAGTGGTCGCAACGCTGGCAGAACCGCCAGCAACAACACCAACCGACAGCGACCACACTAGGCACCACAGTGGTAGGACAGAAGCAGCAGCACCAGCAACACTCCGGTGAGACCCAGCAGCGACGCCGGCAGCTTCATGCACCCAAAGGAGATGAAATACGAGAGAAGGAAAATAAGTTTTGGGGTTTTAAATCCTTGAAAAATTAGTAATGAATCTTCAATTTGAGAAGAATTGTAGGCTTTTTATCTTGAGGGTTATCTGGTTTAGATTTGGAATATTGACAGCTCATGAGCTTGAGCTTTCTTGGCAAAATATACTGAAGACACGAGGAGAGAGAGAGAGTTGAAATAGAGAAGGTAAGAGATATTTTTTTTCTTTTCATCCAATTAAGCTTATGATTAAGGAAAAATTGATTCTAATAATCCAACCTTTGGGCCGTTCGCTCAAAATAATCCAACCTTTTGATTATTATTTAATAATATAACCTTTTAGGACAATTCGCAAATAATGCACCATGTGACCGGTAACCTGTTGGAATGGTAAATTTTTTTTTTTTTTTCATTTTCTCCTTTAATCTCCCTCCCTTTCTCCCCCTCCCTCCCTCCCTCCATTACCATCATGAATCCCCACC
This sequence comes from Beta lomatogona, assembly GCA_947646795.1. Lineage (NCBI taxonomy): Eukaryota > Viridiplantae > Streptophyta > Magnoliopsida > Caryophyllales > Amaranthaceae > Beta > Beta lomatogona. The sequence continues at coordinate 832,116 of CANSNZ010001100.1, read as the reverse complement.
CCACCCCCACCCCTACCCCACCCCCTCGTTTATGAATCCCCACCCCACCCCCACCCCCCACCCCCACTCCCCGCTCACAATCCCCACCCCACCCCCACTCCCCGACCCCCCCCCCCGCCCTCCTCCCCCCCTCCTCCCCGACCCCCACCGTTAGCACCCCCTCCCCCTCCACCGCCCTTCCCGACCCCCATTGTGAGCACCCCATCCCCTCCCCCGCCTCCCCCTACCCCCACTTTGAGCACCCCCACCACCCCCCAGCAGAGACTCCCCTCCCCTCCGCCGCCGCATCCCCCTTCGAATCCCCATCCCTCTCCCGTTCCCCCGCATTCCCCTTCGAATCCCCCTCCCCCGCATCCCCCTTCGAATCCCCCCCCCCCGCATCCCCTTCGAATCCCGCAGCAGCCGCCTCCCCCTTCGAATCTCTTTCTTTCTTCTTCTTGCGATGCCACGCCTCCCATCTTGGAATTTTGTGGTGGTGGTGTGGGTGAAATGGGGGTTGTTGGCAATGGTGTGGGTGGGGTGGGGTATTGTTTGGTGGTGTGATGTGAGATGGTGGTGAAATGGGGGGTTCGCTGCTGGGTTGCGGGCTACGGGCTCATCTCCTGATTTCCACCCTAAGTCGTCTTCCTGTCAGTAATTTGGGTATGTTCCCTTGGAGGATTTGGGAGCCAATTATGTTTCAGTGGAGTTTGTTTTGCCCCCTTTGTCGGGTTCAAGAAGGTGTCTTCGGGCGAGCTTGGGATGAAGGCTCTTTTGTCTCGGCGGAGCTTCCACATATGTTATTTTGTGCTCCTTTATCTTCTTTCTGTTAACTTGAGATTTATAACTTGTAACATCCTCCGGGATGTTTTAGGTGGTGTTTCATTGTAGAGACACCGCCTAGTTTTCTTTCCTGATAAAAAAAAATATAATAAGATGGTCTAATAGTGATACTATACCCTTTTTAAGTTTTAACCTTAGAAGTACATCACAATTGTCAATGTCAGTTCATCCGTTCCATATAAACCACTCAACTTGTATTGTATGAGTCACGTCTTGGTCAATATCTCCATTATTTCCTTGTAGAAACGACTTGGGCTACTCTCAATTAACACTCACTTACGGGAAACTCCTTATCATCTAATGCTACTACATCCTTGATTGAGGACTCATTCTCATTATTAATTTTGCATTCCATGTACTCATTTTAGTCCGAGTATTCAATTTAGTCTGAACCCTTAAGATTCTCATGGTTGACCATGTCACTTCAATTCTGCTTGAATCTCATCTCTAGACTCTAGTATAGTCCAGTTCTAATACAATCATTTGCAAACAACATAAACTATGTATCTCATCCTTGATATTTCATTTCAGTTAATACTACTTCGGCGAGGAAAGACATCACATACATGTGATATATATAGTACTACGGTAATACAAAAACTCTTTATTACTTTTCCCATGTTCTAACATTTCGATACACAACCTTAATTAAGCTAATAAGATTTACCTTACATATACACTCAAAAGAGAAATGGAATTGTTTCTGCTAAGAAATTAAGGGTTGTGATTGATTGAGATATGTGATGTGGGCCCCAAGGAGGTACGCCTGAGCTCCGATATCCGTACGCCGTAATCCTGCAAAACAAGGTTAGACTACCCCGGGGGTGGTTCCGAGATCGCCCCTCCGACGCTCAAGTCAGATGTGATTGAGGGAGAGAGAGAAGTAAAGTCTAGAGAGAGATGCTCTAGTTTGTTAGGTGAGAATTGCTTACCCTTTGATTGGTGAGACAACCGCTATTTATAGAGGATGGGACCTCTAATAGATGAAGGTATTTTAGTCAGCTCCAGCTGGTGGAGGATTGCCTTCCCTAGAGGTAGGGGTATTTTGGTAACTTCGCCATAGGTGGGCTGGTCCAAGAAATGGGCCCAAACAATTAGCCCCACGCTAAGTAATCGGAGTGAAAATCGCCATTTTTAGTGCGGTTGATTGGCGGAATAAGGTGATTGCATTTTTGGCGATGTTGAGCGGACCCACGAATTTTCATGCCGGATCGTGCTGGAGAAAATCTTCTGTCGCTAGGATTAACCAAGCACGGGGGTCTCGCTGACCGGGGTCCAGGGGTGAAACGCCCTGGTGGGGGTTAGGGGGCAACGCCCCCGAACTTTTTCAAGGTATAGGGGAGAGCCGATTGGGTCTCTAGCGGAGCATAGGCCTGCAACGTCGAGCGAGAGGACTGACGAGCGCATCTCCTGACCCTTCCCGAGCCGACTGAGTCTCGGACTGAGCGCATGCCGATATGCCGAATAAGGTCTGATGAGCGCATCTCCTGATCCTTCCCGGGGCGACCGAGTCTCGAGCTGGGCACTGGCCAACGTGCCGAGAGAGGCTTGCTGCGCCGAGCGAGGCCTGCTGCGCCGAGCGAGGACTGCTGCGCCGAGCGAGGCCTGCTGTGCCGAGCGAGGTCTGCTGCGTCGAGGTCAGCTCATGGTCCTTCCCAAGCCGACCGAGTCTCGAGCTGGGCATTGGTCGACGTGCCGAGCGAGGCCTGCTGCACCGAGCGAGGTCAGCTCTTGGTCCTTCCCAAGCAGACCGAGTCTCGAACTGGGCATTGGTCAGCGCCGAGGGATCTTTTAGCGAGCCGAGGCAAGTGAGTTGTACAAGATGGCCGAGGGGGTAGATGCTCCGAGCGAGAACATTGGTCGAGCGGTCGAGCAGCTCTCTCGAGCTTTGCTCGCCGAGTCCGACCAGGTACCTCGGTCGAGAGGGCCGACCAGGTGCCTTGGTCGAAAGGTCGACTGGGTACTCGAGGCGGGCTGACCGCGGGCTTTCTAGGTTAACCGAGTTGCTGCTCGAGGATGGACGATCGGATCGAGCCGGTGCCCTGGCCGAGTCGATGCGTTGATGCTGACTGACCGGGTACGCGAGGATGGCCAACCGGGGTCCCATGGCCAAGTGGCCGAGAGGGTACCCAAGCCGAGTAGGTCCTTAAGCCGACTGGCTCCTTGTCCTTTTGGGCTTCCTTGTGCCGAGCGGCTCTTTGTGCTGAGCGGGTCGGGCGCCACTCGGATGAGGGGTAAATGAGCCCCATGTTGTGCGAGTGGGTGTCAATGAAAGACTTAGCTTGAATTTGGCTAAGTATAAGAGCGACTCGTCAAAGGAGAGGGGGTCTCCTAGTGGCCGAGCTGGTCGGACGCCACTCGGATGAAGGGCTAATGAGCCCCATGCTGACCGAGTGGGTGTCAATGAAAGACTTAGCTTGAATTTGGCTAAGTATAAGAGCGACTCGTCAAAAGAGAGGGGGTCTCCTAGTGGCCGAGCTGGTCGGACGCCACTCGGATGAAGGGCTAATGAGCCCCATGCTGACCGAGTGGGTGCCAATGACGGACTTAGCTTGAATTTAGCTAAGTTTAGGGGCGACTCGGCGAAGGAGAGGGGGTCTCCGGCTGACCGAGGGAGTAGGACGCCGCTCGAATGAGGACTGATGAGCCCCATGCTGACCGAGTGGGTGCCAATGACGGACTTAGCTTGAATTTGGCTAAATATGAGGAGCGACTCGGCGAAGAAGAGGGGATCTCCTACTGGCCGAGTGGGTCGGACGCCACTCGGATGAGAGGCTAATGAGCCCCATGCTGACCGAGTGGGTGCCAATGAGGTACTTAGTCATACTTGGCTAAGTTTAGAGGCGATTCGGCGAAGAAGAGGAGGGTCTCCTGCTGACCGAGTGAGTAGGACGCCGCTTGAATGAGGATTGATGATCCCATGTTGTCCGAGTGGGTGCCATGAGCACTTAGTCATACTTGACTAAGTGTACAGTGGCTCGGTAGAGGAGTACGTGGACTCCATGCTGACCGAGGGAGTAGAACGCCGCTCTAATGAGGATTGATGAGCCCATGCTGTCCGAGTAGGTGCTAGCTGATACTAGGCCATGCTTGACCAAGTATAGAAGCGACTCGGCAAGGACGGGGGCTCCTGTTGACCGAGTAAGTTATGAGGCTACTCGGATGAGGGGCTAATGAGCCCCATGCTGTCCGAATAGGTGCTAACTGATACTAGGCCGTACTTGACCAAGTATAGAAGCGACTCGGCAAGGAGGGGAGCTCCTGTTGACCGAGTAAGTTATGAGCCTACTCGGATGAGGGGCTAATGAGTCCCATGCTGTCCGAATATGTGCTAGCCGGGTACTACTTGACCAAGTATAGAAGCGACTCGGCAAGGAGGGGAGCTCCTGTTGACCGAGTAAGTTATGAGCCTACTCGGATGAGGGGCTAATGAACCCCATGCTGTCCGAATAGGTGCTAGCTGATACTAGGCCATACTTGACCAAGTATAGAAGCGACTCGGCAAGGAGGGGAGCTCCTGTTGATCGAGTAAGTTATGAGCCTACTCGGATGAGGGACTAATGAGCCTCAGGCTGTCCGAATAGGTGCTAGCTGATACTAGGCCATACTTGACCAAGTATAGAAGCAACTCGGCAAGGAGGGGAGCTCCTGTTGACCGAGTAAGTTATGAGGCTACTCGGATGAGGGGCTAATGAGCCCCATGCTGTCCGAATAGGTGCTAGCTGATACTAGGCCGTACTTGACCAAGTATAGAAGCGACTCGGCAAGGAGGGGAGCTCCTGTTGACCGAGTAACTTATGAGCCTACTCGGATAAGGGGCTAATGAGCCCCATGCTGTCCGAATATGTGCTAGCTGGTACTAGGCCGTACTTGACCAAGTATAGAAGCGACTCGGCAAGGAGGGGAGCTCCTGTTGACCGAGTAAGTTATGAGCCTACTCGGATGAGGGGCTAATGAGCCCCATGCTGTCCGAATAGGTGCTAGCTGATACTAAGCCATACTTGACCAAGTATAGAAGCGACTCGGCAAGGAGGGGAGCTCCTGTTGACCGAGTAAGCAGGATGCCGCTCGGATGAGGACTAATGAGCCCCATGTTGTCCGAGTGGGTGCCATGAGTACTTAGCCATACTTGAGTAGGTGCAGAGTGGCTCGGTAGAGGAGTACGTGGACTCCATGCTGACCGAGGGAGTAGGACGCCGCTCGGATGACGACTGATGAGCCTCATGCTGTCCGAGCGGGTGCCATGAGTACTTAGCCATACTTGACTAGGTGTTTGAGCGACGCTCCTTAAATTGCTAAGTGAGGTCATGTGACGCTCCTCGAGATGTTGGATGCTTATGAGCCTCAAGTGGTTGAGGGAGGTCCTTAGCCTTATTTTGGCTTACTATTTGAGTGACGCTACTCAAAATGCTGAGGAGGTGCCAATGAATATGTTCCTCGATGCGGGGGAGTTTAGGAGCTCCATGTTTCCCGAGGAGGTTTCATGACACTATTTGAATATCGAGTACATGCCAATTAACGATACTTAGCCGTTTTTTGGCTAAGTTAGTAGGACGCTCCTCTTATGACTGAGGAGGTGCCAATGAATATGTTCCTCGATGCGGGGGAGTTTAGGAGCTCCATGTTTCCCGAGGAGGTTTCATGACACTATTCGAATATCGAGTAGTGTGCCTATTAACGATACTGAGCCGTTTTTGGCTAAGTTAGTAGGACGCTCCTCTTATGACTGAGGAGGCGCTGATGGAGAAATTCTGGATTTCTGAGTCTTATTAGCCCCATCCTTCCTCCTTTGAGCGTATTTATTTGTCCAGCTGAGGGGTTCCAAGTAATTAGCCCCACGCTGGATGAACGGATAGGGTAGTATCATTCCTTCCCGAGGTGGTCGTCTAGCGAAAATCGAGAGAGACCCATGTTCTAGGGTACCCTGCCAGTCCCGAGGGGGGGTGGGGACTCGGGATTATGCATCGCTTCGAGTTAGGTGCCTTGATGTGCAGTCCATTTACTTTGTCCAAGTTTGCTCTTTAGACCAAGGGAGGTCGTGCTTGAATGGAGGTAGCTCGCACATGCCAGATGGAGGTACCGTGGATGAGTAGGTGCATCTGATGAGTAGGCACATATGATCGAGTACATATCCTTGGCTGACTAGGAGCCAAGGATGAATGGGTACCTTGAACGAGTAGGTACCGTTAATGAGTAGGTGCCTTTAATAAGTAGGCACCCATGGCCGACCACATTTCCTTGGCCGAGTAGGCGCCAAGGATGAGTGGGTACCTTGAATGAGCAGGTACCGTTTATAAGTGGGTGCCTTTCATGAGTAGGCACCTCTGGCTGAGTATATGCCTTGGCCAAGTGGGTACCTTCAATGAGTAGGTACCACTGATGAGTGGGTGCCTTTGATGAGTAGGCACCTCTAGCTGAGTATATGCATTTGGCCAAGTTGGCACCCAAGGACGAGTGGGTATCTTGAATGAGTAGGTACCGTTGATGAGTGGGTGCCTTTGATAGGCACCTCTGGCTGAGCCGGACCGTAAACTTGAGGGTGCCACTATTTATTCTGGAGGGGTTTTGCGGTTCCGAGTTACCACACCCCTTGTTCGGATTAGTCTTCATGAGTTGTGTTCTTCGATACAAATTCTTCCGAGTGATTGCATGTTTCTTGACAACCTTGAATAGGCGTGAGTAGCTTGCCTAGCTGAGTTGCCCTTGGAAGATCCTTCCCTTTGTTGAAGTCCCAGCCGGTTAGGCTGAGCATTTCGGGAGGGACGAATGATCTCTTCGTGACGAGTGGAAGCCATACCCATCAGACTTTGCTGGAGAGTTTGTTGAAGATGAGCTGCAATCAAGGTGACGTCTGTTGCAGTTATGGGTGGAGGATCAGCTACTTATGTCTGACCCGATGCTGCGAGATGACCGACTTCGCAATGGATTCTCCATTGGGGTGGAATCATCATCGTTGGGATAAAGGGATAGCACCGTAGGTGCCTATGGGATGCTTGAGCTCTCCTGGAACGGTTGGCTTGGGAGCGTGTCTTCTTGGTTGGGGCCATTGTTTGGGTTACAATGAGGTGAGTTTTGCTGAGTAGCAACAAGGTGAATCTTGCTGAGTGGTGGCGAAGTAACTTCTTGTACTGTGCCCACAGACGGCGCCAAACTGTTTCTGCTAAGAAATTAAGGGTTGTGATTGATTGAGATATGTGGTGTGGGCCCCAAGGAGGTACGCCTGAGCTCCGATATCCGTACGCCGGAATCCTACAAAACAAGGTTAGACTACCCCGGGGTTGGTTCCGGGATCACCCCTCCGACGCTCAAGTCAGATGTGATTGAGGTAGAGAGAGAAGTAAAGTCTAGAGAGAGATGCTCTAGTTTGTTAGGTGAGAATTGCTTACCCTTTGATTGGTGAGACAACCGCTATTTATAGAGGATGGGACCTCTAATAGATGAGGGTATATTAGTCAGCTCCAGCTGGTGGAGGATTGCCTTCCCTAGAGGTAGGGGTATTTTGGTAACTTCGCCATAGGTGGGCTGGTCCAAGAAATGGGCCCAAACAGGAATAATTCAAAGAAAAAAGGGGAGGGAGTAGTATAAACTATAACTTGAATATATCAAACTCAACGTTGAGAAACTAGAAAGGTGAAACTATCTCATCAAATCTGAACTTTAAGTCTTTAACGAACGGAGCATCTAAACTTCAAGTCTTTAACGAACGGATCATAGCTAGCTCCATTCACAATAAATAAATGTAGTAATGTCAAACTATCAATATCACAAGAGATACAATTAATAAACGGAGTACAGTAGTTTATGAAAAATCAAAGTTGACACTTCAACTCCCCATATTAGGGCATCCTTAGTGGTGAAAAAAAAAAATAAGATTATGTACATAATCTTAAAATGTCATCCTTAATGGTGAAAAAAAATAAGATTGTGGGTTGATTGGAAAAAAAAATTGGTATGGGACGAGTGAAATGAGGATCAGGCGTGGGAGTGGGACCCACTGCCTGATCCGAGTTTTTTAAATTTTGTTTGCCTATCTTCCAGCCAAAACGCAGCGTTTTGGCTGGAAGACAGGCAAAAAAAATTAAATGTGTCAGCGCTGACGCGCTGACACACACAACCACTGACCGCGCGACATTTGTCGCTGCTTTCCATGCGGCAGGTTGTGATTGGCGAGTGAAATATAACCGTTGCAAAATTTGCAACGGTTATATTTAAAAAAATACAAATCAAAAAAAAAAAAAATTACCAACGGCTTTATTTTTTCGAGCTCTATAAATAGAGACCCATTTTCCTATATTTTGGACACACTTAATTTTCTCTCTCCATCTTCCTTCAGTAATTTCTTCTACTTGTTCTAAATTATTTCATTAACTCTTCTTCTATTGCTCTTTTATTTTAAAATTCTTATAATTATGGAGCCTAATAATCCTAATTATATGAGAAACCTACCCCAAAACCGCTCAAAAAACCAAATGCCTAGGCAACAAAATCGCTCAAATACCTCTCAAAATAACTCAAATTATCGTCAACCCTCTCAAAATCAGTCAAATTATCGTCAACCCTCTCAAATAAATATGATTCAAAGGGGTGAAAATTCTCAATATTATTCTCCTCAATATGATAACCTTTACCATGAATCTCCATCTGAAAATGCCAACCTTTCATATCATCAACTTGATCCTAATTATGGGTTTTCTCAATATCAAGAAGATTCATCTCCATACAATGATGTTGATGAGGATGGTGGTCATTACCAACAAGGTGACAATGATGTTGGTCAATACCAACAAGGTGATGATTCGATGATTATGATGAGTTTGGTCACCAAATCAATCCTTTTCGCAATTACTATCACAAAATCTATCCGAGCAACCACAACCACAACCGCAACCACAACACAATGCGAAACAAGTTGTAATGGTAAGAGGGCTTGGGATCAAGTTGAAGATGAGAATCTCATCTCAAAGATTTATGAACACTTCTCTTGATAAGGTGATTGGGACGAGCCAAAAGAAAGGCGTCTTCCGGGGGAAAAGTTTGGGATGCTTTTGAGGCGAGCGTAATTGCCAATCCAACGAAATTACTCCAAGGAATGCGGATATGGTGAAAGGTCGTTGGAGTAGACTTGCTCCACGTGTTTTAAGGTTCGCCGCATTTTATGACGAAGCTCTTGCAAGGAAAAAGAGTGGTCAAAACGATGCAGATGTTCTGAAAGAAGCTCATTTATTGCATAATAGGAAACATGGTAGGTTCATCCTCGAACATGCTTGGAAATTGATGAGGAGGTTTCGTAAATGGAGGGCCATAGTTAATAAATCAATGGAAACTCCACGTGGTCGCCCCAAAAATCCACAAGAAAATGTTGATTCACCCGCAAGCGAAGTAGCGGTAAAAGGCCGAGAGTTGATGGAAGTGACTCAATGCCCGAGACACCTACCAATGGTGATGGAGGTGACGTCGAGCCACGAGGAGATGGTGTGAAGAAAGCGAAGTCTAAACCGAAAGGGGTGGCCGGTCGACACATTGAGTGTTTCAATAATTTTAATGAAAGACTTCGGATCCATTCAGAGGGTAGGAGTGCAGATGTTGAAAGAGAAGCCAGAAAGTTGGACGTTGAAACAAGGAAGGTTACTGCAAAGGAACAAGAAATAGCGCTGCAAACCAGGAGCTTGAACATACAAGAGTATCATAAGAATTGGGATTTGCTGCAATCATTGTATGCGAAGGAAAATCGTTCACCATTTGAGGAGGCAACAATTGAGAAACTAACAATATGGTTGACGAATAATTCTCCTTTTTAAGTAATGTTTATGTTTAAGTTAAGTTTATGTTTAAGTTTAGTTCATGTTTAAGTTAAGTTTTTGTTTAAGTTTAGTTCATGTTTGAGTTTAATTTTACGTTCAAGTTTAGTTTATGTTTAAGTTTTAATTTTAGTGAATGTTTAGTTTATGTTTAATTAAGTTTAAAGTTTAGTTTATGTTTATGTTTTAAGTAATGTGTATGTTTAAGTTCAATTAATAAAAAAAAAGTAAAAAATCGTATTTGTGTAAATTCTATGAATTGACATTTCAATACAGCTTTTTACATTATTGTTCTGTTTTGAATTATTGTACTGTTTTGCATTATTGTACTATTTTGCATTATTGTACTATTTTGCATTATTGTACTATTGTGCTTTATACATTATTGTACTTGCTTTGCTTTATACATTATTGTACTATTTTGCTTTATACATTATTGTTCTGTTTTACATTATTGTACTATCTTGCTTTATACATTATTGTTCTGTTTTACATTATTGTACTATATTGCTTTATACATTATTGTTCTGTTTTACATTATTGTACTATTTTATGTATTATTGTTATGCTATATAACTCATGCTTGCTTGTTCACCATTTGCTCACACCAAATCTAAACCCTCTCAAATTTATACAATGAACTCTTTCAACTTAAACTTTACCGCTTCAAGTTCATCTAGTTCTGAGGATGAAATAAGATCATCCCGAGCAAACATTGATCAAGAAATAGATGAATTCTTGATTAATGTTGTTCAACCAAATGTTCCAACTCTTATATCAAATGTTAGTCTAGCACCAAGGAATAGAAGAGCAAAAGTGACTGATCCTAATGAGGATCATCACCGGCCTATTCGAGGCAGGGAAGAAGGCCATAGACGATTGTATAATGATTACTTTGCTGATCAACCAGTCTATCCTGCTCGTTTATTTCGTCGAAGATTTCGAATGCATCGACATGTCTTTCTTCGGATTATGGAAAGTGTCGTACCAAGTGATACATGGTTCACTCAAAATAGAGATTGTACCGGAAGGTTAGGTTTATCTCCCCTTCAAAAGTGTACAGCTGCTATACGAATGCTTGCGTACGGGCTTGCGGCAGACAATGTTGATGAGTATGTGCGAATTAGTGAAAGCACAGCTCGAATAGCGTTAATGAAATTCACGAAGGGGGTTATCAACCAATTTGGTGCCGAGTACTTGAGACGCCCAACTCCAGATGATTTGGCTAGACTACTTGCGTACGGTGAAGAACGTGGATTTCCAGGAATGATCGGCAGCATAGATTGTATGCATTGGGAATGGAAAAATTGTCCGACGGCATGGAAAGGACAATATCAAGGAAGAGCCGGTGTTGCTACATTAGTTCTTGAAGCTGTGGCTGATCGTGACTTATGGATATGGCATTCTTTCTTTGGGATACCAGGTTCGTGCAATGACCTTAATGTTCTTCACCGATCTCCTGTGTTTAGGGATGTTTTAGAAGGTCGAGCACCACCCGTGCAGTTTACGGTGAATGGTAACCAATACGATAAGGGTTATTATCTCACCGATGGCATATATCCGAATCGGGGCAACATTCATTCAATCGCTTACATGTCCTCAAACTCGCAAGGACAAATTATTTGCTCAACACCAAGAAGGAGCTCGAAAAGATGTTGAAAGAGCATTTGGGGTGCTGCAATCTCGCTTTGCTATAGTTCGTAAACCATCCCTCGCATGGGATGAAGAAATTCTCAATGATATCATGATGTCTTGCATTATCATGCATAACATGATTGTGGAAGATGAATGGGATACATATGCACACTACGCAGATACTACCGAAGTTCACTTCAAACACAAATAATGATGGCGACGAATTTGAATATTATAATGATCGGATCGTAGATATCAACCGTTACATGGCGAATAGAGATGCAATTGAAGATCAACATGTGCATCAATCTTGAAACGTGATTTGGTTGCCAATATATGGCAGAAGTTTGGCCGTAATGCTAATTAAGAGCATTTCATTATGTATTTTATGTAGTTCGTTCCTAATTAAGTTTATAATTCGTTCTTGTATTTCATTATGTGTCTCGAAATTAAAAATATATTAAAAATGCTTAATTGTGTCTCATAATATAATTATTAGCTCGCTAATTACTGAGCATATATTAAAAACGCTAATTGCGTATGCTACATATTAATAATAGCTAATTATGTTGATAACTTAATTATTAAAATGATAATTATAATATTAAAATTATTAATTACATTAATTAATAATATAATAGTAATTAATAATGAATATTTCATGTCATTAAAAATTAAATAATAAAAATATTGTGTAATGGTGGTTGGGTGATGAGAGAGAAAAAGTAGTTGGGTGGGGTCAAAAAGTAAGAGAGAGAGGAAAAAGTAGTTGGGATGATCTTTTTTTTGGTTCACCATTAAGAAGAAAGTGGGAAAAGATTGTGGGATGTAATTTTTTAGAGAGAGAAAGTTAGAAAGAGAGTGGGATGATATTTTTTTTCATTCACCATTAATGGTGCTCTTATGTCATCAACTATGTGCTGACCATATTATGTCATCACATCCATTTAGAGCATTTACTTCTTCATTTTTGGACCATGTTGGGTAAAAGTAGTTATTCTAAATAATTTTGGGGTGTGCACCGGTTCAAGTCTGGATCGGAATCGGCTGGTCTGGAATCTGGAATTTTTTTGAACCAAGATCGGATCGGAATTTTACTGGTCCAGTCCGATTCTGATCCTGTTGGATCGGAATCTGTATTTTTTATCTGATTTAAACATATTTATAAATTAGATACATTAAAATTTAATAATTTTAATAACAATATTCCTAAAGGTAATAATAGTAGGTTTTTAACTTTTTCAACATATAGATTTATTTTTACTAAAAAAAAAAGAATTCCGGTCCACCGGTCCGAACCAGACCGGGAACCTGGAATCGGGATTTTCTATGGATCGAGGACCGGACCTGAATCTTCTGTCCGGTCCTTTCCAAATTCCAATCCCACCCTAGTCTTTGCACAACCCTAATTCTAATAGTTGTTAATTATCACAACAATTGTTATTTGATAATTGTTGTAATAATTATACTTTCTCCGTTCTGTTTTAAATGAAACGTTTGCTTTTTCACGGAACCCAACGCACTTCTTTAATCATTAATATCTTTAGTTGTGCATACGTAAAAAATATAAAAAAGTTATAATTTGATAGTATGCATTGAGACGAATCTAGCAAGATCCCACTTGACTATGTTTTTCTTTATATAATGACGACAAATTGTAGTCAAAATTGATCAATGAATAGTGTCATTTCACCCAATGTTTCATTTAAAACAGAACGGAGGAAGTATAATTTTATATAGTTATGAGTAATTAAATAGAACAATATATTTCTTATCTAGCTCCTTGAAGAGCCCGTTAGCGGGTTCGTTAGAAAAATGACAAAATTAAAATATATTTTGTTATCTCAACCTCAAATTTTTTTTGTTTAACTTTTCTAAAACTATACTTTAAAATTTATCTTCATTCTTAAACACTATCTTACCAGACACTAATTTTCATGATCAATAGTATAAATTGCAGCCGAACACGCTCGTAACCAACCGGTCAAAATCCACTATCTTACCACCCATAACTTCCCGTTTCATTGGGCACTCAAGATCTAAACCTTTGTTTCTTGTATAATTAACTAAATGGAATTAGTCACTAGATTTTGGATAGTAACATTTTTCTTTCTAAAGTCTTTGTTCTTAAATTGATGTAAAATTTTCTTCCTTCTAAAGTCTTTAACCTTTGTTTCTTTTGATTTTTTCCCCGTACTTACAAAATTGCATCTCTGAAGATTCTCTGGGGGCATATAAATGTGATAACCTTCTTCCAGTTTTTCCACTTTCTCTCTCCTCTTTTCACGATAATAGAGATCTTGAACACTTCCACCTTTTACTCCCCATAATCTCCACTCCAAAACCATCTTCAATACGCCCCTATTTTGTTGTCAAAGTAAAAACAAAGAGCTACTCACTGTTTTTGAGCAGGAAAGCAGGAGAATTTAAGCACATTTATTGGTAACGGTAATTCAAATTCCTGCTTTAATTTGATGCCAAAGTTAAATTCTTTGAATTTTATGCTCATTTAAGCATCTGGGTGTTGCTTAATTTTTGGTGGGATTCTTTATAATATGAGTTTATGTTAATGGGTTGTTACTTTTTTGCTGTTTAGTCTCGATCTATTGCTTAAATTTTCAACTTCTTTGAGCTAGATCTTCATGGTATGTTATTGGATGACTTGGGGTAAATTTCAAGTAAAAATAAACTGGACTTTTATGCTCCAAAAGTTTGGGAAATGGGGTTTGAGCATGGATTATAATGCTGCTGTGCACTTGAGAAGCATGCTGGAAGAAAGTGTTTGATGTGAATTGATTGCAGCATTTGAGTGAGAATTTGATTATTTTGTGGGGAAATACCAAGTGTTCCTAAATTTGGATGTTCTTTGAGAAATAGCTGCCTGTTTGTTGAAGGTAAACTAGATTTGTTGAAATGGCTTCTATTAGAAGAACACTTTCTCCTGTTCCCCGTCCAGGTTCGAGATCGAATGGGGAAGCCTGCTCAGTGGCGTCCCCGTTATCCAAATCATCTTCAGTTGTGCAGAACCCTTTACAGCCTAGTGGATTATCATATTCATCTTACAACTCATTAGAATATGCATTGTATAGAATGCATAATTTTATCCTTGGTTTGTTCTCAAATAGATCATCGCGTTCTTTAGATAGATCGAAACCGAAATGGCAAGTCTGGAAGAGGGCTCTCCTACAATTCTTAGTCTGTTTCTTGGTTGGGGTCTTCCTTGGATTGACTCCTTTTGGTTCCACAAATTTTCCTGGAAGAATCATGCCCCAGCATCAGAGACTTTTCTTTGACATGATCCCTTCTGCAGTCAGATATTCGTCTTTCAGTGCCATAAATGTTTCCGCTGTAGATGATGCCCATTTGGAAGATCATGTTTCTATAGGCGAGAGGCCGGATATTGACAATACTACCTCGCAAGAGCTACAGCAAGGGTCAGAGGAGCAGATGGAAAAGATGTCCAGTGAAACACTTTCTGTTAAACCATTCATTGAGGATCCACCGTTGGAAGTTCGCAAGCTCTTGATAGTTGTCACTCCTACATATAGTCGGCCATTTCAAGCTTACTATCTCAACCGGTTGGCACAAACATTGAAACTTGTCCCACCACCTTTGTTGTGGGTTGTGGTTGAGATGAACTCTCAATCTACGGAAACAACAGAAATTTTGAGGAAGACTGGACTTATGTACAGACATCTAGTTTGCGACAAGAACGTAACAGATATGAAGGACAGAAATGTTCACCAGAGAAATGTGGCCTTGGGACACATTGAAACACACCGTCTTGATGGAATTGTCTATTTTGCAGATGATGCCAATGTTTATACTGTCGATCTATTTACACAACTGAGGCAGATAAGGTAGCTACCTGTTTCATAATTGCCTTTTGTGCTTTATGTTCAATATCTTATGTCCATTTACAGCATTTAAGGTTGATTATGTACATGTTTTTCTTTCCTTCTTAGTTTTAATTAATAACACTTATGAGTAATGATTACATCATCTCATGTAATCTGTTCTGCCACTATTTCTTTTGAAATTTGCTTTTTGAGACCTTGGTCACATCACTAAGAATTCTAACTGGCTCATCATAATTTCATAATCATCCTCAACTCTACCCACTTTTCACCCTTAGCTTTAAATTATATTTTGTGTCCTGGCTAGTTGGCTCTTGCAGCTTCAATTTGTGTATAGAGGACAAACAACTCACTCCTCTTGCAATATGTATCAACCTTTCTCCACCACCAAGCTTAGTAGATGTAATTGTCATTGTAGGTCAAAATTATACATGAAATGTATGATTGTCTTGCTTGGCCAGCTTATGATGGAAATTTATATTAGAGTAAGTGACAAGTTCTTATTATAGCAATGACTACATCCCAGTGATGAGTGATGAGGTCTGTTAGCTAAGGTTTGATCTCACTGTAAAGATTCACAACCCTACTTTAGAAAAAAGGCTATTTTAGATAGGTTAATTAGCAAGCATTCATTCAAAGCACATACTGTTACGAACTCCTCTCTTTTTAAGTTGTTTTGATCTACTTGTTGTCCCTTAGAAAGGTTGCAACTGTGCTCGTTCATGTGCCATTAACACCTATAGCAATTGTCCAGTTCTTTTAAGTTCTGTCGGAAGCAGAAACGTGTTATTCCTTCCCATCATGTTTAATCTTGAAAGATTTGGTGGGTCGTCTTTTGAGTTCTGAATAGCTTTATTCGCTATTGTTTTCTCTACCCGGAATCAGAATTATCCCAGTTAGATTTTAGAGCAAAATCAGTTATCTGGCTGTGGTACATGAGGATATTGAACCCTGATATACCCTAGCTGATATTGCCTTTCACTTTTTGTTCTTGAACATGTGTGTATTCTACTTGAAGGAGTTGGAGAATGCAAATATAAAAAAAAGAAGATTGATGTATTTTTCTTCGGGCTATATCACCAACGTAGCGGTTCTTATAAAGTATTTGGCTGGCATTACTTTCTAGTGGTTATCATTGTGTTTGATGAAAGTGAAACCATCATTGGCGTTTTAGTCTTGACTACAATTAGGTGTCCAAACTCCTAAGTAGTTGTTTGAATTCTCTTATTCCTGTAGGTCAGTGAGTCAGCAATTTCAAGACCTCCAGCTTTTTCCATTAAAGCAGCTATATCTACAAAAGCAAGACCCATTGCACAAGCATATTCTGCTGTAACAGATTTGCTATGCAGCACCTTAGTTGTGCTGTAGGAATCCTTGTTGTCAATCTGCCTTGAACTGTAAACCAAAAGAAAAAAGAGACTTTGACAGCAAATGAAGGAGACTCTAACTTCAGGTCAATTCAAACCCCAGGCAATGCCAGATTTTTGTTTATTCAGAAGTAGACATATGTTTAAGGAGTAAAATTTGGAATCACTAATTTCTTCCTTAATAACTCGGAACGAATTGAGGTCAGATGGTATGATACACTTCTTATCCTAAAATCACAAGATGAGTTCATGATCTCAGAGTTGCATGAATATCTTTCTTAAGGGAATACCTAGAGATAGGCCAAGATGATTATTGATTGGACATAAATAGGTGGTTTAGGTCTTACCTGAGGATTTGTCAACCCTTTTTTGGATGAGCTTCATTATCTGTTTGCTGATGAAGATTGTTTAGTCCGCTTGTCTTCATAGAATCTGTTCATAAAGCTCAGTTTTGGGCTCAATTTGACCAGCTATCAATTCTTTCCAATTTTGAACTGATTCATAGTGTGCAAACTGATAAATAATAGCATAAAATCGTGAATTGTCATAGTTTTGAATTTTTATTTGTTTGCTTGATGCCTGCCGCATGCCTGACCACGTGGCATCTATCATCTCCACATGTATTTGATATCAGGGGTGAAGTTTATACTTGTTAAGTATTCGACACTCTTTGATCAGTTTCTTTGTATATGTGCACATTACATTATAGTTTGTCACCGGAGGCATCACGACAAAATTTGAAGTGTTCTTTACTGCTCCGGATAAATATATCATGAGTAAATAATTACTTTATCAAATAAATTGGTGCTTCATTTTGGTGGTTAGATGACCGAGTACTGTGCTTCCTTATGTTTATGAATTATGCCTCCAAATGGTCTTTTGTGAGAAGGCTCTAAGGAAAAAAAACCACTGTATATGCTCTTTTAATGAAGCAAACATTATATGGGGAGGTTAGGTCTTCTGGTGTTTACCCGTGTCTGGGTGAATTTGAATGTCATTTTCCTTGTCTTGGCTTACTAAGTTAATGGACGAACAATGATTATAATTTTTCTGGATACCCTCTTGGTCGAAATGTGCAGTGTTCCTTTTTTTTTCTTCTGTAAATTAGATCTGTAACAGCTAGTTCTGTACTTCTGTTGGTGAAGAGGTCCAAAGCTCTTGACAGTTGATCTAGCATTTGCTAGGGGTTTGACTCAATAAGAATGTTATAAATGGTACATTTTTAATACTACTTATAACTTATTAGTGTCTTTTCTAATGCTAGCTCGCCTCTAATGCTTTTTGATTCCCTGGTATATGATCCCAGGAGATTTGGGACTTGGAAACTGGCCACACTGTCAGTGACTCGAGGTGCACTTTTTCTTGATGGTCCTGTGTGTAACGGGAGTGACATAATTGGTTGGAAGACTCGTGAAAGGACTCGAAGATTTCATGCTGATATTTCTGGTTTTGCTTTCAATAGTACCATACTATGGGATCCATCGAGATGGCACCGCCTTACCCTTGAGCCTATTCGGCAGCTTGACACTGTGAAAGAAAGATTTGTGGTTGGTATCTTAATATCTTGTTTCATACCTTATCTTGGAAAACTAGCAATTATCACCCCTTTTAGCCGGAAAGAATTTATATTCTCAAAGTGGTGCAGCTTTGTGCTTGCAAGAAAATGTGAAGTTGAGCTCAATTATTATGATATTCCACTCCCCAATGTGGATCTCTTACTTAAATTGGGCATAATTTTTGAATAGAATAACAATCTACAGAAATCGGAAGTCCTGTATATACTTCTCAGTCCTCACTATAATTGGTTTCCAGGAGTTTCTTCTATGTAAAGAAGGGTAGGGTCAAAATCAGATGTTTTATCATGAGAAATGGGGTTTTGCATCTGGCATTTCGTGTGTTTTATTGAGTGTGAACTTTTTTGCCGATGAGGAAATTATTCAATTGCTTGTAGAGGGCTAAGGCATCTTTTTACCCATTTTGTATCCTCAGGCGAGTAAATTCATTGAGCAAGTTGTGGAAGATGAGAGTCAAATGGAAGGATTGCTAGAAAATTGCTCAAGCATCATGGTGTGGCGTCTTCCCCTTGAATCATCTTCCTCCTCTTATCCTTACCAGTGGTCAATAAGCAGGGATATGGAGAAGCACCTTTCAACTGAAGTAGTCTGATCAATCTGAAGGGAAAAGGTACAAGAACTTCCTACATTCTCTGTTTAACTGTAATTAGTTTGACACTAACAGACAAAAGGCAATGTCTGAGAAAAACACAAATGGCTTTCTGAATGCTTGATTGTCCAAAATAACTAGTTATACTGCAACTGGGTTGATGCTTTATATTGTTCTAATTATTCAGGCTTTTTCCGAGATCCCTACTCTTGTTTTACTTTTGCGGTAACTCCAAGCACACACCGCTTGGCTCCTGAGAGTCTCGGACTCGTGAGTCTTGGCTCTTGGGCATGTACCTAATGCTTTCTCTAAAATAAGCCCTAAGCACTGATAATACTCTTTAATATTCTTAGATGTGCACAATCTTTGACTACCATTATTATGAGATCTCTTAGGATTTCGGCTCCTATGTTTAGTTGCTCTGGACAAAGACCATCAGCTATTGATCTACCAGAATTTCTGAAACACCAACTTCCTGACCATGAGCAAAACCTTGTTTATCATGGCAGTTGAAGTGTTGCCCCCATGGGTTAGTTATGAAGGAAACTGATGTTTGTAGATACTAAGGGGGCGTTTGGTTTGGGGTTTTTAGGAAAGGGTACGGGAAACAAATAGGTTGATTCCCTTGTTGTTTGTTAGCACATTTTAATCATTCTCTTTACCCTCCCCTTTCCCCCAAACTCCTCTACTTTCATTACCCACACCCCCCCAAGGTTTCACTTATCCTTTCCCTCCTCTACTCCATGGTCACTTTGACCAATGATTGACCACCACCCCAACCACTAGAACAACCACCCCAACCACTAAACCACCACACCAACTACCCACCCACTACCCCAGCCACCGACACCACCTCTCATCGCCACCCTCACCACCACCCTGTCCACCGAAACCACCACCCACCGCCGGAAACACCATCCGGTCGCCGGAACCGCCACCCCCATTAACGAAAATACCACGGCGCCACTTCCACCCACCCAAAGATCCCCCAACACTTCTTCAAACCCATAACCTTACAAACTAAAAAAAATTAAGAGTAAAGATGGATAAATATCTTTTCTTATGGTTTTAGATGTTAAACTCAACTATAAAAACTCTAGATCTAGAGTTTTCATGGTTGAATTTGACTTAAAAACCTCAAATTTCACCTTTAATGGTGGTGGAGAAGGAAAAGAAAAAAGGGGTGGTAAGGGTGTTGTCGCCGGTGGTGTGGGGAGGCGGTGAGAGGAGGCGACGGAGGTCAGCGGTGAGGGAGGCGGCAGACCGGCAGCCAGCTGCACTAGAGAGAGAGGGGTAGAACATGGTGGAGAAGAGGAAGAGGGGGTTTTTCAATCCAAACAACATTTTTAAACAAAGGGTTTTCCTTTCCTTTCTCCTTGTTTCTCTTTCTTAAACCCTTTCCCTTTCCCCTTCATAAACCAAACGCCCCCTAATAGTTTTCGATTTGAAGTGCATTTACATAATACATGTAATACTTCCTTTGTGCCGTAACTATTTTCCTGAATACTACTTCCTCTATTATATTGTTCATTGCAACATTTGCTTTTTGGTGATTAAACTTCAAACTTTGACTGCATTTTTCTACTAATGGATGAAGAAAAGAATATTAACATGTTGGATTTTTTTAAAATCATCATAACTTATATTTTCAGAATACCATTTTTTTAGTATTATGTAACTAAATGGTCAAAATGTGTTGGAGGCCGTCAAAAGACCAAAAGTTGAAACTAACAAAAAATGGAGGAATTATTTTGTAACGTCTCATAATTATCTTCCTGACGTGGGTCCCACTTTCTCTTCCTCCTTTTTATCTCTCCATCCCACCAACCATTCTCGCTCACAATTCTTATTTCTTAGACTTTCTCTTACTATTTTTCCATCCTCTATCCACTATTCTTTTTTAAAATTCATCTTTAAGTACATTTTGGCCCATAATCCACTCATTTCTTTATCTGCTTGACCAACCCTCACTGGACGGATGACATATTATTTACTTCCTCTGTTTCTTTTTACTTGCAACCGTTTGACTTTCACGTTTGCCAATGCATAACTTCAACCATTAATATCTTTAAGTACCGATAATTAAAAATTATAAAAAGTAGATTTTCGGAAAATATACTTTGAGACGAATCTAACAAGATCCCACATGATATGTTTTCTTTAACAAAAAAATCACCAAAGATAAACTAAGTAGAGTTTGTGAATAGTGAAAAAGTTAAACCGTCGCATGTAAAAAGAAACGGAGGAAGTATATTTTTATGGAATATGAAAATTTGTAAACTCAGCATCATAGGCTTTTGATAAATTCATTGGGCACAATCCCCCTTCTAAATGCATAAAAAGCTAATGACGCTTCATTCAGTTTACTTCTATCCTTAAAGACCTACTTCTTCTTCCCGTCCTTAATAACTGTGATTTCTATTAATTGCAGAAGAGAATTTGGTAAAAGCATAGAAAACTTTGCAAATTACCTTCGGCTGCAAGAATTAAGAAGTCTTATGCTGTGAGCATGTTATCCGTACAGCAACTGCAGGTTATACTAAGATTTGCACCCCTCATAAGAGGCGGGAGTGTATCTAGGACTCGAGATCTTCTTGTGAAGCTAGGCATTGATTTTGTACAGATTGTCAGCAATCTTCTGCCCCTCGTTTGAGTCGGCTAACTTACCATATAATATTTTTCCTTAGAAAAGATGCAAAATTGCAGTGAAATTTCTATGCTAGGATGGTATATTGTTCAAAATAGATTCATGACAGAGAGATTTGATACCCTTTTTGTGTTTTTTTGGGTAGTCTCAGGCTCATGAAAAACAGCACTGTAACTTGTGTATTTCCTTGTGAGTAATCTCATTGATGATATCTTACATGTGTAGCATTCATATGAAAATGAAAGTTCTGTGTTACACCATATTTTTCATGTGTTGGTTCTAATTTTCAAAAGGTGGTTAAGTAATGGAAATACATGTAATCTTTTCGAGATCTCTGATCCGCTTTTTCAAGCGATTGAGAGAATATATAGCAAACTTGCAAAATCAGTTTAACAATGGGTATAACTTATAGGTAGATTGTGGTCCACTTTGACTTGTCAAACAGATCTGTCTTGAACCAGCTGAAGAAAATCCGACCAAAATGGACCTGATTTGTCCGAAAGGTCATACTTCAAGCATGGACATAGAGATTGACTGACTTGAACCCGACCTCTTGAAAATAGCACTTGTGACGAAATTTGCAAATTTTTAAGTGCTTCCAGGAGCACTATGGAGGCTTTCGTCAAAACATGACTAGATTTGAGAAAACTATTGCCAAATTCAAGGAAAAGTTTCGAGAGCCCACTAGAATCAGCTTTTGAGGGAAAAAAAATGTAAAATCTTTACATTAGATTGACTAAATACAACCCTATCTTGAGCAACCCGTCTGATGTGTCTGCTTGTTTTTTTTAACTCTTTCTTTCTTAGTTGCAGCATATTGACTTTTTGCACTATTTATATAACACTCTTTAACCATGTTTTTACTAAGACATAAAACTAAATGTTATCATGTAAATAGTCAAAGTGGTACAGTGATAAATTTAAAATGTCGATGCATCACAAGTAAAAATCGTAGGAAGTAAAAAGCAATATAGAAGTGCAAGATTCAATTATCTTAAACTTGTTACTCGTGTGATAAGATTGCTACTAATATAATGATTAGTTAAACGAAGAAATGCCCACTAATGAAATGCATATAAGAAGAAAACCTGCAATTCCTTTATGCTCATCCTAGTATAAAAAAACCGAAAGTTAGTAATGGGGCTTTCACTTTGCTTCAAATGGTATGAGTGCATTTCACTTCATTCTATTCTTTAAATCTTATACTGATATATACACACTTTTCTTATGTTTCTTCCACAGTTCTGAAATATTGCCCATGATAGACCTCATTCTCCTTGCATTTCTCCATGGTACCTTCTTCTCTTGCATTCTTCTTGTAATCATCTTCGCCATTGTAGTCTGCCTCTTGCTCGCGTTTCTAATCTCCCTCCTCCTCCTCGTCCTAGCAGACGTTTACGAAACCTTTTTGTTGTTATCCACCTATGTTGAAAAACTGAGGGCTAATTTCATGTTGGGCATAATTTTGGCACTATATAGTACACTACATTTTGCAGTTTTTCTTGCTTTGGCCTTCAAACCTTGGGTTCAACATGTGTTCCTACGGCGTAAATCAATGGCCTCATGATGCACAATTGTAAGAATATATTTTTTGTTTGAGTGCAGAGGGAGACGTGCACTTTGATGAAGATTGAATCTAAAAGTTTAAGTGAGATCAAGTTTAGTGGTGCAATTGATCCGTCTCTACATTTGTTGATGGTCGAGGGGGTACTTCTCACAATTTTTGATGATGATGATAGCCCGCTACTATGTACATATCTATTGTTTTAGGAAGATTCCACCATCGCCAAACAATTCATATTTGATCATTGCATAGTGAAAATGTATCATTGATAGTAAAAATAATTTCATACTCAATAAGGGTGCAAGTTATAAAATTTTACCTTGTATACGAATAGTTGAAATTTAAGATTTTTTTTTTGAAAGAGAAATTTCATTAATTGAAAGCCAAACGGCATCTACAATAAGTATTAAAGAAAAACAAGATACAATCAAACAAGGTTAAATCAAATTCGTCTTCGAAGAAACTACAATGAACCAGATTGAGCAATACAGTGCAACCCCCTTGTATTTGCTGAATCAAGCAGCTATTGATGAGGAAATCTATCATTCTGACATAGTTTGGGAAGAGCATTATTGATCGAGCCATGTTGACCGCATATGAGATTCCAATACCTTCATGTTGAGTCTCGAACTTCAACTAATGAGAACAATTTCTCATACCTAAAGACAAAAAAATCATACTCACAACTCCCATAGGGGAGAAGGAGATCTCTACAACAGAGACTAAAATCTCCATTGTAAGAATATGCCTTGAATTGGTTAGAATCAGGCTATCTTCAATAGCGCGACTCGCGGTAATGGGTCTCGGCTCGAGCTGACCGCGACTCGCGCCTGGCGCGGGGCTGGCGACATGCGTAGGCGATTCCGAATTTAAGTTAAGCCGAGTTAAATGCCTATTTAACCTAATTTCGTTAATTCGACGGGATTAGTTCATAACACATCTGTAATCTGTTTTCCTCTAAGATCAATAAATCAGTTCTCTCTCTGTTCGTGGACGTAGCCAACAATCCGTTGGTGAACCACGTTAAATCTGTGTGTGATTTCTCTTTAATTTGCATTCAATTATTTGTTCTTTCTCACATCTGTCATAACAAATTTTTATCAAGAGCTTTGTGTTCGATCCGAGTGAGAAAGATGTCTGGGATGAATGTGAAAATCGATAAATTCACTGGGAGAAACAGTTTCAATATGTAGCAGATCAAGATGCGGTCTTTACTGAAGCAACAGAGGTTGTGGGCACCGTTGGCAAAGAAGTCATCGGATTCAGAAACCGCTGAGATGGCCGTTCTGGAGGAAAAGGCACATTCAACGATTATGTTGTGTCTTTTCTGACGACATAATTACCGAGGTTGCAGAGCAGGAAACCGTCGCCGGTCTATGGTTGAAGTTGGAGAGTTTGTATATGACAAAATCTCTAACCAACAATTTGCTTTTAAAGCAACGTCGGTTTAGCTTGCGTTTGCAGGAAGGTATGTCTCTGAGGGACCATCTAGATAAATTGAATACTATCTTGCTAGATCTTCGTAATATTGATGTTAAAGTAGATGATGAGGATGCTGCTTTAATTCTGTTAGTATCTTTGCCTTTATCGTATAAGAATTTTGTGGATTCTTTTACTGTTGGGAAAGATAGTCTGTCATTAGAAGAAGTAAGATATGCTCTTCATACTAGAGAAGTCCATCATCAGGCATCTGGTTTTAGTACAGAAAATCAGACATCTGGATTAGTTGTTACTGGGGGTAAGGGACAGGAAAATCTGGTAAAAAGAAATCGAACTAAAAAAATTCGAATTCTAAGGGTCCTAAACCTAATGATGTCTGTAATTACTGTAAAAAAAAGGGGCATTGGAAAAATGAATGTCCTAAGAAAAAGAAGCAGTAGGACAAGAATGAAGGTTCTCACGCTCGCGTAAACCGATGGTAATTCTGAGGAAGATCCGGCCCTAGTTGTTAATAACCAGTCACATTATAGGGATGTGTGGGTTCTTGATTCTGGGACATCGTATCATATTAGTCCCTGTAGGGAGTGGTTTTCAACTTATGAGCAGATAGATGACGGCAGTGTTTCTATGGCTAACAGTGCTGCCTACAAAGTAGTTGGAATAGGCTCCATCAGATTGAGGACTCATGATGGTACATTCTGTACCTTGAACGAAGTTAGGCATGTTCCACTAATGACAAAGAATCTGATATCTTTGAGTCTTCTTGACAGTAGAGGTTTCAGTTTTCAAGGTGAAGGTGGAGTTATGAATGTCTACAAGGGTTCAGAGGTAGTTCTGAAAGGTATTAAAAAGGTACCTTGTATTTTCTTCAAGGTTCTACTGTGACAGGTTCTGCTGCTGTTGCATCATCTGAGGTTCCCAAGGAGGATATGACCAAGTTGTGGCATAGGAGACTAGGATATATGGGTGAAAGGGGGATGCAACTTCTGTCAAAAAGGGATCTTCTTTGTGGGCACAAGGTGCAGGACCTTGAGTTCTGTGAGCATTGTGTGTTTGGGAAGCTTCATCGCAACAAGTTTTCAAAGGCTGTGCATATGACAAAGGGCACACTTGATTATATTCACTCTGATTGTTGGGGTCCTTCCCGAGTTGAGTCTATTGGAGGTCACATGTACTTTTGTGTCAATGATCGATGATTATTCAAGGATGACTTGGGTAATTATGATGAAGCATAAAAGTGAGGCTTTCATGAACTTCAAGCAGTGGAAGGCTTTGGTGGGAAATCAAGCTGGAAGGAAGATCAAAAGGCTGCGAACTGATAATGGTCTGGAATTATGTTGGTCTGAGTTTAATGAGTTCTGCAAGAATGAAGGGATTGCACGCCATCACATTGTCAGGAATACTCCACAACAGAACGGGGTAGCAGAACGCATGAATCATACACTGTTGGAGAGAGCGAGGTGCATGCTCTCTAATGCTGGGTTACCTAGAAGATTTTGGGCAGAAGCTGTAAGTACAGCTTGCTGATCAACCGTGGACCTCACACTGGTATTGATTGTAAAACACCTTATGAGGTGTGGTCTGGTAAGCCTGCATATTATTCTTTGTTGAGAGTTTTTGGTTCTATTATTTATTATCATGTAAGTGAGGGTAAATTAGAACCTAGAGCTAAGAAGGGTGTATTTGTGGGTTTTGGAAGTGGAGTTAAGGGCTATAGAATCTGGTCACCTTCTGAGAGTCGAGTTATACTTAGTAGAAGTGTGATATTTGATGAAGATTATATGCTTAACCCCACTGTGAAGTCTATGGTGGTGTCTGTTGGTAGTAATGTTGATAAACAGGTGGAGCTGCAGGTCACTCATGATGAGAGTGAATCACAGCACCAAGGTGGAGAAGATCAACATGGTGCTACTGAATCTGAGTCTTCTACTCATCAATCTGCCTCATCTGAAGCACATCGAACGAGCATAGCACTTGATAGAGCTAAAAGAGTTGGTGTTGGACCTTTTAGGAGGTATGGTTTTTAGGACATGGTTGCTTATGCACTGCAGGTTGCTGAGGAGGTGGAGGTAGATACTCATGAACCATCCACCTATAAAGAAGCTGTCTCAGGTAGTGAGTCTGCTCAATGGCTCGCTGCTATGGGAGATGAAATGAAGTCTCTGGATGAGAATCAGACTTGGGAGTTAGTCAAGCGTCCTAAGGAGAGGAAAATTGTCACCTGCAAATGGGTTTTCAAGAAGAAGGAAGGGACCTCACCTTCTGAGGGGGTCAAGTATAAAGCTCGAGTTGTTGCAAGAGGGTTCACTCAAAGGGAAGGGGTTGACTATAATGAGATTTTATCACCAGTTGTTAGACACACTTCCATTAGGGTGCTACTAGCAATAGTTGCACATCAGGATCTTGAACTTGAGCAACTAGATGTGAATATAGCTTTCCTACATGGGGTGTTGGAAGAAGAGATTTATATGACTCAGCCAGATGGGTTCCAAGTTCCTGATAAATAAGAATATGTTTGCAGACTGAAGAAGTCCTTGTATGGGCTAAAGCAGTCTCCTAGGCAGTGGTATAAAAGGTTTGACAGCTATATAATTGTATTGGGCTACAACAGGAGTCTGTATGATTGTTGTGTGTATCACAACAAGTTGGATGATGAAACATGGATTTATTTGGTCTTGTATGTAGATGATATGCTTATAGTTGCGAAGTCCAAGTCTGATATTCAGAGGTTGAAGGGTCTTCTCAGTGCCGAGTTTGAGATGAAGGATTTGGGTGCTGCGAAAAAGATTTTGGGGATGAAGATTTATAAGGAAAGAGATCAGAGGAAGCTTTTCTTGTCACAGAAAGGCTACATTCAGAAGATTTTGTCAAGGTTTGGCATGTCAACAACTAAGCCTATAGGTACTCCAAGTGCCTCCAATAATCATTTGTCTGTTGCTTTTGCACCCAAGTCTACTGAGGAGAAGGAGTACATGAGTCGGGTTCCCTGTGCTAGTGCAGTAGGGAGTCTGATGTATGCTATGATCTGCACTAGACCGGATCTTGCACATGCAGTCAGTGTTGTTAGTAGGTTCATGGGTGATCCTGGTAAGGAGCATTGGCGGCAGTCAAGAGGATTTTTCGTTATATTCGAGGTACGTATGATGTTGGTCTCATTTATGGGAATGATACTCAGTGCTTAGTTACTGGTTATTCTGATTCTGATTATGCTGGAGATGTAGACAGTAGAAGGTCTATGACTGGTTATATATTTACTCTTGGTGGCTCTGTTGTTAGTTGGAAGGCAACTTTACAGGCTACAGTTACTTTGTCTACTACTGAAGCAGAGTACATGGCATTGACAGCAGCTGCTACCTGCTAAAGAGGGAATATGGTTAAAGGGGCTAGTCACTGATCTTGGTTTGCATCACGATCAGGCCATTGTGTATTGTGACAGTTTGAGTGCAATATGCTTAGCCAAGAATCAAGTCCATCATGAGAGGACTAACCACATTGATGTGAGATATCATTTTTCTGAGGAGTGAGAAGAGGGTTAAGGTGAAGAAAGTAGGTACTGCTGATAATCCTGCTGATATGTTCACCAAACCTGTTCCACAGAGTGAGTTTCAACATTGTTTGAACTTGCTCAATGTTCGTGATTGTTAATTGCCATTTGGGGCAAGTCTGGGGCCCTTAGGGGCCAATCTGGTGTTCTTAAGGGACAAATATGGTGTGGTTGTCTTTCGGGGCAAATCTGGTTGCAGGGAGAATATGTGCATTGTGTTCAATGCGTCTGTTATCTGGTTATCTGGTTCTTTGTAAGAGGATTCAAGTCAAGGTGGAGATTTGTAAGAATATGCCTTGAATTGGTTAGAATCGGACTATCTTCAATAGCGCGACTCGCGGTAATGGGTCTCAGCTCGCGCCCAAATGTCGAAAGCTGACCGTGACTCGCGCCTGGCGCAGGGCTGGCGACACGCGTAGGAGATTCCGAATTTAAGTTAAGTCGAGTTCTAATTTCGTTAATTCGACAGGATTAGTTCATAACACGTCTGTAATCCGTTTTCCTCTAAGATTAATAAATCAGTTCTCTATCTGTCCGTGGACGTAGCCAACAATCCGTTGGTGAAACACGTTAAATCTGTGTGTGATTTCTCTTTAATTTGCATTCAATTATTTGTTCTTTCTCACATCTGTCATAACACTCATAAAAAGGTGAAAAAATCTCATACAGAGAGACTAATTTATTCAACAAAACAAAAAAAAAAGAACTAAAAACTGAAAATAAAAGGGAAAAAGGGGCTTACCATGGATGAAATCATCCATGGCAGCCCCTAATTGATGAAGAAGTGGTAGGGGAGGTTAGGGTTTGAGAGAGAGAAAAGAGAGAGAGAAAAGAGAGAGAGCAAAACCGATAACTTAGGATAATAGTTAGTTAAAACTTAAGATGGTTTCAACTTTCAATATTGATTTGGCTCTATGTTCTTTTATATTTCATTGTATTACACATACATTACATATTATTGGACTTGTAAATATATTAATGAAAATTTCTCTACTCATTCCCACCCCATTATCCAGGACGGATACATATTCAAAATCCATCACCATGTCAACGAGCATCCGTGCCAGACCACCCACTTGGGTATCCTTAACCACCTCATACCATCCCCATCGCATCAGAAAAAAATAAAATTCACATATTTGGTACATCAAAATAAAAATTCAACTCAACCTTAGTCTGAATCCACATACAAATATTAAAGTTGAAAGACAGTAATGTTATGATAATAAGTAATTAAGTTAGTCTTATATTGGTATACATAATATGTAGCAAAAATTTGTACGATGGGGCAAGGCAGGTGGAGGTGAGGTGGGATGGATCCAACCTAAAATCCATACTCGTCCGGGACAATTTTCATCTTCATAACCACCCCACCGTCCACCAAACCTCCATCCATTCCCACCTATCTAAGACGGATGCAGAGCTATCTCTATCAAACCCGTCCCACTGACATCCCTAATATTAGTAGTTAGTGATAATTTATAAGAATGAAACTCTTTAACCTGCTAGCATCTACTAATTACCATTAGGGCTTTAAGCCTTTAACCATTAGCTAAAAAGAACAGATCTGAGATTAAGTGTCAAAGTTATTATTTCAGAACAAAATTGGGACTTTTCCTCCTTCATCTCCATCCTAATTGAAAAACAAAATTGTTTTCCACCCGCCAGTTCTTCCATACTCCACATACTTCACTCTCACCTGGCAACATATTTGACACAATTTTACCAATATTCAAACCTAACCCTTTTTTTCATTTCATTTTCTACACCCTTCTGAATTTGCATTAAAGATATAAACCAATCTTTTTCATTTGTTTATAAACATTATACTATATTCATTGATAAAGTATGATTTCAGCAACTGACCTTTTGTGTGGACTCGCATCATCTTCAATCACTCTACCATCAATTAAAACCCACAAAATTTCTAACCCATTTAACAATTTATCGTGTTCCACTCTTCAATTACCCTTAAATTTAAGGCTTCAAACTACAAATAAACGCATTTTCTCCCCTCATTCTTCAATGGCAGGAACTGGGTCTTCTTCAGAATCTTCTGTAATGGCGGAGGAGAGAGAAAATGGCGCCATTACTCCTGTTTACGCTCCTACTCCCCCTAATCGAGAGCTTCGGACTCCTCATAGTGGGTAATTTTCTTCATCTTTAGTTTTGGGTTTTTTGTTTTTTATTTTTTCATTTTGTATGATGTTAAATATTGGAACTTTGATTGATTTAATTCAAATCATTTCAGTTTTTGCATAATTTGACCTGACCCACAACGGCCTTGAAATCAGTTGGGTTTTTGTGCATATTTTTTGGTGACCCTGAACCCCAAATCAAATTGAACTTGTTTGACTTTTGTTTTTTGATTAGTGTTATAACTTTGAAGATTTTTGTACAAGTTTTTTCATTGATCATTACAAGGTTAACTTCTTGTCTATTGTTTGTAAGTTTTATTGTTCTTTTGTTTAACTAGATGGTCGGACCGTTGGATTGTCTGATACAAGAATTTGAGTAACTCTTAAGATGAGTGCACTGAAGTTGAGTAGAAGTCTGAAATTGAATAGTAGTAAATGTCCTAAGTTTCTTGAGTTTGTGCACATATCAAAATATTATAGCAATTCAATTATGATGTATTGTATTATGCTATGCACCCTCTTAATCTTAGAGGAGACGTTTGTTTTCAAGGCGAGGTTTGAACAGTCAGGCAACATATCTATCAATCATTCGAACACGCTTTTGAGGCCTCGTTAGTTTTACTGGCTTCTCGTTCCAAAGCATATATCTATCAATCATTTGAATCTGTGGCATACATTAATGACTTGCGTGTCACTTGATGTTGAGACGGCACATATGTAAATGTAATATCGTAACTGCCAAAAAATATGTAATATCGTATGCTTAGGTGTTTAGATTGCCCTTTGTATCTGAGTAATTATTAAGTTTTTCAGTGATGATTATTTTGCTTTCTCCTTTGGTAGATATCATTTTGATGGGAGCACTAGACAATTTTTTGAGGGTTGGTATTTTAAGGTCTCTATTCCAGAAAGGAGGCAAAGCTTCTGCTTCATGTATTCGGTTGAGAATCCTGCATTCCGCAAGAAATTAACTCCTATTGAAGAAGCAAAATATGGCCGTCGATTTACGGGAGTTGGGGCTCAGATTCTTGGCGCTGGTGACAAGTACATCTGCCAGTATTCGGAAGAATCACCCAACTTTTGGGGAAGTAAGTTTCTGAATGATTCTGGTTTATTTTTTATATGTCCTCATTTCGGTGTCATTTTGAATGAACTTATAGCTTCCACGGAGTAGGAAGTTAAATACGCTATTCAAGTGGCTGGTTCTTTTTTTTTTTTTTTTTTTTGAATGCTCTTCAGTATGTTTATCCATTATCCCAGAATTTGGTTACTTAGATTCTTTAAATCTTTTTCTACTTTTCTGTATTTTAAGATCTTTGAAAATGAAACAGTCTTGTTTTTTGCTGAGAATTTTGCATTCTTTGTGAGCCTTTTACTTGTGGACTTATTGTTTAAGGCAACCCCTTTAAATAATTTATCATAATATCATTGCATTTGGTTATTTTTAATTCTGCTGTTATAAGGATGGCAGAAAAATTAGCCATTACCCTTCTTTCTAGTGCTTAAAAGGTACCTCTTGTACCCTAGCATCAAATTGACTTCTTGTTAACATATAGGCAGGCATGAGTTAATGTTGGGAAGTACATTCAAATCTAGCGGAAGTTCACAGCCTCCCAACAAAGAGGTTCCTCCAGAGGTGCCATATACTTTAAGTCTTCAACTATATTTGTATTCACATTTTGCATTATGAATCTTGGAAAGCAAGCTACTTGGAAAGCAAGCTACTTGTTTTGGCATCTGCTAAAGTATGAGTTTCTGCAGTGACCTAGTCTGTGAATGTTACTTTTTATTAGTATCATTGAGCAGCTAAATATGAAAATTTAAACATGACCTTAACATGGGATAAGTTGTGGAAATCATGTGTAAATTGCTGTCCATGTACTGCCATGTCTAGTAAATTTATATATGAAAATTGTTCGTAGATGATGACTTTATGTGAACTCTATATTTGCGAGGAAGAAACATATGATCAGTTACTCTATGCGAGGCACTTCCATAATCTAATATGGGATCAGGATTCAGCATTTTTTGCCAAAGAGAAATAGCTTTGTATGTGAGGGATTTCTATTAATTACATTCAGTGTGCTGCCTTTATGTGAGTGCTTGTGTTATTCATCATGTTATGGAGGGTTAAGCTCAAATTTTATGAAGCTCATGAACAAAGCAAGTAGTCAAATAGTAAAAGCAAGATCAAGGTTAGGACATCAAATTTACATGGAAAGCCCAACAGTCACCCTAATCCCCTATTGATCAATGAGGAATTATGAGGAGAATAATAATCGTTCAATTCTCAGAATGACAATGAAAGGAGTGACTGGTTTATGGAAGAAAATGCTGCAAATTGCATTTTTTGCTCTAATTCTTGTCTGATGAGTGCTTCTATATAAGTTGTTTACCTATAGTATTATATGGTGTTTATACAATTGTTTTGCAGGAAATCTTTTAACCATACCTGCTGATTTATTTTGACGGTAATCTTTTATAGGAATTCAATGAGAGAGTGTCTGAGGGTTTTCAAGTGACCCCACTGTGGCATCAAGGATTCATTTGCGATGATGGCAGGTGAAATTCTTTCCAGTGGCATAGTTTTCTATTTTATGTAGTGAGATAAAAGACGTGATGTTTATGGTATTTTCCTAACTTTTGTCTTTTCCTCTGGTCTGTTGATTTATTTGTTCTGCATGTGTATGTCACATACTTAGAGTTAGCCTGTTCTTATGTCTCTTTTTGAGACTTAGCTATGTCAAAAGAACACAAGAGTTATCTTTAATTCTTAATGATAAGGTGCTCAGGATGGCTTCTGATAAGCCTTGTTTTTGGGGTTAGTTGTGCTTAACTGCTGTTTCTGGTTAGTTGAAGTATGTGTAATATAGGCCTTTTTGTCTCTTCTTATTCATTAAGTCACCTGTCTGCAGTTTTTAGTTTTTTTACTCTGCAGTCTGCACTTCTCCAACAAGCCCTCTTCTCTCCAAACTTTGAGTGGGTGAATATTGTAGTCGCTAACTAAGGACTTAGTAGTTATGACGAGTCTTCTGCTTGAAGTTTGAACCCCCTGGCTCTGTGCATCTACCTTGTTTGCATACTGCCCTTATAGATATTATCCTTTGTTGAAGGAGCTATTTAACTTTTTGTAAGTCAAACGTGCACTTTTATTTTCATGCAATTTAGTTTCTCTACTCTGCTCTGGACTTGTTATGCTAAATTTCTTGGCTCACATTACAGTTCACACTGTATGCCTTTTCTGACAGGTCAGATTATGTAGAAACAGTGAAAACAGCACGTTGGGAGTATAGTACCCGTCCTGTATATGGTTGGGGTAATGTGAGCTCCAATCAAAAATCAACTGCAGGTTGGCTTGCTGCTTTTCCTGTTTTTGAGCCACACTGGCAAATATGCATGGCGGGGGGACTGTCAACAGGTACTTCTATTCATCTCCATTGTTCCTTGGCTTAAAGCACTGAGCTGTTTCATTATAATTTGTGCAGTTGGAACTTGGAAGGCATCACATGTCATCTAATTAAAATGACTTAGTGAGGGTTTCTTTTGTAGGCTTGAGATGTATTATGGTGAGACTAAAGTATTGTTTTCTTTTATGCCTTAGGTTACTAATTTGCTGTGGCTATTCTTGTTTTTGATTCCCTTTTGTCATACTCTTTCATGATTCAAGAGGCTACATCAAGCTTCTATTGAAGCTTTATTGCAAAAATATGATATGATGTTGTTTGCATGAAGCCTTTGATCCTTATTAATACCCGTATACGCGCTGGACTATCAGTAGTATTCACTATCTTGATTGTAACTTGGAATGTTTTCTCATGTTGCTTCAAATCAGTTTCAATGGGTGTAGTTGCTATGAATCCATATTAGGGGGAAGGGTAATTTCGATATTATCTTCATTAGTTAGCTTGGGCAATAAGCTAGGTAGTTGTGCTAAGGAAATTACTCGATATATAGGGATAATTAGAGAGAGAAAAGTATGTTGAAAATTGTTGAGAATGTTGGTGTGCTTTTAAGAGTTCATTTGGGAGAGAATCAAGCCTCTCAAAAGCTTGAATATCATTTACAATTTCTTTTTTTTACTGTTTATCAATTAAATATTCTTCTTCTTCCACTATTTTGCCATTAATGGTGTCCAAGCTATGTTAGTTCATAGCAGTTATATTGTTTTATTGGATTACACATGGATATGGTCTTTGTTTCAGGTTGGATCGAGTGGGCTGGAGAAAGATTTGAATTCGAAAACGCGCCTTCATATTCGGAAAAGAACTGGGGTGCAGGTTTTCCCAAAAAATGGTTTTGGGTAAATGCAATATCCATCTCTGATCCCTTGAGTACATGTTTTACTGTCCTGAGCTCTTGAGACTTGTATTCATGCCATACATTCTTCTCAAATGATCATCTCAGAAGTGGAAAGAATGTGGTCCATGCTCTAAACGTGAAACACTTTGTTGATAGGATGCAATCTGATACTTGTGCAGTTCTTGGCCATTTGGGTGAATGTTCAATGCTGAATTCTTTTTTGCCCTCCATTTGAACTGGAGGTCTGCTTTATTAGCTATATTTTTTGTGCAATTATCAGCCGCCCAATGCCCATAATCAGCTAGTAAGGCTGTTTCTTAAATCGCCCTCACCCCCTTCTCCGAAAAAAAAAGAAACAAATACACACCACTGAAAATCTAAAGATACACCGGTCTTTTGCTGGAAGTAGACCTGAAAAACCTCTGAAGTCACTGAGTGCTACCAAGAACTGTCACTTCATCAAGCATATCGTTTGCTCCTACAAGGCTATCATTGGAACTGATATCAATCCACTCACTTTCTAGTTTCTAGATAACTTGATGTTCTATTCAAAGGATGCCCATGAGTTTCTATACGCTGAAATTTGAATGCTTATCTATTGAACCTATTTTCTCAAAGACAAACCTGGGAATGAAATATCCCTAGTACCTCATTATTTTCATTAATTTAAGTGCCTATATAGTTTGTCAATAACTGAGATTAGCACCAGAGTTTCCTTGCTTGGAAGTCAATCTTTCCTGTGTCGTTGATGTACCTCATACCTGCTTCTGCAATCTGTCTCACTAACCTTTTTTTCACACTCTGTAATCTTCTTTTCTTTATCTTACATTTTTACTTTATAGACAAGCTTCTCTTTCTTTATATCCAAAACCTTCGTACAAATCTCTGATAAAAGATTTATCTTTCGAGTGCAATCTTGGCGTATATGTTGATTACCTAATGAACTTTTTCTGTTTGTCATTTAATTTCACCTCTTTCTCTGGAATATTGTTGAATTCAATGACTATTGCCTATACTAGTCCACATTGATGACTTGATGAGCTGTACAAGTTGATTGAAGATATTTTTCATTCTTTGGATTATCAATCTTGGTGTATATGTTGATTACCCAATGAACTTTTTCTGTTTGTCATTTAATTTCACCTCTTTCTCCGAAATTTTGTTAAATTTGATGACTATTGGCTATACTAGTCCACATTGAGGCTTGAGCTGTACCTAGCTTCTCAACTTTGGATTATGAGTTTATGAATAAAATGCATTAGGCAATTGCTTTTGTGCTGTATAATATTGCATTAAGGGAAATTTCGGATCAAGAAATTTGTCCCTTGTCCTTACTGCTCAAGTTGCTTCATGGACTTAAGGTTTTCCTATCTGTGCAACAGTGTGTGTTGACTTTAATACTGGAGTCTCCATGAAAGATTTTTTTTTTAGTGATCGGTGGACTAAACGAAATATTCCCTTCTTTATCCAGGTCCAATGCAATGTCTTTGAGGGTGCAACCGGAGAAGTTGCTTTAACTGTTGGAGGTGGGTTGAGAGAGCTTCCTGGTGGCAGAATTGAAAATGCTGCATTGGTACGTTTCTGCAACTATATGTTATGTCATCTCTACTCTTCATTTCTTTCTTTCTTCGATATTTGTGATCCACAACTTCCTTGTGGACATTCTTCTCCTGAGCCTTAAGTAATAGTACCTGAAAGTGCGTTTATCAGTACTATGTTTGCTGCCTGGTTATATGGTTGCCACTAGAATTTTAACTTTGGGATTCAACCTCCTGTTGGCTGTGTAAGCCTAAAATGTGATAAATATGGAACACTGAAATAAACTAGCAATTAAGGCCTTATTGAGGGAGAGAGATGGATGACAGTGCACCATGTTAGAATGCAATGAACCAATATAAGGGAAGGGGTATTGATAGTAGCTTGAAGAAGAAGATAGTTAAGGTGATAGTTTGTTAGGGTAGAAGCTTTATAATTAGAGTATAGTGGGGAGAGAGGAAATATGTTGAAAATTGTTGAGAATTTGGGAGTGTGTCAAGTCACTCGAATACATGGCAATCTATCTTTTATTTTCTGTAATTTTCAGTTTATCAATCAAATACTCATCTTCTTCCTCAATTTATGGTGTCTAAGCTATGTTAATTCATAGCATAGAAGCTCAGGTAGCTAAATGGAATAAACAAACAGCGAATGTTATACGCATGAACACAAATTAAATACATGAACTAACATAAGAATCGGAAGACTGGCAAAGAACAGAAATGTTAAAGTATTTTGGTTCTGTTTATTCCATGGAGTCTTTCTCAAAAAAAGACATTATTAGTGCAGGGTAACAAGTAATAACTAATAAGAATTTGCTAATACCATGAGTTCTTTTACAGGTTGGAGTGCACGACAGAGGAATTTTCTACGAATTTGTGCCGTGGAATGGATTTGTCGAGTGGGAGATTGCTCCATGGGGTTACTGGAAAATTTTTGCGAACAACGGATCATACATGGTAAGAAGAACGTCAAACATTTTGAAATGCTAACATCTTGACTTTGCTGTTTAACCATGCACATCACATCCCGATATCTTTGTTCAAATTGAATAGTTATCTTTAGCTATTCCTTTTGAGAAAAGAACTGATATCATTAATTCATGTTGAAACGGGATAGATACAAATTAACTTTACAGTTTATTTGGATAGCAATCATGGAGGTGGAGCCTAAAGGTAGGGATTAAGGAAGGAAGGGAAAGGGGAAGGGAAGGACAAGGAAGGGGAAGGAAAGGAAGTAGATGGAAGAATAGTGAGCTTGAAAATGATTTTTTTCAGTTCTCTTCCCCTCTCCCATGTTATCCAATCAAGGGAATTCCTCCCTTTCTCCATATTCCCTTAGGACACACTCTTAATCTGAGTCCCTCCTTGCATAACCCTCCCTCGGCAAAAGTAAACTAATAATGTCCTTTCCTTCTATATATATGTTTCTTTACCCTGTGTAGGTGGAAATAGAGGCGAAAACCGAGGATCCAGGAACACCTTTGCGTGCTCCTACCCCAGAGAATGGCCTTGCTGTTGCATGCAAAGACACTTGTTTTGGTCAATTGAAATTGCAACTGTGGGAACGAAGATCAGATGGCAGCAAGGGAAAGGTACTTTATTTTGTGGCACTTTTGTTTGTTTCATTTTCTCAATAATGTTCTGCTTGTCAGCTAGTCAATTTGTGCTCCAAGTCTGGTGAGTCTGAGCTGATTTAATCCGTCAGATAGAATGTTTGCTTGTAAGTCATTAAGCATACATATACTACTGTAAGAGTGTGTTCTCTTCACTCTATCTTTAAAAAAATTGACAAAATTGAACTTCTTTTTTAACTTATTTAAACTGAATTTTATTGATCGAGTCTGACTTTTGCTAATCATAACAGTGTTTAAACTTATCAGAACTGATTTTTGCCAGTAAGTATTGTTTTATCATACTAATTTTCTGAATTCGCCGACGGAATGTGATGTTCATTGATCATAATTTTTTTTTTTTTTGATATATAAGCTGATATTTACTTATCAGAAGTATTTCTTGTATGACCCGTTTGGTTAGTGGTACTAAATGGTTGTAATGGTAATGCTTTTTAGTGTAAATCTGTGAAGACTTTCCCACATTAACATCCATGGTAATGAAACTTGATGTCAAAACATATGTTTTCCTTCATAAATTTTCGTTACCACCCAATACCACCTTTCCTAGTGGTAATGGATGGTAATGAAATTTTAGGGTGAAAATAGGTGTTTTGAGATAAAGTAGCATTACCATGTATGATTGAATGTTGACATGGAGAATTCCTTCACAAGTTTGCACTAGAAACCATTACCATTACTACCATTTAATACCGCTAAGACACTAACCAGACGGGCCGTTAATATTTATCTTTAAAAGTTGGAGAGGATAAGGCCCTAGTGATCACCAGGATATGGCTATTGTCCCCATGGAATTAAAACTCTCCCTCTGTAACGGATTTTGGATTTACCGTTCCGCGAAATCCCGTTACGGAACGCCATAATAAAAATCACATACTTCTCGCCGCGTTGTCCGTTCCGTAACGCGAACTCGCCCGCGTTAGAACGTTTTTATTCCCGTTACATCCGTTCTTTTCAAACATTGGCCAAAAATATTTGATGATTTAATTATATAGTTGATGAAACATGATATTCTGATAAATTTGGTTATATTATGTTGTAATAATGCTTAATAACTAAAACAATGCAAATAAGGTTAGAACGTATTAATGTGAATTTTTAAAAAATATTCACGCCGCGTTGGCCGCGAAACGTTCTATTCCCCCGTTACAAGCCGTTCCCGCGACAACGCGACCGTTCCCGCGAACGCGTTTTTTTTCCCTGATTGTCCCTGAAGTTCACAGCTTGTCATGGAGCTTTTTTTTTGTGTTATAGTATAATCTCAAATCATTGTTAAACTAACAGCTGAAATAATTAAACTGAGGGATTAACTTTCTGATGAATTGTAACTACGGGAGTCTTTACCCTCTGCTGGGGGATATAGAATGGGGCAGTCGCTGTTACACTTTTTTCTTATGAGGTAAGGGATATTTCTGCGGAATATTGATGTGTAAAACAAATGTAATATTTTGAAGGTTATCTTGGAGGTAACAAGTAACATGGCAGCTCTGGAGGTAGGTGGCGGACCATGGTTTGAGGCATGGAAAGGAAGAACCACAACGCCGGAGATTCTGAGTGCCGCTCTTAAGGTTCCCATTGATATGGAGTCAATTTTCAGTTTCATTCCATTTTTGAAACCTCCTGGCCTTTAAGCTTGGACCTTAATCTTGTCTATTGTATGTAATATGTTCTTTTAAAATGAATTGCATATACTTTTATGAATAAAGGTGAGATATCTAATTTTATTCTAAACGATATGCTATTTACTTACGAATTGTCTGTGTTTCAAGAGCATGATGCATACCAAGTAAGCTTGGTCTAGTGGAAAGGAGAACACATTCCAACCTCAAGGCCCGTAATTGACCATTGGGGTATCTTAAAGGCTTAGGTAAAGGAAGATGCTTTGGATTTTAGAATAGGCATTAGAATGGGTTCCATTTTCTATCTTTAACCAAAATAGTACTAAATAAACTATTAGTTCGTACATAATATCTAATCCCCCCCATTGCAATTCCTTTCATACCGCGGACACAGCTGCTAAGATTGAAAGTTGAAACGCAGCTAACAGTAACAGCATTAGGCAGTGTCGTGAGTATTGATCGGTTATGGCTGGGTCTTGTAGGTTGTAGCAGCTGACTGGCTGCCACGAAGCTGCAGTTTCTCTAGCCATGGTGTGCGACTGCTACAGTAGAAAAATCTTATTAGGTGCATCTTTAGGGCTGAGGCTTGAGGGGGAGCCACTCAAAAGTGTCACCAAACAAGCACGCTAAAGCTTTTCCTACACTAGTGCTAAAATCTCTTTGCTCCGTCTTGAAGGCAAACTAGGCTCGTTTCTTTTTGGGAGATATTGAAACCCCCCGTGGCGATTATGGGAATTTTCTCT
This sequence comes from Beta lomatogona, assembly GCA_947646795.1. Taxonomy (NCBI): domain Eukaryota; kingdom Viridiplantae; phylum Streptophyta; class Magnoliopsida; order Caryophyllales; family Amaranthaceae; genus Beta; species Beta lomatogona. Next base: position 792,311 of record CANSNZ010001100.1, on the reverse strand, counting down.
CTGAATTCTTCCAAGCCCTTAAGATCGTGCTGAATTCAATTCAAGTGAAGTGCACTTAACTGAACTGAATTAAAGTAAAATTGTAAGAGGAAAGTAGATAACTAAAGTGAGCTAAATTGAAGTGAAATTGTACCTTAAAGAATAAAGCTTAAGTAGAAGGTATACATAATATTTGAGTTGAGGATCGCAAATGATATTAACATGCTCTATAAATTCGAGTTGTATTTTTGAAATCCAAGGCAATAGCAAGATCTGAACTATTTTTTAAAAATCACTTTTGGCATGCAGGTTGGTGTTTGCATTATGTTTTTGAAGAAATTTGGCACCAGTTAGGAAAATTCATATAGCCAAATTCTTCTCCCACTCACACGTACGTCTGACGACCACTCATACATAAGAGACCATAGCTAAGATTCTTCTGCATATATCAAATATTTATAAAACAGAAACATTGTTTGGTGGCACACCATTTTTTTTTTTTTTTTTTTGAGGGAATGAATGACAGACCATTTTTTTTAAGGGAATGGTAGACTATTATGATATTATCTAAAAAGAGAACAATAGTGAATCATCTCCTCTCTCTCTCCTACTTTTTTTAACATATCCTTCCATATAATTGTCTCTCCTACATCTTTAATCCATCATCACCAATAATAAGTGCAAAATTATACAAGATGAGTTATAGAGCATTTGCTTTGAGCAATACATTCAGTTCTCTTAATAATGGTCATAAATTCTGAGAATTTGTGAGCATTTTATATTGTCTACTCAGATGATCAGATCCGCTTAGAAACCATTCAATTTGGCTCAACCAAATCTATATATCACATAACTTTGATCTCTCACCACTCATTTGCCTACAATAATGGCCTCGTTTTTTAGTTTTTAAAAGGGACAATAATGAATAATGGCCTCATCTGAACTCTAGCATCTCTCTTTACAAAATTAGCTTGTCTTTTCCATTAAAAAGTAAATCCAAAAAAAAGGAAAGAGCTTTTATTTAAAGTTTAATGTGATAAATTACCTGTCAACTGTCATGCGTATATACAATACAAAAACACAAAGACAAAATTGTACAGACCATACAAGTATAGTGTATCTCTGGACGAGATTACAATGCTCGTATAATCACCAATCACGTGCCAATTTAGGAGATGGGCTAGTATTTTTGTTGTTTTTTTTATTACGGAAAAGAAAAAGTAGGTCTGGTTTCTTATATAGGACTAGTCTACAACATTCTTTCAAATGATGAAGGGCTAGTATTATTTGACTTTGGTTAGCTAAATTTTACTACGTGTGAGTCCAGTAAGAGTATATATATTTTTATGATTTATTTGGTGTACAGCCCATATGACCATATCTTTCTTATTTCATGTTATTAGCTTAGTTTTTTTTCGGTTTTTTCACCATATACCCTTGACAAATTTTTTTGCACCATATATCCTTTTTTACTTTTGAAATTCACTATATACCCACCACCTTTCAAAAAATACACCGACTTACCCTTAATGACTAACGGCGTTAAACTCCGTCAGTCATTAAGCCCTAAACCCCCCTCTAACCCTAATTAACTAACCTAAATTTAACCCTAACCCCTAATTTAATACCCTAACACTAATCCTAACCCTAAACACCCTTCCCCCACCCTAACCCTAAGTAAACCCTAACTCTCTCTCTAACCCAGCCCCAAATTTCCCCCCAACCCAACCCCACCTACCAACCCCCCACCTAACCTAACCCCACCCCACTAGCCCCCCCAACAACCACCGTATCCCCACCACGCCCCCACAACCACCGCAGCCCCCCACCCTCCCTCCCTTCACCCCCGCAGCCTCGCCGCCACCACCTACCCCAACAACCACTCTCGCAGGCCTCGCCAGCCACCTACCCCAACAACCACCCTCGCAGCCCCAACAACCTCCACCGCCCCACCCCGCCCCCTACCCTCGCGATTTTCACCTCCACCCCTTCGATTTTCGTCCCCACTCGATTTTCGCAACGGTGTTGATGTTGATAATGAATTGCGGCCCAAAATGAACCGCAAGTGGGGAGGGGGGTTCACACAAAGACCGATTAGGAGAGGGGATTTTGCGCGCAGGGGATGGGGAGGGGAGGAGGGGGGTTCGCGCAGCAGAGGAAGGGGAGGGGGTTCGCGACGGCAACGAGAGGGAAGGGAGGGGTTCGCGCAGCAGGGGAAGGGGAGGGGAGGGAGGGGGGTCACGGGGAAGGGGAGGGGGTTCACGGCAGCGGCGGGGGGAGGGGGGGGGGTTCACGCAAAGGGGGAAGGGGAGAGGGAGGGGGTCGGCGGGGAAAGGGATGGGGTGGTGGTGGTGACGGGGTGGTGGTGAGAGGGTGGTGGTGCATTGGGGGTAAGGGGTGGGGGGAGGGGTAGTTAGTGTATTAGGTTAGGGTTAGGCTTAGGGTTTGATTTAGGTTAGTTAATTAGGATTAGAGGAGGATTAGGGCCTAATGACTAACGGAAGTCTAACACCGTTAGCCAAAAGGGTAAGTCGATGTATTTTTTGAAAGGTGGGGGGTATATGGTGAATTTCAAAAGTTGAAAGGGTATATGGTGCAAAAAAAATTTGTCAGGGATATATGGTGAAAAAACCGTAATTTTTTTTTGACATGCATGTTATTAGCTTAGTTAAAGTTAAGCTGAATAGAGTTTCCCATGTGCTTAACTGATAATGAGTAAAAAAAATTTAGGGGTGTTTATGAAAATTTACCATCCAACAAAACAAAATCCTTTTTGAGTGGTTAATTTACAATTCATTTTTGTAGTCAAAATTGAAAAAATTGACGGAATATTGTCACTTACTTAAGTAGTATCACAAAATTTTCAAAAAGATGGTATGACCTTAAACTTGATGTTAGATTAATTTGTTAAACCTTAGCAAAAATTCTTATTGTATCTGTTAGTTACGCGCTTAACTAATTAGTTAAGCCAAAATTCATAATTATTGGCTGATCACTATTACCCAAAGAATCACAACTATTATTTAAAAAATCATAACTATCAACCCATAACCATAAAATAAACTATAATTACTAACCCACAATAGCAGCTATCAATCCAAAACAATAACTAAGAATCTGAAAAATATAACTTTTAACCGTAAAATTATAACTATATCCAAAAACCATAACTATCAACCTAAAAAAATAACTATTCATCTTAATACCATAATCATTAACCCAAAACTATTAATTAAAATATAACTATTAACCTAATCATTTAGACTGTTTGCCCAAAACCATGACTATTAACCCGTAAACCATAGATACAATAACCAAATGCCATATACATTAACCAAAAATGTAACCATTAACATAAAAATCATAATCCAAATACTATAACTGTTAATCCATAAGCGTAACCATTAAATTGAAAACCATAACTATAACCTAAAAGTTATAACTATTAATCCAAATACCGTAACTATATATTGAACTAAAAATCATAACTATTATGCAAAATCATAATTGCTTTCCAGGATGTCAAAAACAATCTTAACTTAACTTTGATTAATTCGTCACATCAAGAGGGTTTTTCGCGGTCCAATTCGACCACCAAATTAAAGCTTATGGTTTTCGGTAAAAGAACTTATAATATTAGGTTCATAGTTATGATTTTTGGTTGATCGTATTGGTCAATAGTTATGGTTTTTGGATATAATAATTATAAGCTACACAAAGTCGAAAAGGAAAAAAATATTAGATTACGTCTAATGTAGGGCCTGTTCTCCCCAGCTTATTTTCGGCCGATTCATTGGTCAGTTCGGTTCATTCAGTCATTGATTCGGTTCGGTTCGATTCAATTGATTCGGTTGGTTCGGTTCGATTCGGTTCCTAAATGATAATCATTACTATTAATTAGTTATAATTCAGTTCAATTCGGTTCAATTCATGGGTTCAGTTCGATTCCAATTCATTCGGTTCGATTAGTTCGGTTCGATTGATTCGGTTCGATTCGGTAGTTTTATGCGCCCAAACAGTAGTAGTATCTTTTTTTTAGTTACACTTCATAAACCGCACGTTTGACAAGAAAAAACTTCATCCAGAAAAAGTATGGAGGATGGCTGGGCCCGAGGACCCAATTGAGTTCTTTATAAACGCAAGGTTGCCTAACTTAATAGGTATACAACTCCATATTCATTTTTTTGCAAAAACAAAATTCTAAAGAGAAAAATGGGGTTTTTTAGAGCTATCATTTTTCTCTTCGTTTTAGTTGTTGCTCAACATGGAGCAAAGGGTGAAATACCTAGAAAAACAATGCATATGATTAATGTAGCAAACATCAAGGGCCCTTACATAGGTGTTGTAATACCCAACTTATTTGAGTTGAACCCCCTTCTTAAATCTCCAAGCTACATTTCCTCCAACTTTACCATTGATTTTTCAGGTACTAATACAATGATCATTAACCATCCTTATATTTATGCATATACTAGTGTAACCAATAATCCTTGATGTTTTTTCTCTTATACTATATATATAGAGAGATAAGAAATAACTTTTGTATACTGCTTATAATAGAAATAGGAAAAAAAAAATTGATATTATATGAGAATTATGTTTATTTCAATTTGATATATATTTGTTAGTTTTTAATCTCTATTGTAGATGTCGTATAACTTCAAATCAATGAATGACTATTCACTTTAAAAAAAATTGAAACAAAAATATGAAAAAAATAATCTAGAGTCTAGACAATATTTTTGATAGGAAAAAAATTATTTTCCGGAGAAATATTTTTCCTTTTTTCTTTGTTTAGCTTGTAAAGAGTGAAAAAAAGTTATTCGAATAATGGAAAACAAAATATTTTTTTAAATAAAGGAACTTTTCTTAATCTTTTTTAAAGGAATGAGACTCACTTATAATACGAACTATGCCTTAGCTTAGATTCTTCTTTTTTCTTATGCAATTTATAATCTCCCCTTCATGTTATACTCGTTTTTATCCACTCATTTTCCTTCTCTCTATTTTTTTTGGTGACCTGTGAACACATGAACTAATTTACTATTGTGTTTACCCTAATAAATTTATCATAAAAAATATATTTTCCCAGCTACACAGAGTCGAAAAGGAAAAAATGAAGTTCCTACATTAGACGTAATCTAATATTTATGTTTATCCACCATATATAAATTATAAATTACTAATATTACATTACTCTTTTTTCTACTTTCTTACTATCTTTTGTAGGTAGGAGATTTCGGTTTGGGACCATAGCTAACAAGAAAGTGATATTGGTCATGACCGGACTTGGCATGGTAAGAAACATTTATTTTTTAATAAGATGCAAGTCATACACAAATACACAATGGTGGAATATTTGAAGTTTAACATTTTTTTTTTTAATTATTTTTGTAAAATTTATGAGAAAAATATTATGAACTTTTTTAAAAAGATGTTCAGAGCTCAAATTCTTTAGTGTAATCGTATAATAAACATGTGATTTGTTAATAATTAAAGCTAATGAACTTGATTATTTTTTGGGGAATTTGCATAAATATTACAGGTAAATGCAGGCGTCACTACACAATTGCTTCTGAATTTATTTAGGGTATCAGGAGTTGTACATTATGGAATAGCTGGCAATGCAGATCCTTCCCTCCATATTGGAGATGTTGCTATTCCTCAATATTGGGCTCACCTTGGTCTTCTTAACTGGCAGGTAAAATTTGCCCAACTACCAGATTTAATCTTGCTTCAATTTAATTAATTTAACATTAAGTGTATAAATATGTTGACCCTATTCAATTTACTAGTACTACTTCCTTTGTTTCTAAATACATGCAATATGTTGAATTTTACATACGTCGATGCACTACTTTGGCTGTTAATATCTTTAACTGTCAATAAGTTGAACTTGTATGAAATTGATATTTGAAAATGCATTTTGAGACTAATCCAATAATACACTATATGATAACATTTTTATTTATTTTATTAGCTTTGCAAATTGCAATGCAGTCAATATTAGGAAGTCTTTCCTGTTAAGGACTTTTGTATATTAGGCAACATATATCTTGTATATTAGGCAACATATATCTTGTATATTAGGCAACATATATTAGGCAACATATATATATACAACCTTTAGAGTCTGTTCTCCCCAGCTTATTTTCAGTTCAGTTCAGTTCAGTTTAGTTCAGCTCAATTCGGTTGATTCAATTCGGTTCAATTCGCTTCGGTTGATTCGGTTCAATTCGGTTCGATTCGGTTCAATTCGGTTCGGTTCCTAAATGATAATCATTACTATTAATTAGTTATAATTTAATTCAGTTCGGTTCAATTCAGTTCAGTTCAGTTCAGTTCAGCTCAGTTCAGTTCAATTCAATTCAGTTCAATTCAGTTCAGTTCAGTTCAGTAGTTTTATGCCGAAGAGAACAGACCCTAAAACCCTTTCCTAATCACATTAGGATACTATCAATACAAGATATATGTTGCCTAATATACAAAAGTCCTTAACAGGAAAGACTTCCTAATAGTCAAAGTTAGTATTTGAATAGTGCAAAAGTTTCAATATCATATATATTTAGAAACAGATGTAGTAGTTTTCCGTAAAAATAAGTTTGGTTCAGTAAATATGAGTAAACCATATAGGCAAAAATAATTGAGAATCGGTAACTTCAGTTCTTTAAAATTTATGTGAAAAGAACAGGGTCTTACAAGCCTTCGAAACTCATATATTTAATTTGTATTTTAATTCGACTGGAAAAAAATTTAAAGTTTCTAATTACATTGCTTCATGATGCTGCAGAGAAATGGACATGGACCAAATGAAGAACTAGCCCTTGAAGCAGCAGGAGATTATTCAAGGAAATATGGCAACTTAAGATTTGCTGATTACACCACAAATATCAAACATAACAAAAAAGTTGACAATCAATTGAACAGATTCTGGTATCAAGCAGAAGAAGTTTTCCCAGTAGATGGAACTCCTGAAGAGAGACAACATGTTTTCTGGATTCCAGTTGATGCTCATTACTTTAAAATTGCCAAGAAACTTCAGGTAAAACTCGGTTATAAATAAATTATTTGAATTAACAAAAAAAAAAAAAACTAATTATTCATATTTGAAGTTGACATAGCATAAGTAAAAAACTTATATGTAAAAAACTTATATGGACTTGGTCCACACTAAATTAGTGTGGACCTAATGCTAATTCATGTGATTTATGAAAAAATGTCACTATATAAAAAAAATAGATATAAAAGATGAGTAGATATAGATTATGAAGTTTGACTATGTGAAAAAAAAGGTTACTATGTCACAAAGTAAAAATTTCATCATGATAAACTAATGTGAGAAAGAGTGACTATATTATAAGAAAACAGTCACTATGGTAGATATTAACTGTATAATATAACTTAAGATTTTGAAAATGTTACTATATGGAAAAAAAGGATCACTATGTTAAATAAGTGGATTTGGTCCACAATAATATTATTGTGGACCAGGTCCACGCAAGACTAACTCTTACATTGATTGTTTAACTATTGTTTTTTTACTTTGGTAAGATTGGTTATTGGTTGTGATATGAAAAACGATCTTTAAGAAAATTGTTTTTTTTGTGTGCAAAAGAGGGATCGGAATAGGTTAAGAAAAAGTAATTAGGTAAAATCAAATCATGGCAACACTAATTCGGTAACACACTATTTTCTTACATAACCCTACTCAGGATAGAATGTTTGTTCTCCTATTCCACATCTTTATTAGCAAGTCAATCCCGGCTAATTAGTTATCCTCAATTTTGCTCAACCTTTCCTCTTAGCTTGTACTCTTTTTCAAGAGAAGAAGCAGTGGTTCTCAATAGTTATTCATACAAATTTAAGACCTAATTTATTACGTGACCTAATATATATATTTTAAATTTGGTTCACAGAACATAAAGTTGGAGCAATGTGTGAATGCAACCACATGCTTACCTACAAGACCCAAGATGAGTACAGTGCTAAGAGGAGCAAGTGCAAGCATATATGTAGACAATGCAGCTTATAGAAGCTCTATTTATGACAAGTTTAAGCTAAGCCCTGTTGAAATGGAAAGTGCCGGAGTAGCCCTAATATGCCACCAACAAAGGGTTCCTCACATCACCCTTCGGGCGCTCTCGGACTTAGCCGGCGGCGGTTCGGCCCAATCTAACGAAGCCGACACCTTCTTACCGGTTGCTGCGAAAAATTCCGTCATTGCCGTTGTTGAATTCATTAAGCTTTTACCTTAGCTTTGTTAACTTTAGGTTAGTATTTCCAACTTTGTATGAGTGTATGGTTATTATTGCTTATTTGCTCTGCCAAATGGGCGCATTAGATCATAATTGATCTGCGGCACATGTTGAAGATTTTTTAAATAAAAGTTTTGTTTTTTATGGGTTAAGTTGAATCCTTTTTACACATGCAATTGATCAACATCTCTTTCACATTACTGCTTACATTTTTGCGAACAATTCACCTACAACATTTGTGAAATTATTTGTAGTATCAACTATCAAGTAATATATAAGTCTAATGTCACTATGTCAATAATAAAATACTATAAATGTCTTATCTTGATCACTTAGGAACGATAAAGGGTCATATACTTAAATTGTCCAAATTTCATATTCGATCCATCTCTATTTCAACTCAATCTTATCAAAATGGATTTGGATGTTATTTTTGGGACTCAAATAGAAAATTTTCCTCAAGTCGGGTCGGACTTTGAGTTGGACTATGCTAACAGATATCCCAGAAGCATTGGATAAGAAACCTCTATCTATGTATTACAATCCCAAAATAATTTTTGTTTAAATGACTTTTGTGTGTTTAAATAAGTTTCTTATCAGCGTCCCGGGGTAGGGGAGTGCATAAATATCTGGTCCGGTTGATCCAATCCAATTTTTTAATTTTCGGATATTTCGGATCAAATATTCAAAAAAATTCGGTTCAGAAATTATCAATTTCGGGTATCTGAAAATATCCAAAACATAAAGATTTTTTGAATATTTTAGGAGGATATCTTAAATTTCGGATCGGATCGAATTATCCGTAATGAACACCCCTACCCCAGGGCACTAGTTAGCAGGATCGCAAACATAATTGTCTTATTATAATGTAATGTTAATATATTAGTTAATAAGGTGACCTAGTAATTGTATACGAGTTAGATTTTTCAAAATTGTTGTTGTAATAATAATGATAATAATAATAATAATAATAATAATAATAATAATAATAATATTTTTTATTATTATTATTATTATTATTATCACTGTTATTATTACTACTACTGCTACTACTACTACTATTATTATGTGCATTATAATTACATAATTACTATTACTATTCATGTTCCTATATTATTTCATCTGTTTCTTAATAATCTAGTCATCTTTATTTCAGTTCGTTATGTGAATATGTATTTACTAGTTATGCTTTATTCCTCTTTTGGCCAAAAATCTATACAACAACTTTAATCATACTTGGCTGACAGCCCGACATGCTCTTTCTTCTATGCTCCCTATCCCCCTTAAAGTTTAAAATATGCACACTCTCTTCACATAATAATTAAAGTAAAGAAACCAAGTAAATCCAACTTTTAACACTCTATCAAAATTTCTCTTAAAGTATGTATCTACGGTAACCGAGTAGTTTTTCAAAAAACATAATAAGTATGTAGTTGAATTTAAAAATGTCAGAATAAACATGTATTGATGTTATACTGAGAATTAAGCAAACTCAACTCACTTGTTAGAGAGAGAAAACCAGAAGAATTGTGTTTCAGAGAAAATAAAATGTGAAAAATCAGTTATTACAAAGCTGGAATGGCAGCTCTTATAGTAGAGTTTGTTATAACAGAAAGATAACAGAATATTAGAAACTCAGCTTATTACTAATTACAGAAGGATAGTCTTCATATCCCCCCTTCAAGCTGGACTTGTGAGCAATCAACAAGACCAAGCTTGGAAGCTAAAAGAAGATGCTGTGGCCCAGAGAGAGGCTTTGTAAGTAAGTCTGCCAATTGAAGAGAGCTAGAGACATGAGCAGTTTGTATAAAACCAGCTTCAACTTGTTCCCTTACATAGTGACAATCTCTTTTGAGGTGCTTTGTCCTTTCATGAAAAACGGGGTTCTGCGCAATATGTTGAGCAGCTTTGTTATCACAATGCATATAAATAGGAAGAGGAACAATAATATTTAAGTCTTGAAGCAAGCCTTCAATCCAAACAAGTTCTGAAGCAGTGCTAGACATGCTTCTGTACTCTGCCTCAGCAGAGGATTTGCTAACTGTTTTCTGCTTTTTAGTTTTCCATGAGACAAGATGAGAACCAAGAAAAATACAATAGGCACTAAGGGACCTACTGCTGAACATGCAAGAACTCCAATCTGCATCGCTATATGCAGTCAATTTCAGATCACTAGTTGCAGAAAAGAACAAACCCATATTAATTGTGCTCTTCAAATACCTAACAACATATAATGCAGCTTGGAGATGAGGTTTTCTTGGACAACTCAGAAACTGACTGAGATGTTGTGTAGCATAAGAAAGGTCAGGCCTTGTTATATTCAAATATAACAATCTGCCTATAAGCTTTCTGTAAACTTCTGGTTCTTCTAACACTTCACCATTATCAGTAGATAGACCAAGTCCTTTAGGAAGAGGAGTAGAAACAGCCCTTGTGTTTGTGAGATTTAAATTCTTGATGATATCTGTGATATATTTCCTTTGACTTAACACAATTCCAGATGCACTTCTGATAATTTCTATCCCCAAAAAATACTTCAGATTGCCCAAATCTTTGATTGTAAATGCTTTGTCCAAAGCAAGTTTTACTTCATTAATCTGATGTTGACTAGTCCCAGTTAAAACCATATCATCAACATAGACCAAAATCACTACAAATTCTCCATCAAGACTCCTAGTGAACAAGGAATAATCTTGTTTTGATTGAATAAAACCAAGACTAAACAAAAATTTACTCAATTCCTTGTTCCACTGCCTTGAGGCTTGTTTCAAGCCATATAATGACCTTTTTAATCTACAAACTTCATTAGGTTTAGCTTTAGAATATCCAAGAGGTGGTTTCATGAATACTTCCTCATCTAAATAACCATGTAAGAAAGCATTGTTTATGTCCAACTGACATAAAGACCATTTTTTAGCTATTGCAAGCGAGATAATAACTCTCACAGTAGCCAACTTAGCTACAGGAGAAAAAGTGTGATTAAAATCCTCACCAAAGAACCTTGTTGATAACCAGTGGCAACCAACCTTGCCTTGTATCTTTCAACAGACCCATCAGGATTATACTTCACCTTGAAAACCCACTTTGACCCAATAGCTTTTTTACCTTTAGGAAGAAATTGTAGTTCCCATGTATTATTTGCTTCAAGAGCATCAAGTTCCTTTTGCATAGCAAGTTGCCATTCAGGATAGTTACTAGCTTGATGATAAGTAGTAGGTTCAACAACTTTAGAATGATTTTGTGCAGAAAAAGACATAGAAGAAGAAGAAACAGGAAGAGTAGGACAAAGAAAATCTTGAAGTTTTGTGGGGGGTTTAACAATCCTAGTAGAATGTCTTGTAGGAAGAATATTATTAGATGGACAAACTGGAATTACAGCTCCGAAAGAAGAAGTCACGAAATATCGAAGAAGAAAGAAGAGTATTGTGATCATTATGCATAACAGCTATGGAGGAATCACTATGAGAAGGAGAATTTTGATGGTTATGATTAATAGGAGAGGACACTGAGACCTGAATAGTATCATCTGAATTAGAAGTATGATGTATAATAGGATCAACAGAAGAAGATGGAATATCGGTAGACTCATTAACATGAGGATGGTGAGTAACAGATAAATGAACTGGAGTTAAATCATGAAAAGAAATAGGAGTAATATCGGGAACATGTGAGTTTAAATGCATTTCAGAACCGACCGAGATGTATTAAAAGGAAAAATATCCTCCCTAAAAACTACATCTCTAGAGACAAACACTTTGTGAGTATCCAGATTATATAATTTGTACCCTTTTTGACCAAAAGAGTATCCAATGAACACACATTTTGTAGCTCTAGGCTGAAACTTATCTTTGGTGTTAGTATGGGCATAGCATAAGCATCCAAATACCTTGAGGAAAGAATAATCAGGAGGTTTATTATGCAAAATTTCAAAAGGAGTTTTCCAAGATAAAACAGATGAAGGAAGATGATTAATAAGGTAAGTAGATGTCAAAATACACTCTCCCCAAAATTTGTTGGGCATGGAAGCATGAAACTTAAGAGCTCTAGCAACCTCTAAAAGATGTTTATGTTTTCTTTCCACCCTACCATTTTGTTGTGGTACTCCTGCAATACTCCTTTGGTGAATAACACCTTGGGAAAGGAAGAAATTAGCACATTGTGCTTGAATAATCTCTGTGCCATTATCAGACCTGATGGTTTTGATTTTGGTATTAAATTGAGTATGTGTTTGGAAGAAAAAAGACTCAATGGTTTTAAACACTTGCATTTTGTTTTGCAACAAAAATGTCCAAGTGCATCTACTATGGTCATCAAGAATGGTAAGAAAGTATGAAGCTCCAAGAAGAGTTTTGACCTTATAAGGCCCCCCAAAGATCAATATGTATAAGATCAAAACAATGAGGTGCTCTACTCATACTTCTAGGAAAAGAGGATTTATGATGCTTAGCATACACACATACTTCACAGAAGTATTCATTAAGATTAGAACAGTGGCATTCAGGAATATGCTTCATCTTAGAAAGAGATACATGACCTAAACGAGCATGCATAATGTGAAGGTTAGAAGAAGTAGTGTCGAAGCAAAGGAATTTTTAGGATGATAAACAGATTGTTTTGATGCTGAATGTAGAACATTAGAGACTAAGAAATATAGACCTCTAATTTTCTTTCCTACACTAGATTGTGTTGAGATTTAGAATGAGAAAAAATGCATTCTGTAGGTGTGAACTTTACATGTACATTACCATCAACAAGTAACTGTCCTATGGAAAGCAAGTTATGTGTAAAAGTAGGAACTAATAATACATTTGTCAGCATAATACCACAATCAAGCATCACATCACCTACTTCATGAACATAACTACAATTACCATCAGGTAAACCAACTTCAAGAACCTTGTTAAGTCTTCTTCTTTGACAAAACAAACTACTATCATGTGTCATATGATCAGTAGCACCTGAATCTATAATCCAACTACTGAAATTAGACATAGAATCGGAAATTTTACCTGCATTATTAGCAGAAAAATTATGATTATTGGAAGATTCTCCAATAATCAATTGTCCACTTCGTTAACTCGCGCAATGAGCATAAACAGATGAAGAATCTCCGGAATTTTGCTTGCCTTTTAAGTTTTTCATAACCTCTTGAACAATAGTATTCATCATTCCAGAATCCATTACAGCACCAGAATAAGTAGAACTTCCAGAATTCTCAGCATGAGGACCAGCAGACATGAAGTCTAGAGGAGTATCCTCATAATCACAATCTGTAGAGGTGACATTTGCAACCATTTTGCCACCAGATTTGTTGCTCTTCTTAGGATTATACCAATCAGGATATCCTATAATTTTGAAACATTGATCTTTTGTATGCCCTTTGCCTTTGCAGAAATCACATTTGCGTTCATATTTCTCCTTTTTCCAGTCCTTCTTGACAGAATTTTGAGATCTTTGAACAGCAAGAGCACTAATCTCATGATTTACATGATTAAAACCACATATCTCCTTTTGTTTCTCATTTTGTTGAACAATGTAATATGCTCTATTGATGGAAGGCAAAGGATCTGTTGCCAAAATGTTACTAATAACATTCTCAAAACCACTATTCAGGCCTAACAAGAACTGCATCAGTTTTTCTTCTGCATCATAATCAGCTAATTTCTTCATAAAATTGCAGCTACACTTAACAATTATTCCACAAGAACACACAGGAAATTGCGTAAATTCCGTAACTCATCCCATAATTTCTTCATTTTACCAAAATACACGACAACAGACAAATTTTCTTGCCTCAAATTATCAAGTTCCTTTTTCAATTGATATATTTGAGGTCCATTTGTCTGACCAAATCTCTCACAAACCTCAGACCACAATTGCTCAGAATTATCAACATATGTGAAATTATCTCGCTATATCAACATCCATAGAATTCATTAACCAACAAGTAACAAGATAATCGTTTCTCATCCAGCGAGAAAAATCTTTATCAGAAACATCAGGTTTCTTAATTGTGCCATCAAGAAAACCTAACTTATTTTTCGCCATTAAAGCTCTTCTAACATTACGTTTCCAGCTCAAGAAATTGTTTCCATTCAGATTTACAGGAACAATTTTACTAACGGTGTTATCGGAACTAGAAATGAAGAAAGGATCATTATAAAACGAACTCACATTGTTGTTTGATTGATTATTGTTGTTGCTCGATGATTCTTCATTCGCTGCCATTATATTCTTCAATTTCAGATAATACTTGCGAAAAATCGTCTAAGAAACAAGAATTTTGACAGGAATCGAAGAAGTTTTCTTCAATTTAAGAAGAAATGAGAAGAGACAGATTTAACTGGAGCGAAATCTGCTCTGATACCATGAGAATTAAGCAAACTCAACTCACTTGTTAGAGAGAGAAAACCAGAAGAATTGTGTTTCAGAGAAAATAAAATGTGAAAAATCAGTTATTACAAAGCTGGAATGGCAGCTCTTATAGTAGAGTTTTTTATAACAGAAAGATAACAGAATATTAGAAACTCAGCTTATTACTAATTACAGAAGGATAGTCTTCATATATACAAATACTTAACTGGTGATTGTCTTACACTTAGAAACTGATATATGGTATTAGTCAATTAATAACTGAAAATAGCATATTTCCTCCAATTTTTTTTTTGCAATACATAGTTTTGACTATAATTTTAAGTTAGGTTAATAAAGATCATGTGTTAACATGCTTGATAACCATGCATGTCAATTAACTTTGGTTTGTCGCATTTTATGTCGGACCAAGTTTTGTTAAATGCTATTTTAAAGTATGAGCCTCATTCTTCATTGAAGCATTTAGCTCGATTAATCGTCTTCCTTTGTTAGTCTATTTAGCAAATTTTCGAGCTAGTGTAAGGTGGAGGATAGAGCTTGGGTTTATCGTATTCTTTGATCTTATTAATATAATCTCAAAGTCATTGTATTCCTTCTAAAAAATGTTTATTTCCTAATAAAAAGAAGAAAAAAAAAATAGTTGTGGAATAGGACAATTGTTGCATGTCTTATATGCATAAGATGGAGGATCAAGCAGGGATATCAAATTTTATAATATTGTTGGGTCTAGTGTGGATGTAATTTAGATTTATACCCACATAAAAAGTTAGACTATATAGGTTCAATTTATTATCACTATTCATGATGGATATGGATATTTAGGTATAAGTATAAATATGAATCTGTGCCAAATTATTCATGTGGATAAACGCACAGACGACACAATTTCTTAATCCACATCCTCATTATTGGTCAATTGATGACTCAGTGCTTGCCAATTAAATTCCTACATCACACTCCACACAATAAGACACTAAAAAAAAAAAAATCGAGTATATACCCTCGTGAAAACGCATGAAATGGTCGTAATCAAGGGAAATTTCCATCGCTATAGTTGCTACGTAGTCTAGCGTCTACTATTTGTCATCTATTTGACACATAACTCTTGTCCTTTATATTTTTCTATAATGCAGATCTCTTTTGGTTGAGTGCGTGGCTAGGAAAATTGCAGCAAGTAGTAACACTTCCATGCTTGAATTACAGTTTGGAATACTTATCCCCAAACTTATTTGATATATAGTTGGTTGGGATTCACCTTGTAACTTTAAGGTAATAGAGTCGAATACTTCCAACTGCAGTACTTAGGGGTAGAGATTCCCCTTACATTTCCCTCTACTCTCAAGTGTCTGGCCCACAACTGTTAGTTCAAGAACGCTTTGTAGGTGTCCTTCTTAGCATTTTAAGAGAAGTTCAGAATACTTATCAAATTAATCAGTTTTCTTTTTCTCTGTTATGAAAGAATTTAGTGAGGTATTGATCTCCCCACTTGCTTTTGGGAGTTTACCCAACAGCATGAGGTAATTTTAAGATTTAGGACCACAAAAATTATGACTAGTATTTTTGTGAGAGTAACATAAAAATGGCAAAAAAAAAAAGTAGAAAACAAGGGAAGTTGTCAACACAAATGTTTTTATATTGCTATAAAATTATTAACTTATTAGTTCAACATTGACGAGGTACGCAACTTTTTTTCTAGGGTCAATAGTGAAATTTAATTGATGCAGAACATGTGCATTTATCCATTTAGTAGCATGTGATTTTTTTTCCCTCTGCTTTTTCAGGTAGGTAAAATATAGGATCATATTAAACTAATTAAACTAACATCTATTACATGTATAAACATTAAATTTAGTAGGTTAGACTCATTCAGAGTAAGGGCCAAGGGGGCATGGTATGAGAAAAATCACCCGGAAAAAACCCTTAGTAAAATTTGATCTCATGACCTTAAATTTACGAAGCAAAACCTTTACCATTGGAATTGAAACCTTACTTGCTTAATGCCGCTAAACGGCTAAAGCATGTGACTGTTATTGATGTAAAATTGTCAGTAACTCGTGTATACGCGTAGTACAAAACCTACCACCCTTTCCCTTAAAAAAAAAAAAGAAAATCTACCACATCTCTAGTGGGGAGGAGTAAATTGAGGAAGAACAAAACGTGGGGATTTTTGTGGAGCGCCAGAGCAATTATTTGGCACCACAAAGTACTTATAACTATGCCTGTAGGCGTAGATCGATCATGGGCTAACTTATCTTATACTTGTTGGGCATATGGGGTCATATGGGGCTTAATGTGTGTGTATGGTGTGGAGATGAGGTTGCGTGAAGCTAGTTCGTCGTCAAACAGCTGATTTGCAGGCCCGCTCGATCGACTCGGGCGAAGGCCTCCCGATCGGGCGGGGTCGATCGTCTTGGCAGAGGCGTGGAAGCAAGGGTGCCCGATGGAATCGGGCGGTCTCGCCCGACCCGATCGGGCAGAGGTTAATTTCACGCGGAGGGGCGATTTTCCGAGTTACGTTATAATTAGGTTTAACCTAATGCGATAATTAGATTATTATTCATCATTATTCTCAGATTCAAGAGAGGAAAAGCTAGAGAGAGATCTTGGAGAGCTTTTGTAACCTTCTTTTGAACATTCATCGATTCTTAGTGCATATTCGTGGTTTTTCTTCTAGTTCTTGGGTTTCCACGTTAAAAGTTCTCTTGTGTCTTTTATTGCTTTCGTTCTTTCGTTATTCTAGTATGGTTTGCTATTACTTGCTAGATTGCTATTCAATAGGACTCACAATACTATATTACACAATTTGAATATCTGCTCTTAATGATCAATGTTTAATGTTAATTTGGTCTTTTGAAGTGAAATTGTTTTTAACGACCGCTGAACTCATTGACAATGTTCTTATAATAAGTTTTTTTTTTACTCTTAACTGCGTGCTTTCTTCAGCTTTTTATGTTTTCTTTTGTGGTCTGGCTCCTCTTCTTCACCCAAAAAAAAAAAATCAGTTTTGTTAAATAAAATTTTAACTAAATATATGGCTTGTATACTTTGGGTTTTTATTTTATTTTTTTTAATAAAAATTGTTTACTTTGATTTGTTTGCGGAAGATTTTTATGTAAACATAATACCAGTATTACCACATGAGTTCTTAAGAAGTATTTTTCTTTTTTGGTGTTTAGAGAGCCATAAGGGCGGGGATGAGAATCGATCCCAGGATCTCCTGAAACCGGAATGGGAGCTCTAACCAACTGAGCTATCCCTCACTCTCCATAAAGTATTTTTCTTAAATGATGGTTCAACAATGGCCAATACTTCGATGTTTCAACTATCATGGACCATATACTTTGATTATTCTCTTTCTTTAGCTTTTTATCGTGTATTCCATGGAGTTCATGCATAATTTTTCAATAACTAATTAACCTAGCTTATTATAAAGTAAATATAAATCACTACATTTCAAGTGTCAAACATAGCAAATCACTAACTCATGACAGATCACATTTATACTTTGTTTCTCTATACAATTATTTGTTGAACTTATGAATGAGGTTTTGGGCTAGTGGTTAAAAAAATGTTTGTGTACGTACTTAGATCATATGTCCCAATCCCCCCTTTTCCTAATTGTAATTATATTGTTTGTGTGGCTTATTCATACCAAAAGAAAATGTTGAACCTGCCCCTAATTGCTTCCTCTTTCTAGTAACACATTCATGACAGAAGCTTGTCATTTGTCCAAATTTGATATGTGAGATTCCACTAACTTCAAATCATGTACAAATCTCCACAAATTAGGTTAAGCTTCACGATTGATTGAAAAAATAGTGATTCAATTGCTTGGAAGGTTGGGTTCGAATATATGGGTTTATCATTTTGGGGTTTCAATTGATTTGATTTTTCATTATTAAATTGCACAAGTTGAGTACATGCTTAGTGTCTATGTTAGAATGGGAAAAAACTTTGTATACTCACTGGGTAGACTACCTACCATTAATATAGAGTTGTTGAGGGTTGTGGTAATGGAATCCAACTCAACATAATTACTTTTTTTAATGCTCTATTAATAGTGGGTTGTCTACCCGGTGGATAGGTGTACCAATGTCCGTTAGAGTGATTGTTCCTTTTAAGAATGAGACGGAAAGAACGAGAAGAAATCATCGTGATCTTCGAAAGAAATGATAATGTCGATGGATGAGATACTGATGACATGAGCCAAAGAGAAAGGAGATTGATACATCCATCCATTGGGTAGACTAGCTATCTACTAGAAATAGATGATTAAAAAATAATTAACTCTGCTGAGTTGTACTCCACTAATTATTAATGTCTATCTTTAGTAGATGGATTACCCACTAGGTGGACAAAGTTTTTTCCAAAGAGAAGAGTGAAATGAATAATGATGAATGAGTGAAATGAAGGAAAAGCATAAGTAGTAGATGTTGAGACTTGGGAGTAGATTAATGAGAGAGATAATAAACATGTGGCCCATGTAATTAAAATGTCGGATGTGTGGATGTCAACTAACTTAGTTGGTTAAAGTCTTGGTAGATGGTATCTAAACCTGGAATCAATTATCTACATCATTTTCCTTTGTGAGTCTCTCTACCTAAAAAGATAATATTGGGTGTAATTTCTCTAAGGTAGTAGCTTTTGACACTCATAACTCATAAGTAGTAATTATATTTTTACACATTAGATTGTTACTATTTGGTTGGATATAAAAGGCAGTTATTGAGATATTTTTGTTTTATTTTTTCTACAATTAGAAATAACAAGTATACTAACTCAAGAATCAAGATATTTAAATAATGCTACATTGCATGCAAATACGTACAAAGTCTTTATTATGCTCTTTGAAATGTCGGTCACTTAGCTATACGCAACTTTGTATCATTTTACCAAGTAAGATTTTGCATTAGTGGTAAGGAGAAAGACCCTTCCAACCTCGAGGTCGGGGTTCAATCCCCACTAGAAAGACGGCTGAGGGTAGGGATTCCCCTTACCCTTCCCCCTTACTCTCTCCAGTCTTGGCCCATTAAGACCGACGGGGTCCGGGCCACTTCTTCAAAAAAAAAAAAAAAAAAACTTTGTATCATTTTTCCAACAAAAAAGAAATTATCATAGCTAATAGGCTTCCACTATTTATACCGGGTACTTCTCCCAAATCCTATTACTTCTGTTCACATATCTTGTGAGAGAAAAATGAGTTTTCTTAAAGCTGTCGTCTTTTTTCTCCTTGTGATTTATGCTCAACATGGAGCACAAGGTGAAATACCCAAAAGAACAATGCATCTCATTGATTTAGCAAACAATAGAGGCCCTTATATTGGTGTTGTAATACCCAACTTATTTGAGCTCAACCCTCTTCTTCAATCTCCTAGCTTCACTGCCAGCGACTTTACCATTGATTTTTCAGGTATAAATACATATGCCATTGTTAGTGACGTTTAAGTTCATAAGAGAACTACCCTTATGGTGAGAGCCACTCATTTTTCCTTATTTTACGAAAATTTTGCTAATTTCACAATGCTTTTACTCATTTTATGTTTTGCTTATTTTATATTTTTGCTCATTTAACATTCTTATGCTTATTTCGCAACGTTTTTGCTTGTTTAAGTTTTGCTTATTTTACCTTTTTACTCATTTAACTTTTTTATGCTCATTTTACGTTTTTCTCATTTTACATTTTTGCTCGTTTTACGTTTTTGCTCATTTAATGTTTTCTACTCATTTTATGCTTTTGTTCATTTTTTTACTTTTTTTTTTGCTTATTTTATGAAATTTTTGCTCATTTTAAGTGGTTCTCACCATAAGAGGGTTCTCATTAAAAAACCATATACAAGATCACATGAGAATGCTCCTTACATGAGAAATGAGAATGAATCTCAACCATACGATTGGATTAGAGTTACAACACTTGTTCATTAGAGTTATACCTCCGAAAATGTTTTGAGCCCAAAAAAATTTTTGAATTTTTTTTTCTAATATTCTTTTTTTTTGGAGTTATATCACTTTTTCATTAGAGTTACATCACTTGTTCATTAGAGTTATAGCATGTAAAATTCATTCTCATTTCTCATGTAAGTATGCATTCTCATATGAACTCACTTATATATATAGGGGTAGGATCACATGAGAATGCTCCTTACATGGGAAATGAGAATGAATTTCAACCACACGATTGGATTAGAGTTACAACACTTGTTCATTAGAGTTATTCCCCCGAAAAAATTTCGAGCCACAAAAAAAAAAAAAATTATTTCGAAATTTTTTTTCTAATTTTTGTTTTTTTGGAGTTACATCACTTTTTCATTAGAGCTACATCACTTGTTCATTAGAGTCATAGCGTGTAAAATTCATTCTCATTTCTCATGTAAGTATGCATTCTCATATGAACTCATTTCTTATATATATATATATATATATATATATATATATATATATATATATATATATATATATATATATATATAATATTGTCATTTCTCCTTTGTCCTTTATCTAGGAACCGAAAATGTCAAGGCCCTTAAAAAATTAGCACAAGACACCTACTTAAAAAACTTAAGACGGCCTCGATTATACACGTTATCTTAATCCATTCTTAAAAATATTCTCAAGGCAGGAGATTCCGGTTTGGAACCATAGCGGGGAAGAAAGTGATCTTGGTCATGACAGGACTTGGCATGGTACATATAATTATCTTATCTTCAATTTTCAATTTAGAAGAAAAAAATAGTAAAAAAAAAAAAAAAAAGAAATTTAATTACTTTAAAATTCAAAAGTGTTAAACTGGAAAAATTGTGTAGGTAAATGCAGGCATAACTACGCAGCTGTTGTTGAGTTTATTCAGAATAGAAGGAGTTGTACATTATGGGATAGCTGGTAATGCAGATCCTTCTCTTCATATTGGAGATGTCGCAATTCCTCAGTATTGGGGCCATCTTGGTCTTCTAAATTGGCAGGTAAAGTGCCCAACTACTTTAGTTAGAGTCAGACTAGTAGCAAAGTTTGTACTAAATTAGAGTCTTGTTGATATCAAGTCTTTCTCTTTAGTATCAAGTTGGAATTATTTGGTATTAATTAAGAATCAATTTGATATCAAATTTTAAATTCGTACCAAACTAACTTGTACTAACTGGACTCTAGCTAATTTAGTACCAGGTTAACTCTCTGATATGTGAAATGACGAAATTACCCTTGTTGGAGTTTTTAAAGACTAGTGAGACATTTTTTAAGGCTCTATTAGGTAGAGAGAGGTTTGGGGAAAAATTAAAGATTTGAGCTCATATTAGAGAATTGGACTAGTCAATTCTCTAATTTGAGTGTATGGTAAAGAGAGATGTGAAATAGGTTTTTGGACTCAAAAAGCTTTTTTGGAAAAAGTTAGAGTGGAAAAAGTTGGAGGGAGGAACTTTTTGATATTAGAGGTTTGAGAATGAGAAAGAAAATTATATTTATGTCCTAAGGTTCTTTAATATTACTACCCTTACCAAGGTATCCCTAAACCTATCATGAGTCTAATTCTATTCTTGTTATTTTTTGTTAATCTTGCATTAGTCCTATCTTTTAATATCTGATATTTTTCTTGTATGTCTTATTTCTAATATATATTCACCAAACACATTTATTTTATAAACAATAAAGGTACAATAATAGATTATGCCCGTGTCCTTATTAATATATTTGTAAATTGTCAACTCATAAGTTTTAATATTTAAAAATTTTAAATAATGATGAATATTGAATTTTATAGACGTGGTTAAAATTATTATTATTAGTATGTCTTATCTCCAATATATATTCACCAAACATATTTATTATATAAACAACAAAAAGTACAAGAGTAAAAGTTATGTCCATGTCCTTATTGGTCATTTTACACAATCAAGTACCAATCAGCTATCGACTACTTACCAAACACTTTTATATAAACAGCTAATACAATAAGTTAGTCAAATAAGCCGATATAATCAGCGAACAGCTAACATCTATCCGCTAATTGCTAAACAGTTCATGGCCTAAAGTTTGCCTCAAGCATATTAAATTGTGCTTTACTTCTATGTTTTTCTAGTGATGTACTCAATAACCCCCATATAACTTTTATTGGCCGGACTTACATAGCAATCAGTGGTTGGTTACTTGGTTGGTTCACTTTATCTTCTAACTTGTCAGTAGTATTTCTCTAAAAATAATAAATAAATAAATAACTTCAGTAGTACTAATATTGGATGTTTGTATGAAATCTATTTAGTCAATTATTAGCATTAACTCTCTGTATTATATGCGAAGGTATTCGGCAAAAGAAGTTGGTTGGTGGTTGTATTACGTTATGTGCATGTGCAAAAAAAAAACATCCTTTCAAACAGCCAAAAGCTATTGAGAAGAAAAATTGCTCCAATTATTAGGCTTATGATATTTTTATACTCCAAATACGTACGTACTAGTTACTACAATATACTTTGATAGTTTGACTCAATGGCCAATACCTAAACATCAATTTAAAAATTAGCAAACACTCAATAAGTTGTATACATATGTCAGCAATAATTACTATAGCATATCATTATAGGTTGTGTTCGTGTAGCATTAAATATATATTTTAAAGAAAAATCTATTTAAAACCATTAGATGCTCGACACATAAAAATATCTAAAGGCCCTTGGATCTTTCAAATTTGAATTAGGTCAAATATCATATAAGTGCGATCGATTCAAGACATTCTAGATATTTGGTATATAATTTGTAATATTTAATATTAGAAAATTTGTCAAAACATACCTTGTATGTATTACATTTTGCGAAAATCAATCTTTTAAATTTTTTCTGGCAATTGAAGACCTAAAAAAGAAATTTATTTGTAACAAACAACCTTAAGCCACTTTCACGTATTAACCAAGCCTTTTTAAGATACTGGATACATAAAAGAAGAATGCTTCATTACATAAATTATAGAAGAATAATGAATGTTTATTATTTTAAGTGGTTGTTAATTGAATTTCTTCACCTCAATAATGCCCAAAAATGGCCTAAGGTTGTTTCTCGCAAACAAATTCTTTTTTAAGGTACTAAGTTGCCAGAAAAAATCTAAAAGGTTATTTTTCACAAAATGCATATAAAAGGTCTGTTACGACAAATTTTCCTTTAATATTTAATGTGTTAGCTATGTAGTTTTTCATTAATTTTTGCCTATTCATGGTGGTATTTAGCTTGGCTCTCACCCGTTGTGGATTCCACCCCATGATCTCAAGGTCAGGGGTTCGAATTTCACCAAGTAAGGGGCACTTGGAGAAGGATTTCCCTTACAATTCCCCAACCCCCCCTTCCAAGTGCCCGGGCCTCTAAAAAATGGTGGTATACAACTATACAAGTACATGTTAGAAGTTTTTTTTTTTTGAATAAATACATTTTAGAAGTTTTATTTTAAGTGGAAAAAGACTCCACTAGACCAACACCTCCAGCTGTTCATAAGTCCAACTAAGCTAATATCAAAGCAAATTTTAATGGGTGTAGCGAAATGGTCACGGGCCAGATGATGAATTAGCTCTTGAAGCAGCAGGAGATTATTCAAGAGAATATGGCAACTTAAGATTTGCTGATTACACCACTAACATCAGTGACAACAGTGCACCTGATAATCTTTTGAACAGAATTTGGTATCAAGCAGAAGAGGTTTTCCCAATAGATGGAACTCCTGAGCAAAGGCAACATGTTTTTTGGGTTCCTGTTGATCCTCATTACTTCAATCTTGCAAAGAAACTTCAGGTAAGCAAATCCTAATTTATACTCTTTTAGATCCAATTAGTTCTTACATATACATGTAATCCTAATTTAACATCATGTTACGAATTTTTTTTTAAATTATTTCATAAAGTTTTTAGAGATTAAACATAAGAGAGATTCATTTTTTTCACATGTACGTGGGTCATATAATCCCCTTTTGGGCCAACTAAGTTTGTTGCTTTGTATTCCAAAAAGATACCCAATTCCTCTTCATTGAATTAGTAAACCCTCTCATTTTTTGGGATAGGTAATGGTGTGAGATTTTGTAATGTGAAACCGTGATAGACAGTTGTCATACTTCCTGATAACTTTCGACTCAAGAGAGTTTGACCACATATAACTCAACGAGGTTTTATCATAAAAGCAATAGACAATATGTAAAGCATATTCCAATTTAGATCTACAAGATAGATTGATATTTAAATATCTTTCAATTAGTACCATAAAAGTTGCAAAACGGTAATAAGATGCTCTACCAATTGAAATGTTTTTAGGTACTACTTGCTTTTTTTGTGTAGTAGTATATGTTCAATCAGATAGAGACCAACAGTTTCTCCAATAAGTCTTATATCCTCCGACCTCCATCCATCTTCTTTTTCAATGTAGGGACAATTAGCACCAACTCACATATAAGTTTCCTCGTAACACTTTTCTCCGATCATCTTTACCCTAATCTAAACTTGTAGAAGTATTTCCTACATTACTTCCAAAGAGCACAACCAGAGTTTTTTTTTTTGTTTTTTTTGGCTTTCCTATAGATCGTTTATATGTATCCAACTACCAACTTTTTAATGTATCCCATGAAGAAAAAACAAGGTTTTTTTTTTTTATAATTTGAAGGAAAAACAAGGTTATCTTCTAATTAATAATATTTTCATTGAATATTAATTAACAGAGCTTGAATTTGGAGGGATGCGTGAATGCAACAACATGTTTATCTACAACACCCAAGGTAGCCACTGTTTTAAGAGGTGCAAGTGCAAGCATATACGTAGACAATGCAGCTTACAGAAACTTCATTTATGAACAATTCAAGCTAAGTCCAGTTGAAATGGAAAGTGCTGGAGTTTCACTCATTTGCCACCAGCAAAGGGTTCCTCACATCACCCTTCGCGCTCTCTCCGACTTAGCCGGTGGCGGTTCCGCAGAATCAAATGAGGCTGATACCTTCTTACCTGTTGCTGCTACAAATTCTGTTATTGCTGTCGTAGAATTCATTAAGTTGTTGTCCGTAGCAAAGGCTGCAGTCTAATTAAAGAGTTGGCTGATTAGCATGGTATTAGACTAAGGCTGTTGTTACTTGTTAGATCCATGGAATAAATTCGAGTTTGCTTAATTATTGGTTGAGTTTTGAATGAGGGAGATGGCGTATGAGTTGATTTTCCGCACAATTGTTGCTAAGAAAATTTGATAGGTGATAATAAATACTGGTAATATATAACAACCATTTTATAAGAAGATTTTGTGAAGGAAGATATAGAACAAATGTTCTAGATTCTGGTAGCCGTATCAGACACTTTGAGAGTATAACCCTAAATTTCTAAAATTCTAACAAATATAGTAGGCGTGTAGCCTGTAGAAGTATATATGAATTGAGCAGTTGCACAATTAGCGCAATGTAACGGGGGGATTTGATACGAATATTGTAACAACCCTACTTAGTTGAGATGTACAACTCTATATAAAGAAGGTTTCGTTCTCTTCAACTTTCTACTTTTCTCTTTGGGCCCTATCCGGAAGAGACGGAAGAGTCATTAATGGGTTTTTTTTGGAGAATAGGAAGCGACGAAGCAAAACACCAAAAAAATTGAACCTCTTCGAAGCTGCATGCATACAATATTACACTCGATAATTGAAAATGAACAACCTGTAGTTAGATATTTTTTTTTTTTTTTTTTTTTTTTTTTGGGCAGACAACTAATGGAATTGAGCTCTTATATTTTAGGGGCTCTGTGTTGCTGTGCACTTAGC
Source organism: Beta lomatogona (assembly GCA_947646795.1). NCBI lineage: Eukaryota > Viridiplantae > Streptophyta > Magnoliopsida > Caryophyllales > Amaranthaceae > Beta > Beta lomatogona. Next base: position 765,960 of record CANSNZ010001100.1, on the reverse strand, counting down.
TCACCCTACACATGGCCTTAGCCGCTCCTATCGATTTGATGTGGTGCAGAACCATAGTCATACTATAAGGGCCTCTACTAGGGGTGTCCACTACTATATAAAGAAGACTTCATTCTCCTCAACTTCGTTCCAATGCAAAAATAATGTAGATTTTAGACACCTTTTTCCCTCCTTTAAAGAGTATGTGTCCCTATAGGCACTACATGACAATAGAATGTGCCTTGACTCTTATACCATCTGTAACACCCCTAGGTATTTAGGAGCCAACTATTAGATATTGTTCTCTTTAGACGCTAGCCTACAAGAATTTGCTTTAGTGCATAACCATGCTCCTACCCAAAAGGGGTGTTACCGTGTTACAAATATGTGAAACTAACTAATGATGAAAGAATGAAAAACTCATAATAAACACAGTTATGGGACAATGCAAGAATTATCGTCCATGGAAGTAATGTAATAATTAATAAATGGTCATGGATGCAATATAAATTCAAAATTGCAATGAATTTATATTCAACGTAGAAACCAGAGAAAAAAAAAAGGCGATGTTTTTAATTTTTGGCAACTCAATGAATTTAACAATTGGTACTTAATTTTTGCAATCATAATATCTTAGTACGTAAGTACTTTTTTGAAAAAAAGTATTACTTTATAAAAAGTGATTTCTCACCAAAACATACTTTAAAAAGGTTGTACGATACAATTTTATGAGATTTGTAGCACCCTCCCTCCTTTAAAAGACCAGATCACACTTCTCTTCAACCTTAATGTATACCATTTAATTTAGGAAAAATGGTTTTAATTAAGTCAACTTTTGCGTGGTCTTTCAATTTCAAGTCTAACTTTTGATTATTTCTAGTCAAGTCAACTTTGAAGACCATTAACTTTAATTGGGATAAATGACCTAGGGCGCGATAAATTGGTAAATAAAAAGTTTACCAATTAACCCACCCATTAACCCACCCAAAAACTGATAACTCATCCATTAACCCACCCAAAACTGAAAACCCACCCATCAACCCACCAAAAAACTGAAAACCACCCATTAACCCACCCAACCCCCCCCACAACAACACCAGCCCCACCACCCCCCTCCCCGTCCCCCTTCGAATCCCGCGCCTCTCCCTCCCTCTCCCCCGCCGGAAAATCGATCTCCCTCCCCGTCCCCCCTTCGAATCCCGCGCCTCCCCCTCCCCCTCCCCCGCCGGAAAATCGCTCCCCCTCCCCCCAACCCTTCGACCGCGCCTCCCCCCTCCCCCACCCCTTCGAATCGAATCCCGTGCCTCCCCCTCTCCCACCCTCATTTCTGCCTAGAAAGAAACGAGGAGGCGGCATAGGCCGATGTGGGCCGGGGAAATCATTCCCAACCGGAGAATCGGAGAAGCCGCCGCGTTGATTTGAAGGACTGCGGTTGCGGGCTGCCGGCGAGAGTGAGGGAGGAGGACGGGGACGAGTGCGCCGGCGAGAGTGAGGGAGGGGGAGGTGCGAGGGGGGCTGCGTGGGGGGGGAGGGGGCTGCGTGGGGGAGGGGGTGCTGGTGGGGGGAGGGGTGGGGGGTGTTGGTGGTGGAAACGCATTAGGGGCAGGTGCCAAGTGAGGGGAGGAGTGGGGTGGGGGGGGATGCTGCCGGTGGGGGTGCAGGGGCAGGGCAGGGGAGGGGTGGGGGGTGGGTGTGGGGTGGTCCTAAGGGAGAGGAAGAGAAAGATGACCAGGAGGAGGAGGAGAGTAGAGAGAAAATAAAACAAAAAAAAATAACAAACCAATCATATGGCGACACGTGGCACATGTAACCTACTAAATAAGTCACAAACAGGTTAAAACTCAATAGAAGAAAATAGCCCTACAAGCCTAACTCAATCAGAGATAATCAAATGTTAGACTTGAAATTGGAAGACCACGCAAATGTTGACTTATTTAAAACAATTATTCCTTTAATTATTCAAATATTATCAACAAACTTATCAACCAATTTGCTACAACGAAGTATTACTTTTCTTGTGATCTTGTCAATATAAAAGTAATATTATTGGCTTTTAACGAAGATCAAGTGTTTAAGTGTTACAATGATATGATAAGATGATGTATTCCCTTATTTAGATTAGCACTTCACTTCTACATAAAAATAAAAATAAAAAGTTTTAAGACATTAGACACACACCATATATATATAACACGTAATAATTCGAAGTGTCTCCTAATTCATTTAGTTTACTCTTTAGTCATTGGAAAACAGCAAAAACATATGGTGCCTTCTATGGATCGACTGACCGAAGACTTTTTTTTTTTTTTTTTTGAACAACGCAACTCGATTAAGTTATAGAGTTAAATAAAGTCTTACAATCCTCAAGATAAACTTCCATACAATAACTAGGAGGGAAGGGAAGAGTCCTAGTTACAACACTACTAATATCCGAATGTCTACTAGTCTTAACTAGACCGAAGACCATTGTTGGCACTAAAAATTGTACCAAAGCAAATAGACCAACTTCTAAGAAAGAAGGATAGCAATATACAGTTTTGCAAAATTAAACCATTGACTTTTTTAGAGGATTTAGACCATTGACTTCAAACTTAAATTAATTTATGCCAGTGAAACCAAATATAAACTAGGGAAATTCTCAATGGTAGGCTCTTATTCTTGAGAATTCCCAATGGTAGATTCAACTTTTTTTTTTTCTTCCCATTGCTAGGCCTCAGTTTCCTAATTTACCCAAATGTAGTATAAATTAGACTTAAACGTTAATTTCATGTTTATTTTTTTACTTCGTCACTGTGTAATGGAGTAATTAAAAATTCCATGGCAAATTCATCTTCTTACTCCATCACTCTGTAATTCTTTTTCCATTGGATATGCATTATATATTTCAAAAGTCAAAGAATAGTGAATCTTTCACTTTATTAGAAAAGCATATGAAGAGTATGAAGAGTATGCATACTAGTAAAAATATATAGTATACCAAGATATGTCAAGATTCATCATAAATATTAATATTGACCTACTCTTTGACCTAAATAAATCATGGTTATTAGCTTAGGCAACACTTAATAGAAGTTTTAAAATTAAACATGAAATTAACGTTTAAGCCTCATTAATGCTACATTTGGGTAAATTAGGAAAATTGAGGCCTAGCAATAGGAAGAAAAAAAAGTTGAATCTACTATTAAGAATTCTCAAGAATAAGAGCCTACCAATGGGAATTTCCCTATAAATAATAAACTATCTATTCAAACTTGTCGCATCTACAAAATGAGATTGCAATTATATACAGAAGGAAAAACACTCCGATCCTTTTATAAAGTGCAACTAGTTTCCAATCTCGTGCAAATATATGAAATATTAGTTAGGTTAAGGAGTGAAAAAAGTGTGCTCTATTTGTCCGTTTATGGACATTCTTTCTCTTACTTTATGAATACTTCTACTATTTTTCTCTTATTTCGAACAATATCAAGTTGATTTAAGATAGATATTGTTTCGGTGTTGAAACGGTTGGCGGTCTTGAAATAAGTCCGCCAAAGATTAGAGTTAGCGTCCACTGGTGAATAGCTGCACAAGAAGCAAACGTGAACTACCCTCGGGGGGGATGCGAGGAAACCCCCTCCAACGCTCAAGTCAGCACGTGTCCAAATAGGATTTAGAGAGAGAGAGAGTAGAGAGAGAAAGATAAGAATTCTGAGTGTGAGAGAATGTACCTGCAAACTAGTACTATTTGGCTATTTATAGGAGTACTATTCACCTGACAGGGTGCGTAATCCTTTTACACGTGAACGGCTGCGATGCTCATGACAGCTGGGAAGATTCCCTTATTTTGTCTTGTTAGGCGACCGCCAACGTTGTCGGACCATGTTGATGTAATGACTTGATAGAGTTGTGGGCGACATAAAGTATTAGCGTCCGGTAAGGTGTTCGCGGATCCATTACTGGGGTCCACCAACATACTTGGGTTATACCCATACAACTAGCCCCCCCAGCATCTTTTGGGGTCTTGACCGCTAATGATGTTGTCAATAGACGCGAATCATTGTTGCCGTGCTCTACTTTTTTGGGGAAGTTCATTCGTTGGGTGCCACGTGTTGTCGTAGGGAGTTGAAAGAGTTTGAAAAGTTAATGATTATTCCTCTGAAAATCCCGCCCATTGCTTTACTAGGGTTTACCCTGCTTCGACACTTGGCAGGTATCTGGAGAGGGAGTTACTAAGTCTTTCCATCTCAGCCGTCTATTCGCTGTACATATGGACACCAGTTGTCCTTTTTCCAGATTTTTTCTATCATTTCTCAAGCTTTTCATTTCCCTTTTCTTTTTCCTTTCTCCCGAACCTCCATACCCATAGCTTCATTTGCTCAAAAAACTGATCTTTCTTCCTCAGGTTGCTTCGAAAAGTTGTCAAATTTCTTAGTTTTTTCTTTCCGGTTTTACAGTACGAAGAATTTCGCCATTCTTTTGAAGAAGTTTTTCTGGGTTTTCTCAGAGATTTTGAGTTTGAGTTTCGCCGGTGACAGTTCTTCATTTTCGGTGGTCTTTTTCGTTCAGGCTCGGGCCTTTTCACGCTATTTCATTCCTTGGAATTCTTGTTCGTCTTTTTCCGGCGACCTTTTTGCCCCTTGCCTTCATCTCTCCGGCGATTTTACTTCTCCAGGTATTTCTCCATTTCTTTTCCAAGCTTAAAGTTTCTTTTTATATTTTCATCATGTCGGACCGGTCCGATAGCCGAATACCCCTAGTGATGCATTTATGACCGAAAGTGAACCTTCCTCTCCCCGGCCGATAATGAGCCTTCTTCCAAACTCTAACCCTGTGGGAAGAACTAGGTTGTTGTCGGACATTCCCTTAACAAAAAGAGAAAAAGAGATGAGATCCAAGTTCCTTAACGACCCTGCTACCCCTGAGGAGCATAGTCTGACCAGGAGATATCTATCCGCTAGCCAGAGTGGTGACCGGCAGACGCTTAGGGAGCTTAGGCATCAAATTCTCGCTAGACGATCCGTTAGGCATCCTCCGGCTGATGCCGCTCCCGACCTTGATGTAGTACCACTTAGAGAGCATGCTTGGGCCGGATAGCTTAGCGGATGCTGGGGTGGAGGTAACGACCGACTTTTTCGATCGTTTACAGCAATCTGCGGCTCCTAACCCTCATATTATTGATTTAGGTGACGACAGTGATTCCATTGCTACCGTTATGGTCCGCCAAGAGACCGTTTATCATCGTCGCGCCCATTGTTAACCCCTGCAGCTTTGCGTTCGGGGTGCAATTGACTCGGCGGACGCAAACATTGACGTTTACGTACCTTTAGTACCGCTCACGCGGTCGGGGAATCTTCCCGTGCTTGCCGAATTAAGGGTCGACAGTTCGGGTCGATGGAGGAGATTGAGACCGGACCTGGTTCGATGCTTTATGGCTGCCGGATGATTTCGGTCTTGGCCCCATCGGCGTCGAGATTATTTGCACGGGCGTCGGGACGCCATTGATCTGGGTTATCCGAGAGTTGCTCGGGATTTATATTGTCTTCCGTCGGGTTACCGGTTGGTAGTTCCACCAGAGGGGGCCATTGTGACGGAGTGTCCTCCCGGTCACGTGGCCGTGTATACTCACCATTTCGAGTTTGGTCTCCGCTTCCTCTCGGATTCTTTTTTGGTGAAGATCTTAAACGCTTTCAACGTGAGCTTGGCTCAGTTAACTCCTTTGGCGGTCCGGAATTTGATCGCGTACATATGGGTTATGCGTTTTTTGGATTTTCCGCAAACTTTGAACTTATTCCGCCACATTCATTGGCTGAAGAAGAATGGATCTTCTAGGCAGGCGAGTTGGTGGTCGCTAATGACGGCCGACAAGAAGATCAAAGTTCAGCCAAAAATGACTGGTTTGAAGGGCTGGCAGGATGCTTTCTTTTGGTTACGAGTTCCTTAGGATTATCCAGTGCGTCGTCATTTCACTGAGCCTCGTCCGCGTATGGAGCATTTACCCCTTACTCCGCTAATTGAGGAAGAGTTAGCGGCTTTCGACTACTTCGATACAGAGGACTATTTAATTACCTATGAGGACGAGAAGGAGGTGAAGGTTAAAGAGCCTAAATATTGGATTCCTCATTCCAAGTATATCCTGGGGAACAAGCCCTTGTCGGCCCTGTTTGCTCGCTCCTACTCATGAAAATGGTGAGTGTTGATGTCGGACTGGTCCAACCGATGATTTTTTTTTTTTTTTTTTTTTAACTATGCCTCTTGTCAATTGCAGGTTTTGACTTTCTTGACCTCGACGCCCTAGCTGTGGACGAGAACTTCAAGCCGTTAACCAACTTACCACCTGCTCCCCCATAGGAATACGAGACTATGCACGGGATTACCAATGGCCGCCGGGGAGGGAATCGCCACGGCCCTCAAAATATTCGCCGTGGTCGCGGCGGGGCGAATATTGTTCGCATTCCTTCCCAGAATGTTACTGCCGCTGCTGCTGCTCCGGGCGGCCAGACGTCGCCAGCCGTCCCGATTAGGTCTTCCACTTCCCGGCCTGTTGCCAGGGGTGGTGGGAACAGAAGGCGGCCTCGCGAGCAAGTCGCAGCGGACACATCTGCCAACAAAAGGCAGACTTTGGCGGGCCCTGCTTCTTCTGCTCACAGCCCTGATGCTCAGGTGGAGGTTCTGGCCTCAGATGTTCCAGAGGTTCAGGAGCGGGCTGTCCCGGTCCCTGCTCCCGGACACGTTAGCGGCGCTTCCTGGCTGTCAGGCTCTTACTCCTCCATCCGTGAAAAGATCCGGGAGATGATTACCATGCCCAACTTTCTTTCCAACTTATCTCCCGGTATTTTCTCTCGGTTCAATGAGTGGATTGAGAAAAAAGAGGTACCGCTGAGCGAAGCTATGGCGGCCTCCTTTGCCCGTCGGCCTGTCGTTCCTGGCAAGATTTATCAGCCTGACTGGGACGTCAGGGAGGATGAGTCGCTGTATGTCGACATCCCTGAGAACGGTGGCATCCTTGCCTACCGCATTCTGAAAGGCATGCAGCTGCCAGTTGGTAGGCCGGCAGGGTCCCTGATCACTCCAGCTGCTAGGTTGGCTCACGACCAACTTGTGGTACGTTTATGTATATTATCTTTTATTCGTTTCGCTTTCTGCCACTTTCTTATCTTGACACTCTTTTCATCTTCGCAGGCCAACAATGCTGCCATTGAGCTGATTGAGCAATATATTGAGTATCGAAGTTGGCGGACACCTATAAGCGATCTTTGGAAACTTGCCAAGATCTCGTCAAGGGAGACAGAGGGTAAGGCGTCGGCCAAGACAGCAGAGTTGCAGCCCCTGGAGGATGAGCTGACAACGCTGAGATCTAGGGCCGCCTTATTGGAAGAGACCGAGGAGAATGTTAACTCATTGACCAAGGCTCTTGAGGCCGCTAACTCTGAGATGGAGATTGCAGTATTGGACGCCAAGGCACAATCAAGGGCTCAGGCTATCACTGAGTTTCAGCAATCTGAAGAATATGCAGCGGTTCTCCACAAGAGGTACGATGGTGGTTGGGCGGCCGCCATGAGGTGCGTGTGCAAGACCATTCCAGGGTTTGACTGGAATGTGATTGAAGAGGCTCATGCTGCCGGCCAACATCTGTCACCATTCGAGGGGGATCCCAAGTTTGCCGACGAGGATGCTATAGCAGATGCGGATCCTCGTGACGTGGCGGAGCAAGATGATCAAGATGCCCCCCCTTCTTGAAGTTTTTGGCGGCCTTCTCTCAGCTCTTCTTACTCCTCCAATAGTTTATAGCTTGTATTATTTTGTGTATTTTGATCAACACTTTATTCGCCCCATTTTGGCGTATGTAAACTGATTTTGTGTTTTTAATCTGAATGTACTTGACTCCGACTGAAAGCCTTTTATTGGCCGCCATCATTTTTTGTTGTAGTTGGCCGCCAAGCCAGTAGTTTTTATTCTATGGAAAGTACTTTTGCGTTTCTGTTATCGCTTTGTTAGCGCTCTAATCTTTACACACTTGGTTTGTCATGACCATTTATATTCTTTAAGCCTGTCATGTGGCTTTGGTTTTTTGTGCTTGGTCTGTTATGTGACCGTTAACGCACTTTGGCCTGTCATATGGCTGGTTTCTTGTGCTTGGTCTGTTATGTGACCGTTAACGCACTTTGGCCTGTCATATGGCTGGTTTCTTGTGCTTGGTCTGTTATGTGACCGTTAATGCACTTTGGCCTGTCATATGGCTGGTTTTTTGTGCTTGGTCTGTTATGTGACCGTTAACACATTTTGGCCTGTCATATGGCTGGTTTTTTGTGCTTGGTCTGTTATGTGACCGTTAACACACTTTGGCCTGTCATATGGCTGGTTTTTTGTGCTTGGTCTGTTATATGACCGTTAACGCACTTTGGCCTGTCATGTGGCTGGTTTTTTGTGCTTGGTCTGTTATGTGACCGTTATCGCACTTTGGCCTGTCATATGGCTGGTTAATAATTAATCTTAACCGACACGCAATCCATTAATATATATAAACAATAAGACAATTCACGGAATGCTAGCAGTGGTTTGTATTATCTGTAATAAAAAGGTGGCTCTTGGCCGATTACATTCAAAAAATTAAACATAATATTTCTTTAAGACACTAGCGTTCCAACAATTTTTAAGTTCCTTGTCGTCCATGCCTTTGAGAATGAACGAACCAGGGGCAATTTTCTTAGCGATGACGTATGGCCCTTCCCAATTGGCGGTTAGCTTTCCATCAACATGGGCCTCACCTGTGGCTGCCGTTTATGCGAAGGACTAGGTCTCCCACTTCCAATGGCCTCTCCAAGACATTCTTGTTGTAAGCCTTGCTAATTCTGTCTTTGTAGGCAGCCGCCCTTAATTCCGTCATCAACCTTACTTCCGGCAAGAAGTCTAGATTTTCCTTGAGCGCCTGATCATTCATTCCGGGATTTTGGTGCTTAATCCGGTAAGAAGGCAAACCCACCTCTACTGGTAACACTGCTTCTGTACCAAAAGCTAGCTTAAAAGGGCTCTCCCCGTCGCTTCTTTTCGGTTGTTCCGTTTGACCATAGTACTGCTGGCACCATATCGCCCCATCCGCCTTTGAATTCATCTAGCTTTTTCTTTAATGCATTCAAGATCTGTTTGTTCGCGGCCTCCGCTTGTCCGTTGCTCGGGGATGGCAAACAACGAGTATGCAAACTTCACTCGAAATTCAGTTAAAAAAGCTTGTATAGGACGGCAATCGAACTGGACGCCATGGTAAAAAACAATAGCCATGGGAATCCCAAACCTTGTCATAATATTTTGCCGGATGAATTTTTTTACTTGATTTGCCTTGATCTTTGTTTGTCGGCTCGGCCTCTATCCACTTTGTAAAATAATCAATGCCCACTATTAGGAATCTCCTCCCACCGGTTCTTTGTGGTGAACGGTCCCGAAAATGTCCATTCCCACTCGCGCGAATGGAATCGGACATAGGATAGGCCGTAAATCGTTGGCTGGTCGGTTAATGACGGGAGCATATCTCCGGCACTTGTCACATTTCCCGACGTAGGCTTGTGCATCTCGCCAACATGCTTGGCCGTAGAAACCTCGCTCTCGGTGCCTTGAGTGCCAAGGCATTTCCGCCAATATGGTTACCGCATATACCTTCATGTATTTCTTCAAGTATCTTCGTGGATTCCCATGCGGTCGTACATTTAAGCGAGAGGCATGCTTGAAGGATTTTTTGTACAGCTCATTCTCGATATATAAAGTACCGGCTCGCTTGTCGTTTTAATTTCTTGGCGGACGAAGGATTACCGGAAGCATCCCCGTCGCCTTATATGCCACCGCCCGCTAAACCATTCCCCTTGGCCGGTCTATGCCGTTAACGGTCACAATTTCTTCCGCTATGCTCTTCTCTTTCAAGATGTCCACCGTAACGGATCTTTCAATGTTGAATGAGTCGGAACTTGCCAATTTGGATAATGCGTCCGCTTTTGTGTTCTCGGCCCTAGGTATAGCTTGAATCGAAAATCATCCAATTGAGCTATCAACTCCTTGGCCTTTTCCACATATTTTTGCATATTGGCTTCTCTAACTTCGAACTCTCCTCTCGGTTGACCACCGACCAACCGTGAGTCTGTTTTTTTAAGAGCGCCCTCTTAGCACCCGCCGCCAAGCACATCCTCAAGCCCTGCACCGCCGCTTCATATTCTCGCTTCATTGTTTGACGCCGGGAAAGCGAACTTGATGGCGTCTTGGTATGAATTTCCTTCCGGGCTAGTCATTACTATGCCTGCTCCGGATCCGCTAACTGCAGAAGATCCGTCGACTTCCAGCAGCCAAGCTCCCTTTTGCTCCACTTCTTCTTCCTCATATGAGGCTTCCACAATGAAATCTGTCAGGGCATGGGCTTTAATAGCGGTCCTAGGCTTATATTGTCTATCGTACTCCGATAGTTCGACGGCCCATTTCAACAAACGGCCTGAGCTATCCATCTTCTGCAACGCTTTCTCTAGCGGCTGATTGGTTAAAACTTGGATGGGATGACAGTCAAAATATGGTCTGAGCTTCCTGGCGGCTATTATCACGGCCAAGGCCATTTTTTCTACCAGCTTGTAACGACTTTCCGGACCGTTAAGGATATGGCTGATGAAATAAATTGGCTGCTGCCTCTTCTCCTTTTCTACCAATAACACGGCCGCGACTGTCTTTGATGAGGCCGAGATATATAATTGCAATGTGTCTCCAGTCTCGGGTCTTGTAATGGTGGGCAGCTTCTTCAAATGCTCTTTTACCGCTAGGAATGCTTTGCTTTGTTCCTCTCCCCACTCGAACCTCTTATTTCCCCTTAGCGGTGCAAAGAAAGGCAAGGCTTTGTCTGCTGACTTTGAAATGAACCGAGTGAGGGCCGCCATTCTCCCTGTTAGCCTTTGAATGTCCTTGACGCTTTTCGGCTCAGGCAGGTCGACAATGGCCTGGACTTTGTCTGGGTTTGCATCAATTCCCCTTTTGCTTACTAAAAAGCCTAAGAACTTCCCAGCTCTCACCCCAAAAACACATTTCTTCGGATTGAGCTTCATCTTATATTTCCACAACGTTCTTAAAGTTTCTTCCAAATCGCCTAGGTGTTCGCGGTCAGTTTTACTCTTGACGATAGAGTCGTCAACATATGCCTCAATATTTCTCCCCCTTTGATCCGCGAACACTTTATCGACCAGCTTTTGGTAAGTTGCTCCAAAGATTACGGAGTCCGAATGGCATTGCCTTATAGTTGTATACACCACAATCCGTGATGAATGCTGCCTTCTTTCTATCGGCCTCTAGTAAACTGATCTGATGATAGCCCGAGAACGCATCCATAAAGCCGAGCGGTGCGTGACCGCTAGTTGAGTCCACTAGCCGGTCAATTCCGGGGTAATGGATAGCGATCCTTTGGGCGAGCTCTATTGAGGTTCGTAAAATCTACACACATCCTCCATTGGCCGTTAGCTTTTTTTCACCATGACCACATTGGCCAACCGCTGCGGGTAGTCGCATGGCTCAATGAAGTCGGCAACCCGGCGGCTTATCAACTTCCTCTTTGATGGCCTTGTTCTTTTCGGCCGAGAAATTTCGTTTCTTTTGTTTAATAGGTCGGACAGCAATGTCCACATTTAGACGATGTACCATCACGGCTGGGTCTATTCCCGGCATCTCATCCGCCGAGAACGCGAAAATATCCGCGTTTTCTCTTAGGAGAGTCACCAAGTTGATCCCCGACCTTTGGGTCCATGTCCGTTCCAACAACTACCGTCCTTGCTTGGATCCTCCGCCAAAGCATTTCTCGTTTTGTTTCTCCATCCCGGTTCGGGCCTTGGCGTGCCGTTAGGTCTAGATTCTAATTCTTCCATAGGAACATCCATCTCCTCATCCCCTTTCTCGAGCTCTTCTTCATTCGCCCGAGCTCTCCTCTGAGCTCGCCTTTGTTTCTGCGTTGGCAGATTCAAATCTTCTACTGGAATTCTCCATGCCTAGTTGTTTCAATGCTTTGTTAGATAGCATGACTTTGCCATCTCTTGATTTCCTCTCAACTTTGCTTTGTCGTCCCTAGATTGGAAACGTACAACATAGTCAAATGATAAGTTGACACCACTCCTTGGACGTCATGGATGAAAGGGCGCCCAATAATTGCGTTGTAAGCTCCGGTACATCAACAACCGAAATTCAGCCATTACATCCCCGGCATCTTTATCTTCTCCTACCCTGACCGGTAGGGTAATCAAACCTTCGGGAATCACTGATGCACCCGTGAAACCGATTACCGGGTAACGAACGGGCTTCAAATGTTCTCGGCCAATCATCAACTTCTCAAAAGTTGAGTAATACAAAATGTTAGCGGAGCTTCCTCCGTCTACCAGAATTCTGTGAATCAAACAGTTTGACACTTTCAGCGTGACCACCAGAGGGTCATCGTGAGGGTAGACGACATGCTTTGCATCTTCAACCGTGAAAGACATGGTGGGCATTACTAGTGGCCTTCTCCACTGCATGCTCTCATTGAAATTGACCTGGTGCTCGAATTCCTTCGGACTTGCCTTGGCTCCATTGACGCCGCCGCCATGAATTGACCGCCGCTAATAACATGGATTTCACCGATCCGTGAATGAACGTTCCGGTTGGCTGTTTTTACCAGGTCCCCATCCTTAGTCTGAGCTTTGTATTGGTTGAAGTAGCCTCTTCTTATCAAATCTTCCAGGTTATCCTTCAAATGACGACAATCTTCAGTCAAGTGCCCGTGATCTCCGTGAAAATCACACCACTTGGTCTTGTCACGATTTTTGTGGAACATTTGCTTTGGACGCTGCCATTTATCGCTGTCCCTGTTCATCAAGTATATCTGACTCCTGGAGGTGGTGAGTTGGGTATACGCGTCAAACTTTTCTTTGCGTTCACCCTTTTCGCGGTCATTCCTCTCGCGGTCCCCCCTTTCACGATCGTTTCCTCTTTCTCGATCGCTTCCTCTCTTGACAACATTAGATTCTTGCCTTCTTTCATCTCGGCCGCGATCACTTTCTCGACCTTTGTCTTTCTTTTGCTTCTCTTCCCTTTTCTTTTCTGGCTCGCGGTACTGATTACCCGCAGCCTTGTCGAATTCTTCTCCTCTTATGAAATCATTTGCTTTGCCAAGCACTGGCCCCAGCGACGTGAAAGATTTTCGGCCGAGATAACTTCTAAACGCAGTTCCTTCCCTTAATCCCGACATCAATGCTAAAACCGCTATGTCCTCGTTGCGGCACTGGGAATAGATACCTCTACATTGAAGCGCCCGATGTAATCTCGGAGGGATTCGGTCTCTCCCTGCCTGACCGACAATAATTCTCCAGTGGTGCGCTCACGGCACCTGTTGCTTACGAAGTGAGTGCTGAACATGGATGAGAGTTGAGAGAAGCTGGATACGTTACCAGGCTTGAGGCTTTTAAACCACGTCTGAGCTATGCCGGTTAGTGTGGACGGGAAGACCTTACACCAGATGGCGTCAATCTGCGTGTACAAGTACATGTGTCCTTCATAGGCTGCTACATGGTCGTCAGGGTCTGTGCTGCCGTCAAACTTGCACGATGGCATCTTAATTCTCGGCATCGGATAATTAAGAACTTCCGGAACAAATGGGGAGAGTTTCGGCTTGATTAACAGATGTCCGCCACCCGAATAGTTACTAACACCTGCGGTCTTTGTACTCTGGCGGTGCGTGCCGTGATGCTCTTCTGAGTTGTTAAGATCCTCATTTTCCGGATCGATTTCCTCGTTGTGCTCTGCGTTGTCAATCTGTTCCTCCCTTTGGCGATCTTCCGGTGTTAACGTACGCATCCTTCTAACTGGCGTACCGTCAACATTTCTACCGGCCATGGCCAGTGATCGTTTACGGTGCTGAACGCCTCTTGTGTTAGGAGCAGGAGTGTTATTAGGCTGAGGAGTGCCTTGTAGTAGTTGGATGAAGGATGCGACAGTTTGTAGCGGATCAGGGTAAATTGGCTCAACTGAGCTAAATTGAAAGGGACGGTACCAGGGTTCACCTGAGTTACATTGTCCTCAGGAGTAAACTGATCGTTGTTGCCCTCTGGCATGTTGGGTTGGAACTGAGGTGCACCGGCAGATCTAGTAATTGCAAGACGATAGGATCCTTGGCCGATCTCCAGTCCAGGTGGACCGCGAGTTGCATCGTTTGCTTTTTCCATGACTGCTTCACAAGAATAGGAGGCCCCTCCTTCTAGCGCCAAATTGTTTCGGTGTTGAAACGGTTGGCGGTCTTGAAATAAGTCCGCCAAAGATTAGAGTTAGCGTCCACTGGTGAATAGCTGCACAAGAAGCAAACGTGAACTACCCTCGGGGGGGATGCGAGGAAACCCCCTCTGACGCTCAAGTTAGCACGTGTCCAAACAGGATTTAGAGAGAGAGAAAGATAAGAATTCTGAGTGTGAGAGAATGTACCTGCAAACTAGTACTATTTGGCTATTTATAGGAGTACTATTCACCTGACAGGGTGCGTAATCCTTTTACACGTGTACGGCTGCGATGCTCATGACAGCTGGGAAGATTCCCTTATTTTGTCTTGTTAGGCGACCGCCAACGTTGTCGGACCATGTTGATGTACTGACTTGATAGAGTTGTGGGCGACATAAAGTATTAGCGTCCGGTAAGGTGTTCGCGGATCCATTACTGGGGTCCGCCAACATACTTGGGTTATACCCATACAGATATATCATATATGTTTAGTTCATCAACTCTTAAACTCTGTATCTTTCACAAATGGTAGAAGCCTAGACGTATTAAACAACCGAAGAAGTATTTTTTAGGGGCTAAGCAAGACATACTTTAACTTGACGAGGAGATAAGATATACTCAAACTTTGTATTATGAGATTAAATTGTTAGTAGGTTCTTTTTTCTTGGTCCACTCATGAGAAATTCAAAAACGTACAAGTCTAGCTGTCAATTATTTTGTTAGCTATACGCAACGTAACTCATATATTTTTTAGTAATAAACAAATAGAAATTGTCCAAGCTAAGTATACTCTATATATACTTACGTTCCTCCACATCCTAAACTTGTCACCCTTACTACATTCTTCAAACTTTTTAAAAGAGAAAAATGAGTTTTCTCAAAGCTATCATATTTTTTCTCCTTATGATTTATGCTCAACATGGAGCACAAGGTGAAATACCCAAAAGAACCATGCATCTTATTAATTTAGCTAACCACAAAGGCCCTTATATTGGTGTTGTAATCCCCAACTTATTTGAGCTCAACCCTCTTCTTCAATCTTCCAGCTTTACTTCCTCCAAGTTTACCATTGACTTCGCAGGTATTTTTATTAAGGCCAATTTGGCCTCAATACAACAAACTATGGCCCGGATGCACCCAACACCACAAACTTTGACTAGTAGTCAAAACACCACAAACTATTGGCCTAGGTGCAGTGTGTGTCATAAATGACTGTAGGATTATATAAGTACTCTAAGCAGAATTTCATGAATCAAATTCATAAGCACTTAAAACAGGATCTCATGCATATACATTCAAGGATCACATAATAGTTAGGAATTTACCTTTGAAGCGTGAATTCCACAAAGCTTGTATAACCCGTATTAAGAACCTCAATTGTGATTCCTCTACTTGGTCCACCAACCCGGATCAACACTCCACCAATGCTAGTTGGAAGGAAGAAATTCTTCTTCTACTTTAATGGAGTTTTGTGACTTTAGGAAAGAATATGAGAGAGAAGAATAATGAGAAATATCTTGTATATGTTTCCTTATTGCCTAACCAAATATATAAATATATTTAGGTTAGAAGGAGAATCACTTCTCCTCTCCCTTCCTCTTGGCCGGCCACCCTAGGGCCCCTTACGGGCTCTAGGTTTCTTATGTTGATCCAAGTATTTTGTGTGACCTAATAGGATCCATTATATTGGGCTTTGGGTTTATAATTTCCTAACCCAAAGTTCTATAGTATTCTCTAGCAAGACGTATAGAAGACCCAATAGAACGAATTTATTATCTCTATAATACGATCCATAATATAATTAGTAATTGCATTTAAGTCGAGGACATAAATCCTTCAATCTCCCACTTGTCCGAGACGAGTGTGCAATGTTTGAATTCCTCAAGTCTCTTAATGTCTTAATTTGATACTATGATCATATTTATATATCATCCATACTAGTTTTCAAATCAATCCTTGAAATTCGAGTTCGAATTGACAAACAAATGATCATCGAATGATCTATTTGAGCACGGCCATGCATTTTTCAATTTTCGCTCTTCAAGGGGCCAAGACACCTATCCTATCTCATATAGGAGGACCTTTTCAATCTTATGGTAATCAATACTCCCACTCAATTTTTAGCACAACCTGAATGCTGCCTATATAGTCCCCTTTTACGGCATGACGTTTGCCAGTATCAAAGTTATACCAATCATTGGGCTAAGTAATGTTCCACTCATGTCTAAGGAATCTACTAATATAATTTTGAAGTTATAAAACTTCTAAGTAGGTCTAGTTCGACTATGTATCAACTATACATATCCATATGATTGATTAAACATCTCTATGTTTTCATAGCTCATGAAACGGCGCTATCAATCAATCTTATATGCTAATCCCTTTAACAAGTCATTTATGTCCAGTTTAATGACTTAGATTAGGAACTTTAATATTCTATGAATTCTGTTCACTTGTGGTGTTTCATTTATCAAATCACATATTTGACAAAACCATAGAATTCAAGATATAGTTTGGACATTTTATTTAATACCAAACCAATAATTAAATAATACAAAATTTATTCTTATAAACATAAATAGCAAAACCATGTCTTTGCATTGTAACAAGTTTCTCTAAACCTAGTACAATCTAAAGCCACTCTAACATTTGCTTCAAGCATATAGCCCTAGCGTGACACTCATGCTTGGGTTGAGGTAGTGGTTTAGTGAGCGAATCAGCCACATTCTCATCCGTGTGAACTTTGCAGATCCTGACATCCTTCCTGTCAACAATCTCCCCAATGAGGTGATACTTCCTCATTACATGTTTGGATTTGTTATGTGATCTCGATTCTTTTGCTTGCGCAATAGCACCATTGTTATCACAGAACAACTCAATCCCTTCCAGAGCACTAGGTATGATATCCAGCTCTGTCAAGAATTTCTTGATCCAAACTGTTTCTTTAGCCGCTTCAATCGCTGCTAAATATTTTGATTCTGTCGTAGAGTCTGCTACAGTGCTTTGCTTTGAGCTCTTACAGCTCACTGCTCCTCCATTTAGATGAAAGACATACCCTGACTGAGAGCGGTAATCATCTCTGTCGGTTTGAAAGCTTGTATCCGTGTAACCTTCAACAACCAACTCACTTTGTCCCCCATAGACTAAGAACATGCCTTTAGTTCTTCTCAAGTACTTGAGGATGCTCTTAGCCGCAGATCCAAGTGTGCTTCTCCCTGGATTTGCTTGGAATCTGCTACACATGCTCAAGGCATATGCAACATCTGGTCGAGTACTTATCATGGCATACATGATAGATCCTATAGCCGAAGCATAAGGAATGCTACTCATTCGCTTTAACTCATCATCCTCAGTTGGGCACTGATTCTTGCTAAGCGATATGCCATGTGACATGGGAACGAAACCTCTCTTCGAGTTTTCCATGTTGAACCTTGTAAGAACCTTATCCATATAAGTTTTTTGACTTAGTCCAATCATCCTTCGAGACCTATCTCTATGGATTTTGATTCCCAGTATGTACTCAGCTTCTCCCAGGTCCTTCATAGAGAAACAACTTTTTAACCATTCCTTGACTGACTCAAGCATTGGTATGTCATTTCCCATGAGTAGTATGTCATCTACATACAATACCAAGAAGACTAAGCTGCTCCCACTAAACTTGTTGTAGACACAAGATTCTTCTTCGCTTTTGATGAAATCAAATTTCTTGATTGCTTCATCAAATCGAAGATTCCAGCTCCGAGATGCCTACTTCAATCCATAAATGGATCTCTGAAGCTCGCAAACCCTTTTAGGATTTTCTGGATCCTCAAAACCCTCAGGCTATGTCATGTACACATCCTCATTCAAGAACTCATTCAAGAATACTGTTTTGACATCCATTTGCCAAATTTCATAATCATAAAATGCGGCAATCGCTAAAAGTATCCGAATTAACTTAAGCATTGCTACTGAAGAAAAGGTCTCATCATAGTCTATACCATGAATTTGTCTGATCCTTTTGCAACCAGTCTTGCTTTATATACATAGACATTCCCATCTTTATCTGTTTTCAACTTGAACACCCACTTGCATCCAATAGGGTTAACCCCATTAGGCAAGTCGACCAGGGTCCAAACTTTATTCTCAGACATGGAGTCTAACTCGGATTTCATGGCCTCAAGCCATTTCTCAGAGTCTGGGCTCGTCAAAGCTTGTTTGTAGGTAGTAGGCTCAGAATTCTCCAAAATCATAATTTCAGAGTTTTCAGTTAACAGCAAATCAACCAACCTCTTGTTCGGAATCCTTTCTATACTAGATCTACGTGGGGCCTGAGCATCAAGAGAAGTGTTCTCTTCAACTTCTTGAAGATCTTCACTTGATTCAAGTGGGACGGTAGGAGGTTCATGCGTTAAATACATCATCTCCTGAACTAGACTTTCGTCTTGTCGGGCCGTCTCTGACATGGTGTGAACCACGTCTAATTGTTGCTCATCTCGAATTTCTTCGAGAATTATTTTACTCCCACTTGTCTTTCTAGAAACAAATTCCTTTTCAAGAAAGACACCATCACGAGCAACAAACACTTTGTTCTCTTGACAGTTATGGAAGTAATAACCCCTCGTCTCTTTTGGGTATCCCACAAAGAGACATTTATCTGACTTGGGTGCAAGCTTGTCTAATAGTAACCGCTTTACATAGACCTCACATCCCAAGATCTTAAGAAAAGACAAGTTTGGAGGTTTTCCATTCCATAACTCATATGGAGTCTTTTCTACAGCCTTTGACGGGCTCCTATTTAGTGTGTGTGCAGCAGTTTCGAGAGCGTATCCCCAAAAAGAAATCGGAAGATCAGCAAGACTCATCATTGATCGAACCATATCTAGCAAGGTTCGGTTCCTCCTTTCAGATATACCATTCAACTGTGGTGTTCCTGGTGGAGTTAATCGTGAAAGAATTCCACAACCCTTTAGATGATCATCAAATTCTTGGCTCAAATACTCACCACCATGATCGGATCGTAGTGCTTTTATTGTCTTACCAAGTTGATTCTGTACTTCACTTTGGAACTCTTTGAATCAATCAAAAGATTCCGACTTATGTTTCATTAAGTATATATATCCATATCTACTCAAATCATCAGTGAAGGTAATGAAGTAGTTAAACCCTCCCCTTGCCTTTGTGCTCATAGGACCACACACATCTGTATGTATGAGTCCTAAAAGATCGCTGGCCCTTTCACCTTTTCTAGTAAATGGTGATTTTGTCATCTTCCCCATTAAGCATGATTCACATACATCAAATGATTCGAAATCAAATGATGGAATTATACCATCCTTTTGTAACTTGTGAATACGCTTTTGGTTTATATGACCCATTCGACAATGCCAAATGTAGGTTAGGTTGGAATCATTTCATTTTTGTTTCTTGCTATCTATGTTATAGATTTGTAATGACCTATCAAGCACATATAAGCCATTTATCAATTTATCATTGGCATATAACATATTATTGTAAGAAATGGAACAACACTTGTTCTTTACTTCAAAAAAAACCCTTCAGAATCCAAAACTGAAACAGAAATTATGTTCTTAGTTATTGAAGGAACAAAATAACAATTATTTAGTTCTAAAATAAGCCCAGATGGCAAGTGTAGACTATAGCTCCCTATCGCAAGTGCAGCAACTCGTGCTCCATTTCCAACGCGTAGCTCTACCTCGCCTTTTGCCAGCTTCCTACTTCTTTTTAGTCCCTGCACATCATTAATTATGTGAGAACCACAACCGGTATCAAATACCCATAAAGAAGTAGAAGTCAAATTGATTTCTATAACATATATACCTGAAGTGGAAGCCCCAGACTTCTTTTCTTCCAAGTATATCGGACAGTTCCTCTTCCAAAGGTCCTATCTTGTGACGAGTGGAAGCACTTGCTTTCCGCAGCGACCTTTGGCTTGGCGGTTGGCTTAGGTTTTTCAGCAACAGTGGCAACTTGCTTGCCTTTGTCCTTCTTTCCTGCCCATTTCTTCTTGAAACCCTTTCCCTTTTGAACCATCAAAACCTCTTTCTTTGGTTCAACCTTAGGGATGTTCCTTTCAGCGTTGACCAACAATCCATGCAACTCTTGCAAAGTCTTTTCGGACTCATTCATATTGTAGGTCATTCGAACCGATTGAAACTGTCGGGTAATGAGTGGAGAATAATGTCGTAGCCAACTCAACCCTATAAGGGAATCCAAGTCGTTCCATGTTTTCGAAAAGACCCATCATTGCGAAAACATGGGGGCAACAACTGACCCTGGCTTCATGTGACATTCAAGTATCTCCCTATTAGTCTCATACCGCTCAACTCGGGCTTGGGTTTGGAACATAGCCCGCAGCCTCTTGCATGATGGTATAAGCATCCTTGGTTTCGAACCTCCTTTGGAGGTCCTGGCTCCATGGTCGCTATCATCAAGCAAGTGATCGGCATGAACCTATCATTGGCTCGCTTAGCACGACGTTTGTCCGCTTCGGTCGACTCATCGCAATCACGGGAAGTGGGGTTTCTAAGACATCCTCTTGACCCTCGACCTCAAAAACAAGTCTTAAGGTCCTTTCCCAATTAAGGAAATTTACACCATTCAGTCTGTCCTTCTCCAGAAAAGGACGAATGTTGAAACCGGAGTTGTTGTTGTTGTTATTAGACATGGTATCTACAGACAGAAAAATAAAGCAAAGTTCAATTTTTATGTTTATAAAGTAACCTAAAACATGCAAAGGTTTCTAGGTTGATCACCTATTCAATTTTAATGTCCCATTTGAATAAGTGTTTTACAAGATCCTATCAACATGCAACACTAAGCAGACGGAGGCCTTATCTTTAACGTTACATTATCAAGGTAAGTAAACTATTTTACTAATTATAACAAATTATAACTCTTGTTTAGATGGATAAACATCGCATGCTTAACTATCTCTTGCTTCAAAATTCAAAACGCTTTTGATAATTTTGTTAAGGACAACCAAACTAAGTTGTAAAATTCGCAATTTTACCTTATATTCCCAAAATTAATGATAACACCCTGCGGAGGCATGACCTATTACTATTAATTAAGGGTTTGATAAGTACTTTATGTTTGGAAAAGCAACCTTAATATTTACGGGACCTAAGTTTATTATGTTGTTATGAATTAGTGAACTCTAGCGCATCAACAACCAACATACAATAAACTGATAAGCATTTTAAAGAATAATAAAATGCGAAAATAAAATGATCTAGTATGGCCCCTAATCCTAAGAACTAAGCATCAATGGCTCATTCTTGGACTCTTCATGGATCTCCATCCACCTTATCCATGAGCCTTCTCTTGATGGACTTCGTCTTTGGATTACATAAGTATCAAAATAATTTAAATAATAACTAAATTAAATAAATTACAAAAATACTTAACGATACGCAGATCGTATTTAAAATTTACAAGAATACATCACGATATGCAGATCGTATTTTCTAACTTAATTTGGGCCATACTAGTCATACATAGCAATTATATCAAAATATATAAAAGCCACATCATAATATCACATATTATACTTGCCATCAATCAAAATATCAAATATTCTTAATTATAGCAAGTTGATAAAATATTTAAGTAATTCCTAACCACCTAAAGATTCTATCCTATAATACTTTCCTACTAATTTTAATTAGATTAAAGAATAAAATTATGGAATTATTTAATTGAAAATCTGCTCAATATACTGAAAATCTGTTTTAATGATTTTCCAAAAAAAAAAATTATTTATTAAAATACTGCTGGGCAGCAGCAAAATGTGGCTAGCAAGCCACCGCAGCCATGGCAGCCCACCAAGGACCACCTGGAGCAGCCACCGTGGCCCCACCAGTAGGTGGCAGCGCCACCCAACCGTGGGTGCTCCTCCTCCCTCCTTTATTTTTTTTTCTTTTGTGGGAATTAAATTAAATCACAACTTCTTGTAAATTAATTTAGTGATCAAAATAAATTAAACATAAACTTTTTTATGCCTAATTCTGCAAATTAATTTAAATATCCATTTTATTTAATTTTAGGGCTATTCATATCAATTAACCTTAAATTCATATAAAACTCCTTTTACATGAATTAATTTATCATACATAAACAATTTAAATATGAAAATTCAGATTAATTATATGAGTTGAATATTCGAAATTAACATAAAATCTCTATTTTAATTTAATAGCATTATTCATATGTATTAATCTCTAATTCACACAAAACACTTTTCACATGAATTAATTTTTATACATAAACAATTTAAATATGAAAAACAGATTAATAATATAAATCTAACTCTCGAAATTTTCGAAAAATTTGAGATCTAAAATTGAATTTTAATTTTGAAAATTAGGATTTTATTTTCATAAAATTCGGCCAAGGGAAAAAAATAATATTTCGAGAGAGAAAAAAAATATTAGGTCGAATTTTAGAAATTAAAAACGTTTATTAGGCAGATTAAATCAAATTTAATTAATCCAATTAAATAAAACATCCATAATTCAATTCATCCCCTTAATCAATTAAAATTAGTGAAGAACACATCAAAATAAATCTAATATTATGACCAAAAATTATATGCAAGAGGCTAAACTGATACCACTGTAGGATTATATAAGTACTCTAAGCGGAATTTCATGAATTAAATTCATAAGCACTTAAAACAGGATCTCATGCATATACATTCAAGGATCACATAATAGTTAGGAATTTACCTTTGGAGCGTGAATTCCACAAAGCTTGTATAACCCGGATTAAGAACCTCAATTGTGATTCCTCTACTTGGTCCACCAACCCGGATCAACACTCCACCAATGCTAGTTGGAAGGAAGAAATTCTTCTTCTACTTTACTGGAGTTTTGTGACTTTAGGAAAGAATATGAGAGAGAAGAATAATGAGAAATATCTTGTATATGTTTCCTTATTGCCTAACCAAATATATAAATATATTTAGGTTAGAAGGAGAATCACTTCTCCTCTCCTTTCCTCTTGGCCGGCCACCCTGGGGCCCCTTACGGGCTCTAGGTTTCTTTTGTTGATCCAAGTATTTTGTGTGACCTAATAGGATCCATTATATTGGGCTTTGGGTTTATAATTTCCTAACCCAAAGTTCTATAGCATTCTCTAGCAAGACGTATAGACGACCCAATAGAACGAATTTATTATCTCTATAATACGATCCATAATATAATTAGTAATTGCATTTAAGTCGAGGACATAAATCCTTCAATGACAACGGAGATACCTTTTCTCGCCGGTGACTAGTAGTCAATCCCAAGTTTCTCTCTCTAAAACTATTCTTCTTCATGAAGAAATCTAAATATTGTTCCTGGAAGGTTCAAGGGTATTGCGAAAAGGTATCTCCGGCGTTATTTATGACACGCCTCACACCACCCAGACCATATTTTGTGGTGTTTTGGCTACTAGTCAAAGTTTGGGGTGTTGTATGCACCCGAAGTATTGAGGCCAATTTTGCCTTTTATTAATTATTGAACTAACTTAATTAATTTATACTATACATATATTTAACAGTAGTATTGTTTTTCTCAGGGCCGGATTTTAGCATGTGCATAAAGGTCTGCAGCACAGGGCCACATATTCTAGGGGCCTAATGTCGAGGTTAAGCCCTGGAAAAATATCTCAATTACAAGGAATACTCCTTTTTCTTTCTCTCTTCTATTAATGATACCTCTTTCCCAAAGTTTCCCAAATCACGCTTCTACTTATAATAGGGGCCTTATTTTGTTATCAGAACAGGGCCACAATAATCTAAAAAACGGCCCTGGTTTTTCTCCATTGATCAAATTAAATATCAATATGACAATTTATCTTTACTTAATCCATGCTTAAAGGCAGAAGATTTCGATTCGGAACCATTGCTGGAAAGAAAGTAATCTTGGTTATGACAGGACTTGGCATGGTACATAAATTTCTTTTTCCATAAACTATCTATATATCTATCTCCAAAGTTTACAGAAAAAGAAAAACTAGAGAATGATATCACTCTTAGTGAAAGTTTTGTGATGCATTTTGCAGGTAAATTCAGGCATAACTACTCAAATGCTGTTGAGTTTATTTAGAGTGGAAGGAGTTGTACATTATGGCATAGCTGGTAATGCAGATCCTTCCCTTCATGTTGGAGATGTTGCCATCCCTCAATATTGGGCCCATCTTGGACTTTTGAATTGGCAGGTAAAGTATATGTATTTCAACTATATTTTTTGTTGAACACTACTTGTCAATTGTCATGATAATGTACTAATGTAGGGATAGTGTTTAATTTTTATAAAAACTTATGCAGTAAATAGCGACTTTCGAAACAAATTGCTTGATTAAAATTTTTTTAAAAATATTGTGAAGCTTTGTTTCGACAAGTACCAAAAGATCTATATATTGACTTTTCTAATTAAATTAGGTCTATTCGACAAGAGTAGTTTTTATGATATTATTAGCTCATATAACAATTGTTAGCTACTAAGAGTAATATATATTAACGATGAATTCTAGATGTCTAGTGAAAGAACAAAATCAAATAGTATTTTTATCTCAAAATCTAACACTGTTACTTTTCCGAAATGCTATTTTAACTAGTAGAAGTTACCGTAAATTTCTACTCCATGAAACACTTTTAATCCAGTTTTATCAAAGTTTTGATTTGGTCAAACCTTTAAATGCAACTTGAAAAACAGTTGCTAAACACGCTCAATGTCTTCAGACCCAAACCTTCCGCCTTAACCACCTCCACTAGCAAAAGTCTCTTCTTCCTAACACAGTTGCTTCCACTAAGCCACACTAGCTAGCTTAGCTACGTACAATTACTGGCCTTAGCCATCACCACCTCTAATAAACGCACCCAAAAATGCATACCCTTTTTTGTCAATCAAATGATGCCCAGTATTTGGGTAGTAACCTTGACTTATTTCTCGAAAACTGGTAATATTTGTTGTTTTGTAAACTATATATAAAAGCTTTTTTTAGATCAGTTGGCGAATAAGCTAAGAAAACTCTATTTAGCTAAATTTGAGATAAAAACTAGTAGGCTATGCACAAATTACACTTATAAATATACTCCTATTATACTGATGAGACTAAAAATAAGGTAACTAAAATTCACCAAGTAGTTTTTTAATTAATGCAATTTTCGCGACGTAAAAAACAAAAAAATCATGCTAAAAGCTTAAATCTGATCCATAAAAAAAGAGTCAAAAATCATTAATAAGACTTAAAGGTGACATCACCAACTTATTGGCTTTTCATTGTTAAAAAGGTTGGCTTAATCAGCTTAATTATTATAGTTTATACTTTTACTAAATATCTGAACATGATTTACCAAAGGTTCAGCCTAATTATTATAAGCTAAAAGTTAAAACTAATAAAATTGCTGGCCACTAATCATTTGCGAAACAAGGATATAATATTACTTTCCATGATTTTTGCATGATCTGTACTAAACGAGGCATAACAGTCATGCAAAAGATCTAGAAAACTTTTTTTTATAAGATTTGATTCTAACATGGACCATATATATACTAAACTATATACTGCATCTTTCTTTAGTTATCATGGTTGTCTGGACGTAACGCTCATGAATCACGATGAAATCTGAAAGATTATTTTAATGGGTGTAGAGAAATGGTGATGGGCCAGAGGACGAATTAGCCCTTGAAGCAGCAGGAGATTACTCAAGGGATTATGGCAACTTAAGATTTGGTGACTACACTTCTAACATCAGTGACAATAGTACACCTCATAATCTCTTGAACAGAATTTGGTACCAAGCAGAAGAAGTTTTCCCAGTAGATGGAACTCCTGAGGAAAGACAGCATGTTTTTTGGGTCCCAGTTGATCCTCATTACTTTGATCTCGCAAACAGACTTCAGGTAAAAAAACGACCCTAATTAGTACCTCTTCGTTTCCTGCTATTAACGGTCTTTTAAGATAACACACTAATATACACACTAAAGAAAAAATTTTATACTCGAAGTTTCCAAAAATTAAAATATGTTAATCGGTGCACTTGTATTTATAGTTGATGAGTAATATTATATTGGTATGTTCAAATGTATAATAAGACATCAATTAAAATAATGATAATATAAAATGATACAATATATATAAGAATGATAGATAGATATTTGATAGATGGATTAATAATTTATCTAGGGTGTTATGTCGAGGTTTAAAGATGTCTTCTACTTCATAATGATGTGGCCTGTGAGCAATGGTAAATTACTCTTTAGGAGATATCAACTTTACACATCCTAACAACCACATTCAAATTTATACTAATATATTAAAAGGTGTTCCTAAACAAGGAATTATGCCACGTAGCGCTCTGTTTTAGAGTGTTTACTTACGTATCTTTCGCATACAATAAAAAATTAGAAATGCACGCTATAAGATTTGACCACATGACTTCAGACTAATATACTAAAGTTCTAACCACAAAACCAAGTAATGTTTGGATTTATAATTTTAAAGTAAAATATTAATAAATGATAATTATAATACTCGAGACATAGCCCGGGCCAAAAACTAGTTTTCTAATATACAACCAGCCATATGAACACCATAAGAGTACAAATTCTGCCACAATAATAGCAATGTCACCATAATTATATGAGATCCCACCATATATATCTAGTAAACACCTTGTCTATTCTTTGAAACCAACGCTAAGCACAAAATTTAGTGGCCTTTTAAAGTTATGATGTACTCCCTCCGTCCCATAATATAGTGCTTGCATTCCTTTTTTTGGTATCCCAAAATATTGTGCCTATTTCCTTTTTTTATCAATTTATTTAGACTAAATTATCCTTCATTTCTACATAAATTTTCCAAAATACCCTTACTTTTCTTTCAAATTATGTGCTCCTATCTATTATTTTACACCATTCCAAGAAACAATTATTGCTTTTTTATTTTATTTTAAAGGAAAAAGAAAATAAAGAGATAGTATCAAGACAAAAGTGCTATAAAAGTACTTCCTTAAATATATATTTTTGGAAATCCTACTACTCTTTCAATTTTCCTTAATTCCCATGAAAAATGAGAAGTGAGCACTCTATTATGAAACGGAGGGAATAATATTTATCAGTGATGAGATGTATCGTACTATTTTCAATTAATATGGTCACAACTCACAACTCACATATAATCTAGCTAACTTCAAAACATTATAAATTTATGATACTCACAATAGCCTATATATATACGTGATTTGGTTGCTTTTGACCAACTCATAATTTAATGCTTGTTAATGCTAACTTGTTTGATTAATAATATTTTTCATGATAGTGTATTAATAAATTATGTGTATGGTTTTTTAGAGCTTATAAAAATTGGAGGGATGTGTGAATGCAACCACATGTTTATCTACAACACCGAAAGTGACCACTGTCTTAAGAGGAGGAAGTGCAAGCATACTTGTAGACAATGCAGCTTATAGAAACTTCATTTATGAACAATTCAAGTTAAGTCCAGTTGAAATGGAAAGTGCTGGAGTTGCACTCATTTGCCACCAGCAAAGGGTTCCTTTCATCACCCTCCGCGCGCTCTCCGATTTATCCGGTGGTGGTTCTGTACAATCTAATGAAGCTAACACTTTCTTACCTGTTGCTGCTACAAATGCTGTTATTGCTGTTGTAGAATTTATTAAGCTGTTATGATCAGTCGATCACTATATTAAAGTTTTAGTGATCATGTATACATAACTGATGTATGCAGCAAGAAAAAGAAAAAGGGAGCTAAATGAAGCAAAATAATGATTAGGATTTCCAATAGTCTTTTTCTAAATTTCATCTCTTAATCTGCAACTCAAAAGGAGGCTAATAAATACAGCACTTCTTACTCTTTTCTTGAAGGAGATACAGCACTTCTTACTTATTTGTTGAATATCAATTATAAAATCATCTCATAGACTCGATTATTCCAATGATGTTTCACTTCTCCCTTTGATATTTATATATGTGTAGCAGTGTGGGGGGCCCTGAAATTATCCTAACTAAATAAGAGGATATATTTGAAATAAAAGCACCTAGAATTGGACTTTTTAATTTGATAGTAGAGATGATAATCAATTTTTTTTCTATTCGTTGGTAGGGAGAACCATCCTAGTAGATCGAAACCACGTATAGGATCACCTGGCCGGTTCATCTTAGCTTTTAAGGCCCCTTTGGAGTTGATAGAGGAACATGAATAACAGAATCAGTACCCCTAACTAGGTTAGGTTTTACGGCTTTGAGGTTTTAAGATACAAACCTTTAAAACTATAGTTCAAGAATTCATCAAGCTTTTCCCAAGTATAATGCATCTGTATAAAATAATTTATCAAAATCAATTATCGTCCTAGCTTTCCTATATCACTAAAACTTTCTCTGCCCTCAAACACTAACAGCCTGCCGCAATCCCTAGCCCTAGAGGGCTCGACTGCCGCGTGAGCCACCTCAGGCTCCTGACGCCGGTAGCCGAGCCCTCCTCTAGCTACGTCACTGGTTTCGTTCTAGATCTAGGTGTTTTCTTTGTTCGCAGGTTCCGGTGAGTCGCCACTTGTCAAGCATCACGTCGCCGCCATTTAGGGTCTTCCACCTCCCCTCCCCGGTCGCGTCGATCGGGCCACACCCCTTTCCCTTTCCCTGTTCCTTCGTCGGACCTCCAATCCCCCTCCCCTGTTTTTTATTCGTCGGGCCTCCCCTCCCCTCCTCTCCCCCTGGTTTCGAAAGTCTGTTGGGCTTCCCCTCCCCTTTCCCCACCCATGTTTGAGTTGTTTAGTCGCAGCCTACCCCCACTCCCCTGTTCGAGTCTTCAGTCGAATCCCCATCCCCTTGATGTTGGTTTGTTATTTTTTTTCGGGAATCCCCTTCCCTCCCCCCCTTTCGTTGGGCTTCCCTTTCCCTTTCCCCCTAGCTATGTTAGTTATAAGTTTGGTAGTTTGTTTCTTAGTATGTGTGGTTAGTCATCCAATAATTGGTGTAAGTTGGTTCCTCCGAGTTGCTAAGGATATAGTTCGTTGTTGGTTCTGGTTTTTAAAAAATGTTTGCCAGTTAGATGAGGGATGGTGGTGTAAGGTTGTAGTAGTAGAATTTGTAATTTCTTTGAAATATTTGTTGAAGGAACGGGTGCATCAAATGGATGAGAAGTGTGAGTATGGTTGAGGAGTTGTTTGTTATTCATAGTTGGACTTTGTGTTTTCCGGTGTCATAAACCGGAGGTGTGTCCGAGAGCTTACCATGTTCAGCTCTCCTTTTAGCTTGGCAATGATCTTACTGGTCTTTGCCTTGAAAAATTCAAATCTACAGGCGGCACCCTAGTTTCATCTGGTGGATTTCAGCAGCCCCGTTTCTCCTACTTTTAGGAGAAACATGAATTACCCTCGAGAGAGAGTCATGAGTCACCTAGGAATGTGACTCTTCCACAGGTCATGGGCCAAGAATCCCACACGTCAGAAGTTCGTTGGGATTGCTCATGCGGCGAGATGCGAATCTTGCATTTGGTTGTTCGTTGACCGAATCGTGTTCGACATCTGCTTTGTCTACCGCATCCATCAGTCATCAGAGTTGTGACTCCACCAGCACATTCATCCACTAGCGGCGCGCTTAATAGGCGACTCTATATCGGTTTTACTTATTTTTGTTTTTTAGGGCATGTAAGAGCTCATAAAGCTCCTTTAGGTTTTCCTTTGTTCTATGGGTGGTTGTATTAGCAATAGGTTGTATTTCGTTATTTAATCAATGATGTAAAAAAAAAAATATATAATGCATCTAGATTTGAGCAATGGTATTGTTTCACTAATCCCCGAAAATGACAAAACCATAATTGAAAAATGGTTTGGTAATTTAATAATATGACAGTATGTAATAATCTTATATAATGATTGAAAGGTTTGACTGCATCACAAATCTACAAAAGTAATAAGTTATATTGACATTGATCATATCCAAATAAGTGAATAACATTCCAATGTTATGAATTAGTACGTTACTGCCAGTGGGGGAGCCAAGATATACATCTTTGAGAAAGGTATTTGTTAGGGGGGAGAGTCTATAAACTTAATTCTTTGAGAAAGGTAAGTAAATGCTCAGATTAGTTTAGCTTGTGAGACAAAAGCGGTGAAAGTTGAAACACATAGTGATAGAAAACATTGAATACAAGAACATGAAGTATTGAACAATTTCAACCATATCTAATACAAACTCGAGTTTCATATCACCATCGTTTTCATTCTCAACTTCTAATTGATATCCAAAGGTAATGTCCTATATTAGCCCCCCCGGTATCGCCATATATACTGTACTGTGTTAGATGCAAGAAAATACTATAAAACTTTTGAGAGGAAGAAGAAAAGAACCCTCTCAAACATCACCTAAGAGCACAGTGAATGCTAGAACATCTCAACCGCGCTTTCTAATATACTAAGAATGCCATTAAAATCAATTATCATAGGAATGGCAAAATGCTATCCTGAAAGTGCTGATTATAACAAACTTAATTAACTAATCATAATATTACGAAAATGAAAAGAAAGGTACAACCATTATCACAGCTGCATTAAGCTTATCCTAGCTTCTCATGTCTCATGCATGGAAAAGTTCAGCAATGTCGAAAATTGTAACTTTGTTTAGAATTTGCAGATTGTGAGATTGTCAAGACATGTCCAGCCCTATTATATTTTGAACAGAAAGCTGGAAACAGCTTTAGGGTGTGTTCTCTTCACCCAGATTTTATTTGAACTTTATTATTGGATCTTTTGTTTATAATTTATTGGAACTTATCTAATCATCTTTTTTTTCCTTGAAACTTATTGTTTGAGGTGAAAGTCAGAAACTTAGCACCCTTGATTAAAACTTTGAGAACATTTGCAGAAACATGTCCTCTTACATTCATGCCACCAATAAATTGTATCATGTTAGAATCTTTGATCACATTAAAGTAAATAAGAGTGAATTTGCTCTTGTTAAGAAAAAATATGTAGGCTATCAATATATTATAATGTCAAGTATGTTACAGATAAAAGTATAACATAGTATACATAAAAAATACAACAAAATTAAGAACCCAAAAAAGGCATGTGAAATTAAGCTAAATCCTCCTCTACTTTATCATACCTC
Source organism: Beta lomatogona (assembly GCA_947646795.1). Classification (NCBI taxonomy): domain Eukaryota; kingdom Viridiplantae; phylum Streptophyta; class Magnoliopsida; order Caryophyllales; family Amaranthaceae; genus Beta; species Beta lomatogona. The sequence goes on along the minus strand of CANSNZ010001100.1, from coordinate 734,632 downwards.
TTCCTTCTGTGAGTCTGGCTCTCAGATGGATCGGCACCGTATACTCGACAACATACAAGAAAATAAAAGAAATTGAGCAGGCACAGAAAAGATACCAACCAATAATAGTAGTCCACATGACCCTTATTCAGGTTCCTCGACAACCAGCTCACCTTACCGCCAGTGCTCGTTGCAGTATCAACAATATCAACCAACAAACTACTCACGAGACTTGATACCGCCATTCCTAATGTGAATATAGCCATTGCAATACTTGACATACTCTTAGAAAGGTGACCATAATAAAATTCTATCTGCCCAACTGCATTGAAACCCTCAGCAAGTCCTAGTATCACAAGCTGTGGGATCAACCAGTATGCGGACATGTCCATTACTGCATTAGGTTTATCTGCTAACCCTTGTTTTAGTGCGTTGCTCCGTCGTATTGATTCCACGAATCCGGCAACCAAGAGTGCTATGCAAGATAGAAGTAACCCAATTCCCATACGGACCCTAGGTCCGAGCCCACGTGGCATGCCACAGAACTTTGCTAGCAATGGTACGAGAGCACGATCATAGAATGCTACCCAGAATGTAATAGTCACGATTGAAAAAACAAGAAAAGTTCCAGCTGGGATTTGAAAATTTGAAGTGAGATGGCGGTTCATAGATTTGGCTTGAAGGGTTACATAGCTGCCGTTCAGGGCTACTAGCATCATGATTCCCGTACTCCACATAGGCAAGATTCTTAAGATTGATTTAAGATTTTCTACTCGCTCTACTGTGCAAAGTTTCCAAGGAGTTGTCGCGGTCCCATCTGAATTCAAGTCTCTTTGAGGATCTTCGATTACACAAGCTTTGTTCAAACACCTGCAAAATGCAAAAGATACAACACAATCAACTTAAGGCAGCTAGAAATGCACTAGAAAAACTCTTTCACCAGTGCAAACCCGAGCTATACTACATGGACCTTTCATTAAACATGATGAATGATAGACACTTTAGTGCATAGGGATGATCTGGTCCACTAAGGCAAATTATGTTTAGTTTAGGTGAATAGGATGCACCCTAACATAATATTGGATACAGGTTCAGACATTGATATTAAGGCCAATTTAACACAAAGAGAAAATTAGAAATGAACAAGGCAAACACTTGAACACATATCACTGTTAGATATGTATTGATTTTGAGTTCTGAAAAGCGTCAATAGATTTTAAACATCAAAATACTTCAATATACTTTGAGGCAGTTTGCAGAAGCTCATAGACAATTAATGATGAAGAATTCAGGAGTACCTTAAGTTTTCACTGGGGTTGCTTTCTCAGAATCATTTCCACGAAGGTAATGCTCTTCAGCATCAAGAGGAGGAAGAGTAATTTTCCTTTTCCTGAATGCAGCTATTGGAACTTGAAACAAACCAAGAAACAAGTTCTCCTTGGCCTTCACATGAACATACAATGGTGAACCGAATAGAAAGGCCGCAAGAGAAAGGACCATGAGACATGCGGGCACGCCAAATCCAATGGACCAGCCAAATTGTTCTTGGATATACACGATAACTGTCAAGGCAATGATGGTCGACAATCCTGTTGAGGCATAATACCAGTTAAAGAAACTATCTAGAACCCTCTCGTTATTGGGGTTCTCTTTATCATTGACTTGATCAGCCCCAAAAGCTATAGAACAAGGTCTCACGCAACCAGCTCCAATGGAAATTAGGCCGAAAGAAGCATACAAAACAAGAAATTGAGCCGGAGTAGCTGAGTCACAACTCTCGCTAGACTTTGGACAAGATGAAGGTTTCAACGCTGGGATCATGGAAGTCAACCAAAGTAGAGTAACACCCTGTTGAAATGATCATGGAGATTATTAGTTTAGTGACGGTTGTTGCTTGAAATCAATGTGAAACGAAGGATAGGCAAAATTACTTCAATCTTCAAGTTACTATAGTATATCTCTACTTTATGCCAAGTATTTAATAAATATGTATGGAATTCTTCTTTAGAATATATGAACATTATTGCTTCCTGTAACGATGAAGTCCATTAAAAAGCTTTTATGAGATTACTTATTACCAGTTCAAACAAAGGAAGCTTCCAAATCTCTCGAAAGTTCATAAATCTAAACTCATTATTCCACATAAGATCTCAAATTTCAAGATAATTTTAGATTGAAAACAATTCTTCTAGCCCCACAAAGCAATTTTTCTCATATAGCCCCGTTTGGTAGCTGCTATTGGGTAATTAATGGTGATAATATTAATGGATTTCTATGCAATAATGTAGAGAAAGTCTCGTGTGAATTCCTATGGTAATGCAACATCATCATCACCAAATATGAGAGTTTCTTCATAAATCCCCATTGCTACTCAATACCAACTCTAAAGTGGTAATGGATGGCAATGGAAATTTGTTTGTAAAGAAAAAAATAAGGTACTTGGGGATGAACATGCATGACTATTACCAACTACCAAACTGGCCGAAAGTTCTTATCTTCAACTAGTCCAATTTTCATAAGGCAACAGTAAGTATACAAACAAATTGAAGGGCATACCAACTTTTCAAAAGGCGTCATAATGAATTATCGGAAGAAAATGCATATAGCATCATCATAAGGATAAGCTGAATAATTTTGTTAGTAACCCATAGCAAGTGTAAAATCAAGCATATATAGTATTGCATGTCAAACAAAATCCTTTGCCATATGATTATGCACACATAAGTTTGCAACTCCTGATCTCAAAGTAAACCCAAACAAATATGTCCTACTTTACCATGTACTCTATGAGCTTTTATAAACATCTTCCTATTGCAGTCTTCCTAAAGACTCCAGTTAGATTTCACCCAAAAAAAAAAAAAACTCAGGTAGATTGGTACAAATTGGAAGAGTTCTTCTGTATATTACTATAACTGTGTTAGATACCGAGATACAACACTTTCTCATACTTTATGTCAGAGGACCAACTCAACCAAAAGCTTAAGCGGATGGTTGAAGCCGATGAATAGTTTTAATTCTATCTAGTTCATTCAGGGTAACAAATCCAAAACTGAAAATTCTGAAACAAGAATTGGATTAAGTTAGAAGTTAACTTACAAGAAGACTGCAAAAAGTCCCAAAAGCAATGACCCGGAAACGACCCAAGTAAGAATCTGAGAGAAATCCTCCAAAAATAGCCATGGCATTAGAAAGTGCAGACCATAGTGACAATATAATAGTCCCTTTTGCAGCATCCAAGTGATAAACATTCATCAAGTAAAATATCATGTTGGGCAACAATCCATAACTTGATACCTTCTCAAATGCCTCATTCACTGCCCACAAAATAATCAAAACCAAAAATTAAAAACAACCCATTAAAATTAATAACTAAATTAAAAATACCCAGATGGGAAATTTTAATTAAGAAAATAAATCAAATAAAGATGAAATCTTTTAGATGGTTTTACCAATAATAAAGGGCATGGTAATTAAACCACCCTTCTTTCTGGGTTTTGGGGTTTCAGTTGCATCTTCTGAGTTCTGATTTTTTGATAAAATCGCCATTTTTTCTTCTTCTGTACTTTCTTCTTCTATACTTTCTTCTATCCCCATTTCTAATTCAGCTATATAGAAGTATATATAGTGATCCTTTGTGGATTGTGATTTGCTGCTTCGAGGAAATGGGACAAAATGGGACAAATTTGAGCAATAGTATTAGTATTTGTGTGAGTTGGAAAAGCTGAATACGCAAGTGGACTACATAGGTGTGAACGAACGAAGATGGGTAGTGCTCAAGTCAATGGGTAAAACCGTGAAAGTAGTGCACGTTTACTTTCACTCGGTTTAATTAGCACTGCACTCTAGCAAAGCGAGGGCCTCGTGGGTATCCCCGTAAATCATGCTATGAGATATTTTTAGCCTTACTCTATTTTTTGGGGTTTTTTTTTTTTTGGGGGGATACTTTTTAGTACCTTTTCATGGCTACATTTTGGCTCTGTTGGTAATTAGTAAATTGTTAGTGGTTAGTTTTTTATCTAATTGTATTAGTGAATGGCTCATGGCTGATGGTATTTGCTGGTTTGACTTATTGATTATTAGGAGTGTTTGGTAAATAGTTGATTATATACTAGCATAATTGGCCTAGTGGTTGTAGCTTGTAATGTTCTCCTATTCACCTCGGTGATAGGGGTTTGATTCTCATCCATTGTAAGAAAGTCCCTAATTTATTTCCCCTTCTTATAAGGAAATCTCCTTACCTTTAAAAAAAGTATTAGCATAATTGGCATTTCACCTTAACATGCCCAAACCTTACTCACCAAAATGTACCATTCAACCAGATTTTTCAAATCAGAGGTTTGGATCCAAACAACTTTTCCGATTCTATGTTAAAACCTTTATTTTATGTCTAATTCTATATTTACCAAACATTAGATTTGTTTTCTGAAATTTTTTATACAAAGAGACATTAGAGTTTGTTTCGTAGGAAGATATTGGATGAATACAAATAGAAGGAAAATGAATTAAGAACATTCTTATGATTAGTTTTGAAAATTATATATATGGGATTTTATAGGAAAAGAACGGAATTGATGAGAAGACAATCTCTATGATTTTTTTTTTCCTAAAAAAGAAGATGATGAAAAATTAGTTAATTGATACTTCCTCAACTGCACAAAGAAAGCAACACTTGAGTTTTTACGGTCTCCAAAGTATAACTTTGACCATAAATACCTTTAATTACGTTTTGATAAAAATTATGAAAAAATATATATATATTTAAACTACACATTGACATGAATTTAACAAGATCTCACATGACCAAATTATTATTTATATAGTGGTGGAAATTTGTAGTCAATATTTGTAAAGTTTGACTCTAAAATTGCAAGTGTTGCATTCTTTTTGAAGCGAAAGTAGTATCATTTCATCTTCCATTCCTTTACCTTTCTAACTTAAAGAATATGTGAAACAAATTGTTAAGGATGACAACATTGTTCGAATTTGATTTGAAAAAATAATATGGTAGACATTAGATCTTATGGATTCAATCTGAAGTCAACCCAAATTTGATTATTGAGGTTTTCTTGTCAACTAACAGATAGATTAAACTCTACTATAATAACCCATTATTATAATTATATATATTATAATTATATATATATATATATATATATATATATATATATATATATATATATATATATATAAGGTAGGATCCGCCAAAACAACTGTTAATCTGAAAACTGAAAATAGGGTAACTTTTAGCAATTTTTGGGTAACTTTTAGCAATTTTAGTGTAACTTTATATATATACTTCAAGGGTAACTTTTAGCACTTTTAGGGTAACTTTATATATATGTTCAAGGGTAACTTTTAGCACTTTTAGGGTAACTTTATATATTTTAAGGGTAACTTTTACCACTTTTAGGGCAACTTTATATATTTTAAGGGTAACTTCTTTTAGTGTAACTTTGATTATAGTTAAACCTATGCAGGATTCGAACCTACATCGTTGTGTATTACACAATGCTCTACCAATTGAGCTAATAGGTTGTATGAAATTCGCCAAAGATATGTGAGAGAGAGGAGGTAACAAATAGCTTTAAAACAACAACTAATAACAATATTTGGGAAACTAATAAAACACATATTATGCTATACCATAATGAACAAGATAAAAATAACAAAGAGGACGCCAAAAGCATAAAACTAGACATTACCACATGAAACGAAAGATTTTGAAAATTAAAATTGCAAGAAGATTGATTGCATATCAGTCAAAGTTACTGTTATAATACTCAAAGTTACCCTAAAAGTGGTAAAAGTTACTCTTATAATATATAAAGTTGCCCTTAGAATATACAAAGTCATCCTTAATATAATATAGTTACCCCAAACTAGTAAAAGTTACCCTTAAAATATATAAAGTTGCCCTTGAAATACATAAAATTATCCTTAATATAATCTAGTTACCCTAAAACTGGTAAAAGTTACCCTTAAAATATATAAAGTTGCCCCTAAAAGTGGTAATAGTTACTCTGTTTTCAGTTTTCGGATTAAGAATGTTTTCACAAAGATCCTATTCCTATATATATATATATATATATATATATATATATATATATATATTAAATCCATATGTATTAATAAGGTTTGCAATCTTTAGAGTTTAGACCTATTACTATGCCTTAGGGTAAGGTCTAATACACTTATAAATTTACGGGTATGTGTCCTAATGTTACTGGACTCGACCCATACGCAACCCTTGTTGGTTCATATTATTTCTGTGGTGCCTCTTAAGAATTTACATTATGTTCTTTTTTTTTTTAAAAGTGCGTGGGTTATTTGACCGATCATGCTCGTGGCATACTCATGTAGGCATGTTGCTTTTTGAAGTGATATTCATACACAACCTACAACCCACCATTAATTCACGTCTTGTATGTTAGATTGGATCGGTGAACCAACATATGTGTCACACTGTGACTCCATCCCCAACCAAGTCCTAACTATCATAATTTCGCATATCGTAGTCTTTGTACTAACGGTGGATGAGGATAATTTTTAAGATGTGTGAATTACATCAAATAAGTATATACTAATTTAACTTTAAGATGCGGATGATCCTTCTTGTTGTTTTTGACAACGGGAAAATTTGCATTAATGAAAACTTGGAGTATAACCTAATGCTAATACAACCAAACAGAAACAACTGACACTAACAAGAACTACATTAACTCGTACATACTCTTGAAAGAAAACACTAACTAATTTGTGTCCAGTCCGAAAGAAGTTTGTCTTGAGCGATGGTGGAAGAGGTTGGATATGAGAGGAAATATGTTGACCCTGCCGATCTTCATAGAGAGATTGCCGAACAACAGCTAGTAGATCCCAATGCCTACCCCAAGGACCTTGACGATCCTCCTGGGAATCTCCTGATTCAACTAATAAAAAAGTCAAGTCCTTTGGTGACTTCTGACCCTGCTGTGAGGGTAACCGGAGTTCAGTCACTCTAGACTGAAACTCGAAAGGTGTGAAGGTCTTGACGTGCTCCAAATCAAGTTGGAGTGCCTCCCACAAGATGCGTTTTTTAGGTGTGATGACACCTGAAGCCATCACGAGAAATTAGGGTGAGTTAGATTGATGAACTTCGCCCCACTTACGGATCCTAAGATCCAAATTGATAATCCCAAAATCATAAGACCGCCGCACTACAGATCTAAAGAAAGAACCGCCTCTCATCTTAACCAACACTTGAAATCCTAAAGTGACAAAAACCCCAGGCCTAACTCCAGGATCATTGGCTCTACTTAATAGGTTACCTATATCTTTTTTTATCATAGGAAACCAAGAGCCTTGAACTGCCCACCAATCACCACTAACGAACACCTTAGCACAACCATTCTCAAAAAGGCAAGGGTCATCGGATCTGAAATTAACAAACAATAAAATAACGAAAACAAACAACACGAGATCCGTAACACCGAATCCGAAACTAGGAAACTTGACCAAACATGGGAAGGGGGAGACACAAACCTGTAAGATTGAAGAACCACCGACCGATCAACATAACGGGGAGGGGGGGAAGGGAAGCCGACGCACAAACAAGGGGAAAAGGGGAGGGGAAGCCCGACGAATGAAACCGGGATAGAGGAAGGGAAGCCCGACGCAAGTAACCGGGGACCACTACACACTAAGGGGGGAGACACACGAAAACAACTAAGCGAGGGGGGGGAAACAAAGGACTCGAACACTAAGTAGACCGACGTAAACCGAGATAAGCGGGGGAGGGGAAAGACGACATAGGGGACGCGACACGGGAAACCTAGGGGCGAAAAAGAGACCAGTGGATGGATGAGATAATCGGGGGAGGGGAAAGACGGGAAGGGGAGGGTGAAACGTAGAGCAGGGGAGGGGAAAGGACGACAGGGGACGTGACACAGGGGAGGGGGAAGAACGACCGGGATAACTAGACCGACAGGGACGACGGCGGCAACAAGGACACCGGAGACGACATGACGACGAAGACGCTGAGTAAAAACTATGGGGCTAGGCTCGCCGGTGAGGCTGAGAAGCCAGCCACCAGCGAGCCTAGGGTTTGGCGGCTGGAGAGGGGTAGTGCTTTAGGGTTTGGCTGGGAGATTCTTTATTTAGTTGTTGGAAGTTGGGACTATGATCCTTCTTGTTGTTGGATGGAAAATAATTGTGATCTCGTGGACTTTTTGGAGAAAGTTACAAACTCATATAATGAAAAAGATGATCGCGTCCTTGGTTTTTAACCTTTTTTTTCGTAAAATATAAGATATATATTACCAAAGCATATAAAACCACCAATAAACAATACAACCTACACTCACAAGTATAAACACCAGTGAGTAAAAAACAGAACCTTGGTTTTTAACTTCTCCTTATGATATTGTCATATATTGGATCGATTTTGTTTTGAGAATAAATCTATAAGATCCCATTTGAATTATGCTTAATTCATTGATTATACTTGAAGTCATGGGTTTAAGACTTGTAACTATCTAATATATATAATAACTTTTTGACCATCTTATACTTGGCCTCTTACACAATATTATATAGTTTTTTTTTATGTTTTGAAATAAAGTCTTTTGGTAAACATTGCTCTTTTATTTTGCTACTTCCACAAACTCTATATACTAAATGCATCACACAATTACCCTAAAAAAATATGCATCGCACAATTTAATACTACTTTTTACATTCAACCAAATAACACCTATTTGTTTGTTATTAATGCAATTATTAGATCTCAAAACATAAAGAACTACTCCCTCCTTTTCTTTTTAATTTACTCACTTCACTTTGGGGGAGAACCAAGGAGAAAGTACAAAAGTATGAAAGATAAACTTAAAAGGTGAAGAGAGAAACTGAAAAGTGAGATGGAGAAACTAAAAAGTGGGTTAAAATATTAAAAAGTGGATGACATGGGTGGAAAAAAAGGAGAAAGTAGATATGACATATTACCAAAATTAAAAAAAGTAACAGTGTGTAAATTAAAAAGAAACAGACCAAAAAGAAAAGTATGTAGATTAAAAAGAAAGGATGGAGTATATATTTTCATAATTTGTGTTACCAGCCAAGTTGCCCCCTACGGCCCTACCCATTATCGATATACATCCCTCGAAATATATTGATTAAGATTTCCACCTTCATACTTCCAAGTGGACCAATGCCGAGGTTAGTAATAATTACTACTCCATATGGCATATACTATATGCACCACACGGTTTAAAGGCTTAGTATTCAATAATCTGGATTTTTATATTTATAGCACATTTTCCCCTAACTCTAATAGAACTTAATACTATTAAGTTTCCACTTGAGAATGAGGGAGTGGAAGGGTGGTACTACTACTCTACTAGTGTGATATTCAAAATACTAGGAGAAAAAAACCTTCCATAGTAGAAGTAGTTAATTTGACTTTTGCTTTGTAGTTTTTTTCGAGTTCCTATTGTGTTATTATCTCCTTTAATTTGATGGCCTCTATCTAGTAGAACAATTTTCACTTTTAATGATAACTTAAGTATTGTGGTCATATTTTTTGTTGAATCTCAAACTATAATAATGCCCATTCTATTATTTTTGTATTTAATAATTTTTAATTTTTTTGCAATAAAGGGATTTTTCATTATTCATTAGTTAATAGTTGTCCTTGAACATGGGATTTCAGACTTGTGCACTACGTACTATACTCGAGATCACATTAGAACTGTGGTTGTAAATTAAATTGTTTGTCAAAAACTACATGTTAATGCATCGAGAGAAGAATCATTCATAATACATCTTTGTATGAGGTATCCCTCATTCTTCCTCGTCAACCTGGCTAGTGCATTTGCTGCCATGTGCCTTCATGAATAACTTTGACTTCTTGTATGTAGGCCTAGGAGTTCTTTGCATTTACAAGCAATTTTAATATTAGTGATGATATATACTTTTTCCAGTTACATAATTCTTGCAACATTTGCATTGTTAAGGTTAATCTTTATAAACTTTGACCATACTCACTCTTATATAGGGAAAGACTTAAGTGAGGTCTTATTAGATCCATATTAATGTATAGTTTTTAAATATTAAATATTCATGATTTTAACTCTTACACAATTGAAGATCTTGGTCAAAGTGGTGCATTGGAGATCGTGGAATTACTAAGTGTTGCAAGAATTATGAAGTAGAAGTATTTTATTTATGTAAAAAGCAGCGAGCGAAGTGAATTATAATAATGAATCAAATTTAAAGTCCCAAAAAATAAGATTTAATGACGAATGTCAAATTCCGATCTCTTTGTCATAAAAAAATTATCCTTTTCGACTTTTTCGCCGAACCATTAGATCTTTACTATATATAAATTCTCACTAATATAAGTATCAATATTGTATTATTATCATTCAACTTTTACTAAGATTTTTCATTTCAATATATAAAATCTGATACTTTTACTAATATGTATTTACATGTATTAGTAATGGTCAAAGTAGCTTATTTGACACCATATAAGTCAAATATGACAATTATTTAAGGAAGGAGAGAGTATAATTAGCGAAAAAACCATCTCTTAACAAATAGAGGAAAAACCCACCTTGCATTATTGATTAAATAATCAAAAGGGTCTCTGAAAGTAGGACAATTTTTTCAATGACAAGGTAGGCAAAGTAGATTAATCGAGAGATCCATAGTTACATAGTGGGTAAATAATTAAGAGGTAGGCTACTTGCAAGTAGGGCCTAACTAAATTAAAGTTGGCAAATCTATACTAATATATTAAACGGTGTTCTTAACCAAGGAATGGCGCCATGTGGCGCTCTCCCTTGGTTGTTTTACTACACATGATCCATATACAACAAAAAATAAAATAAATGCATTGTATAGAATTTGATCACATGACCTTCAAGCTTATATACTAAAGTCTTAACCACTAAACCAAATGATATTTGGTGATATCATTTTAAAGTAAATTATTAATAATGAAAACTATAAATACTCGTGGCATAGCCCGGGCCTACAAACTAGTTTATAGTGAAATAAGGTACGCCCGTTTATTACTCCCTCCGTTTTCTTTTATTTGTATACTATATTATTTATTGGGAAATTTCAATATGTTGTTCCTATTTTGAATCTTTTCATACATAAAGTAATTAATTTTATGATATAAATTCTCACTGGTTTTAAGCAACAATAAATGTGTTCACACAATCTAATAGTCTATTTTTTTTTTTACTTTTTTACTTCTCAAACTTTTATCTTATTGGTTATCTAACATAGATCAACTCAACGAGTTAGAATCTTTATTTTTAATTAATTTAATTTTATTTAAAATAGTGGAATCTAGCCCATTTATTTAAGTTGCATTGGTTTATCCCCTAATTCTATATAGGAACAACAAAAGAAAACGGAGGGAGTATATTGGAAAAATCGACTTAAATTTTCTAACTATGACATAATATGTTTAAACATACTCAATAAAGTCTTACATAGCATATATATGTATACATGTTTCATAGTTTATAAGTAATATGAGACTGCTTTGACATGACATACAAAATAGTGAAGATATTTTAAATTAATCAATAGTTAAAACTGTTTTATAAATACGTATATAAGAGGGATATAATTGTGACATTTTATTATTATATTTCTTTGTTACGGAAATTGTTAATGCTCCTAATGAAGGGTGATAGCTTATCAATTTTTTCAATCTCTTATTTTTTATGCAAATTTTTTAATTAATCATGAATCCTCTACTTTGCTAATGATCGAACGGCTTGTATTGCTCCTGTATGGAACATTAGTTGTATTTTAACTCTATAAAAAATTCTTGGGTGTAACTATTATACCATAATTTATAGTGTAACAACATGCAAATCACCGCTTCTTTTGTTAAAAAAATCTCGAATGACATGACATAAATGACAAAATGACATGAGATTCATGTCATTATTTGTGTAGTACATGTCATTCTTGTTGAAATGTATGTCATTACACATATTTTACGCAACAAGTTACGATGTAACATTTTACACCCAAGACATACTCGAACATTAAAACTTTTGGATCATAATTAATCTATAAACTGAGGAGGTACGTCGAGATCGATGGACCGATATTCTCCTTCTGAAGTCCTGATCTAGTGATATCATGGTCAACAACTTGCCGTAATCTATCTGAAAAACATTAAACAATTAATGAAGGAACTACAGAAACCCTAAGCTCAATAGGGAACCCTAACGAAATTCACGTAGCACAAGTTGTCGAAGCAAGCTAAGTCAGCTAACAACCGCGTAGAAAGATAACATATATAATTATGTTCTTAACTATTCTTGAACATTTTTGTTGTCCATTGCATGACCGACTACAAGTTATTCTCTAACTATTCTCTAGTTTGATTTTTGAACACTAAAGTACCTACATGGCTATTGCGAGGACTTGAACTTCTGCCAACTAATATGGCAGCAAAATAAAACATAAACATATCGCTTCACGTATCACGACAATTTACAACTATACTATATACCTAAAAACTTTTGTCACTTATAAAAATCTGTCATCTAAATCTGCATCTTAGCAATTACTTTATGTTTAGCCAAATCAACAAATTTAATGGGTTTATACATAGACGTTATAAGGGGAGTTTAGCCACATGCAAGTTGAACAGAACTCCATCCGAAAATTAGTTGACATTAAATGGACAATTAGTCTCAACTAACTCACATATTATTATTTTTGACAGAAATAGGGTTTCATTGATAATAGAAAGACAGACGACACTTACAAATATTTCCTAAAGAATCTAAAATTCCAACACAAATACATGCACCTTACAACTAATTACATCGCAGATTCGATTAACAATAGCCTTAATAAAAAAACTTTATCTAAAACAATATAATATGTGAGTTAGCACTAGTTCGACTTAAGATGTAATGATGTATAGTCGATTGGGTGAAAATACTTATGTGGTCCTCTAGATACTTGCAATGATTATGAAATCTTATATCTTCATTCCTCGCCAAACGAACAATCAAAGAGATTAACCTTCCAAGCAAACTGCAATTACCAAATTCTAATCTTCCGTAAGGAAATAGAAGAAAGACAAACTCCAAACTCCCACTAAAGGAGACAACAAACACAAAAATTGGGAAGAAAATTCTCATAAAGAGATAAGAATGAGGATTATTAAAAGCTAAACAATTAAAAACTAAGGAATTAAAGAAGGATTTGGTGCTTACCACCATTAAAGAGATGATGATGATGACAACCCCTTACAGCTGGAAAAGAAATTAGGATTTTTTTAGGTTTGCGCTGAGCCGCTGACAAAGGTTAAAGGAGAAAAATAACTAACTCACATAAAACTATTGTTTTTATCACTCTCTCATCATATAGGCGTCCATCTTTCAATGTGAACATAATACATAACTGCACAGTCTGCACTTATCAAACTACGTACAGGTTTGCGCATGGCCTAAGATGCCAAATGAATGATAACACGGTTGTATAAGATGAACCATATCATCAAGTAATTTAATAATGGAACCAGGACGACTTTTCAAAGTTTTGCGTAAGAACACGTACGTCGCTGAGAAATATTTTATTCAATAAAAAGTCTTCAATTTTTTTTGGTCAAAACAATGAGATTGAATGGTAAGACATCATAAAATTTTGCATCATCTATGGACTTTAAACTTATCAAGCTAGAAAAGGTGACAATTACGTACATGACAAACTTGTACGACCAAATGCTGAGGCAAAACATCACTTTTCCTGTCGTATTGTTGCGCAAGTAGTTTTACCACTATGATTTATTAGGAAGAAAATCGAAAAGAAAAACAAAATATTACCTGAAAGGCTGAAAAGATCACAGCATCATCAGAATTATTCTTTCCACGGTTTGGTAGTAATATGAAGATAAAAGTAAATCTATACCCATTAAAAAGCCACAAGTCTGGCTACTATTCTTAGGAACAGTGCTTTGACGATTTTACCTTCTGCTGTTCACAAAACCACATCCCTGCCCTCCCTTTGCCATGTTCTTTTTTTTTTCCCTCCCGTTTTTCCTCTGAACCCTCCATCTTCATCCTCCTCACTCCTTAGACCTCAGTCCTCCTTAACCTAGATAATTCCCCCTTCATCTTCAACCAACGCCTCCTACTCTCCCCTCCATTCTCACTTTTTCAATCTTCATTTTCTCTCTCCTCTTTTTGTTCTTTGCTCGGCTCCTTCCATGGCGCCGAGCACCAAAGATGTTCAGTTAACGTCTTCGCGCGTTACCGATGATGATGATGACTTCAATGGCGTGGACCTCGAAGATGTTCGATTACTTGATGATTATGAAGAAATTAAAGTTGGTGGCCATCGTAATACGAGACGAATTCAAGTCAGCGTTGGTGGTATGACGTTATGACCTGTTCAGCTTGTTCTAATTCCGTCGAGTCAGCTCTTCTTGCCGTTAATGGCGTCTTCAATGCTTCTGTTGCTTTATTACAGAATAACCCAAATCGTCTTTGATCCTCATTTGCTTAAGGTTTGTTTTTGTTTTTTTATAAAATTATATTGGATTTGAGTTCAGCTCTGAGTTGATTATTCTAATGTTGATTTTGGATCATGTGTTTTATTTTTTGAATTATTTGGAATTTATGACTGAATTGTAGTTAGGTGATTAGTGTTGTAACTGGTAGGATTGTCTTAGATGGTTACCGATTCGAGTTCGGGGAGTGTTAGTGATGATGTTGAATGGTGGTATTGTTAATCAGTGACGACAGTATATTAGTGGAGTTAAAGAATCTGGATTTAGTGATTTAGGTTTAATGATTAGGTGATTGTTTTCTTTCTATATTCAACTGGAAGTTGTAGTTGGTTGCATTAAGGTGTGTTTGGTTGCGAGGAAAGTGAAACCTTTTTTCCATACTTTCCTTTGTTTTGTTTGGGTCCGATTTTGCAGGTAATTACGCTGACAGCTTATCTATGCATCTCATTTCATCATTTTAGATTTTTGCTTGTCTGCATGTACGTGCTTAATCAAACAATCAATCTGTTAGTAGAGGATTGTTAGATGAGCTTGGAAGCTTATTTGCTTCAATTTTGGTGTCGGGGTCTGTATATCTATTGTCATGTATAGATATTCTGTTTGAAATTGTACATAATCGCATACCTGTTGAGGTTATCTTAATAAAGGTATGGGATTTGGCTCCAATTTGACCATATTTTTCTCAGAATTGGTGATCGGATGTGTTTCAGTAGCTCAAGTTAGATAATTTTGGATTAGGGTCATCTAATTTTAATGTCAATCAGTTGATGGACAATTTTGCTACGTAGAAACAATGTTGTGCTCATATCAAAGGGGTTAAATTCGTTCGAATTGGGGATTGGGGATGAATATTAACACTGGGAAATTCCCATTAGGGTAGTTATTGTGCCTTCAATCCCCCCCCCCAAAACAAAATTCGAAATAAGTAAGATATGCTTTAGTTAATCATACATCTAACTTTCTTTGTGTTCTTGAATGGATTTCTTTTAATTTGTAATGTTCCCTTTTCTGATTGGGACAGAGTGAGATGAGTCTAATCAAACACTGAAGGTGGATTCCATGGGGTGGTCATAAATCCTCAACAAGGTATACCTGCGTTTCTATTTCTTGATAGTGATGATTTTGTGTTAAATCTGATTTTAGGCTTCTTCTTTTGCGCAAGACTTGCCTAATCTTGATTCTTTTCTTTTTCATGTACTGATTGTTTCTACTAAAATTTTTTGACATTCTACCTTTGTTTTATTTTGTTACTATTTGAAATCCAAGAGCCTTGTTTAGTCTTAAATTTCAGCAACTTTGTTCAACCATTTGCTTCTTTGGGTTCGCTTCTGGGTATATGATTAGCAATATTAGTCACTAAGGTCTTAGTTTTGTCAAAATCAATCTAAGTTTATTTAATTTATGTTTTTATTCGGTATTGTTGTAAACTGTGGTCTGTGAATCTGATATTCTTCATGGTATCTCTATTACTTGCTGAATATTGATGGCTGAACTCATGTATCATAAAAAAATAGGGTGAGCTAATGTGATATATTTTAGTACTATGACATTATCAAAAATTCGTTTATGTTTAGTCTTCTCTTATTAGATCCAAGTAGCGAACAAGCGGATGGATTCATATGACCTGAAATAAGTACGTGTTAATAATAATAGATCTATTCAAGCACAGTTTTTTGGAACTTGATATTCGTGGACCTCAATAATTATCTCCTGAAAAAACCAGATAAATTCTTGAAAGTTGTATTTTTTAATAGCTTAACTCCTTGGATATTCACATGATTTGGTGGCTGAAATTTCGGTATTTAGTTAAATTCTTTAGTTTAATTTAAAGCAACAATATAGTTCTGCAACAACATTTGAGGGATCTGAACTCTACACGTTCTTTGGGCTAGGTAAGATTTGGGATATAGGAATCGACAGCCTATTACAAGCTATATTTGTTTCACGGAGCTAGATTGCTCATCTTACCAGATCATGCAGTATCTTTCCAGTTAGTTCATTGCAACAAACTCAGAAAGATCTATTGCAGTCTTCAGACATGTAGGGTTTATGGGTGCTACTTTTCTTGTTGTAAACTTGGTTAAGGTCATACTTTGGTGGTAAACTTTACCTTTCTGTTAAGTTTTTGCCTTTCATTAAAATAACTGCTTGTGTGCTGATTAAATTTCGATGAAGCACCGAGAAAGATCAAGTGATGCTGATGATTTGGGTTGTGTGCGGAAGCAGAATAGTTTATGATGGTGAGTTTGATGATAGTAGTGCAATAAGGAATAGGGATTTTGCTGGCGTAGTGGCATTGCACCTTATCCGAGTAACAAGCTCACTGAGTGTTTTTTATGTGAAACAATTTAACCAGTTCATTATATGTGAACCCTTAGAGAACTTAAATGTTCTTTATTCTAATTAAGTTAGTTTTCTTCTGTTTCTTCTGTTTCTTTGGTCTATAAGTCTTAGCTTGATGTGTTTGATTATTCTTGCCGCTTCTTTTATCATGGCTTTCCAAGTTCCCACCCTTGTCGTGGAATCAAGGTAAGAATGAAAGCTCTTTAACTGCTATTAGGTGAAAAAACCCTTGCTTTCTCCTTTTGGCTCTCCTACTTTTTTTTAGCTTCCCTTATGCTCTAGGTGTTATCAATTTTAAGCGTAAGTGTTGCTGTTTCTATGGGTCATTGCTGGGGTTCGGGGACCTTGCTGGTGGGCTCCTTTGTGCACTTTCAGTGGTTGGGTTGCTGCCTGCTTTGGGGTGGTTGTTTTGTGGGCTGTTGCATGTTTTGGTGCTGCTGGTGGGCTGGATCTAGTGCGCGGTTATCTTCGCTGTTGGTCTGTCGCTTCGGTGACCTCTTGCTTTGGTGCATTAGTCGGCCGTGGTGTTGCTTTGTGGTAGGGGCCTGGGAACCGGCCCGGACTCGATCAACATGAATTGATGCCATCTTGCGCTCTGGTCAAATTGTAGAATGTCTCCACCCATGTCTTTGCCCCGAAAAAAACCTTTGTATCTACAAGTCTTTGAGAGACTACAAGCCTTTTAACTTTAATTTGTTAAGATTTCTTATGGAAATTTACAGGGTTCAGGCGACAAAATTAGAGATATTTCTCATTTTTCTAAGTTTGGGCTAGGGTAGATGATATATCAATCTCCGTAATTTATTCTGATCCATTGTTAGTTTCCTTTTCAGTACGATTTGTTGTGATTTCATTTCTCTATGTTTCATTAATTTTTGTGGAGTTTATTGGGTTTTTAATTTCAATTCGTCTGAAATTGTATCACTCTTTTCGATTGGCTCTTCAATTACTCTATTTGGTGGTTTCGATTCTTTATCACTCTTTGATTTCAGTTTATTTTGGCTCTTTCATTGTCATTCTTCACCCATAATCAAGAAGAGAAAAGTAAGAAAGCAGGCTAATGGAGAAAGAAGAAGGTGATGCAGGTTCTTCCTCCAAAATGGAGGAGCCAGAGAAATCAAGGAGCCAGAGGAGGAAGAAAGCAACCAAGGACATGTGTGCCTTCTGAGAATTCTTACCTTCTCTGTGTTAATACTCTATAATTGGGTGTTAATTGATGGTGGCTTCTCTCTGTTCATGAAGCTTCGAACACTCAGAATAGTCCATGTTTATGCGCCACAGCAACATCAGCAACTTATGTAACAGATTTCCATGTTAAGGCAGGCCCCACAAGCTGCTTAATTTTGCAGCAACGTAGATTGCATCAGCTGCAGCAGCAACATCAGATTCTGATGAGGTCTAGATTGCAACAACGGCGCCCCCCCCACCAAAAAAAGGAAAAAAAAAAAAAAACTTGCCTCTTAGGTCACCTGTGAAACCAGTTTCTGAACCTGGGATTTGTGCCAGTCGTCTCACACATTATATGTACCGGCAGCAGCGCAAACCAGAGGTCAGACTTGGTTCATGACTGAATTCATTGTGCGCATATGCTTTTTGCCTTGTTTGGTTTGTAAATTTATTGTCTTTTAAAATGCAGGATAATAATATTGATTTTTTGAGAGAATTTGTGTCGGATTTTGCTCCAAATGCTCGAAAGAAATGGTGTGTTTCTATGTATGGAAGTGGTAGACAGACAATTGGATTATTTCCTCAGGCAAGCTACTACATTCCATGTGAATTTCATTATTTTTCTGTTGGATATAAACATTTTTGCTTTCTTCAACCTTTTACCTACTTTCTTGACAAATGTTCTTTCCCCTCACTCTATTAATTACAGTTTCCTATATGTGGAGCATTGTCCTGCTGTGCTGTAGTGTTGCTAGCTTTGAAGTGTATTTACTTTTCTTTGATGTGCAAGCACCACAAAATCTTATATCTCAACTTCGTACACCACTATTTTGGTAACGAGATTCCCACCATTTATATAGTTTGGGGTGGGGTTTATGATGAACTTCGGATAGATGCCACTGATTGGTGTATGTTTTAGATTTTCAATTAAATTCATAAATTTGAAAGTTTAGAATTTCAACGTCCTCTTGTGTTTTTTTCCAGGTGTCTAAATAAGCCAACACTAGGGTGATATGGTGCTCAATTTGTAAACTAGGTTTGACACCCTTATGATCTTTGTAGAACAAAATTATATAATAAAAATTACGCATTTTTAAAGTGAGCGAAACGGAGCCTATGAAGTGCTCAGTTGTGAATTCAGGCTTGGCTTTGTAAGGTTTGTAAGGGTGCTAACCACTTTGGGGTTGGATCAAATGAAGCTAGAGCTTAGCTACGCTTTGACCCAACCAAGGCCAAAAGACCAGGTTAGCTAGTAACTCTAATTGAGGGTAAAATGAGATGCCTGTGTAAGGGAAAGGAACAAATACATTGGAAACCTCAACAGCCTTAATAGTGTTAGAATTTTGCACCAAAAAAGGGCTACAAAGCACAAAGTTATTGCAAACTTCTAGAAACCGTGGTGATTCGTATAATCCTCATGGCTTCATGTGCTTGTGTTTATTGATGTTTAGAGTGACATACCCAATACTCCATAGACCTCAAATATATATGCCTTACCCTTACCCCTAATCCCTATTATAGAGAGTCAGTATCTCTAACAGATAGCAAGATCTCTAAAACTTCACATGATATACATAGCAATTCTAGCATAATGGAGAATTCTTAAGTTAATTGCGGAATTCTAAAGTTAATTTATTGGCTAGAATTCTACAGTTCTCTATAGTTTATAATTTTAGACCACTTTAACTTTTATGAGGTTTTATTCTTGTGGCATCTTTTGCTCGATCTTTTTATTCTTGAGGTTAATATAGGATGGTAACCCTAAATTTGGGATTAATTTGAAATAAATTAAACTCGGGATTTATGAGGAGACACCTCAAACCTGGAAGTTATGGTGTCAGTTTTTCCTTTATTTATAAAATACATTAGAGACTAGAGAGACTATTTCGGGGTTTTGAAGTTGGACGAATTAAGAATGCGAGTATGAGCATCAACAGGGAGGGAGGACAAAAAATTGAAAGGAAGAAAAATAGCGTTCCTGATCTACTGGAAAGTTGGATTCCTACGCTATTTATTTTTTGATTTCAACAGTCATTTGGAAGTTATAACCAGCACTCGGAGAAGGTAGTTGCCAGGATTTTTGTTAGGCCAGATCTGGGATTAGCTTCTGTTGTGTAGAAAATCTGTCTAATTTTCTCCTTGACATGTACCCATCAAGTATAAGGCTGGTTATGCACACCGGTTCAGGGATTGGCCTGAAATGGAGAGTTTAGACACACTAGATCAAAGTGGTATGGACTGAGCAGCTGGCCTCACATACTGTATTAAAAGATAATGGATTCCTGAAAGTTGCATAACATGTCAAATATTATGTTGCTTTCGTGATAATTTATGATTTGTTAAGACCGGAGATTAGAACGTAAATTTCTGATGTGTACAGACTCCTCGTTCCTCACTGGAGTCCAGATTCTACCTATTCTTCCGGCTAAACTGGAATTACCTGCTTTGTGCTACTGAATTTACGGTCAATCCTATACATGTCCTTGCGAATTTACTTTGGCTACTTCACCGTTTGGCCTATATGAAGGTGTGATAGGAATTGCACAGTAAATTAGTTAGGAAGCTTGAGAGAAAAGGCAGATAAGTTAGAGGGAAAGGGGAATTAACACTATAAAAACATGAGAGTTGAGAGAAATAGAACTATCATAAAAAATAACGGAGTCATAACAGTTGTTAGCTTTGGGAGTCTAACCATGTCACTTGAATACTTGGCAATTTATCTTTTAATTTTTGTAATTCACATTTTTCTTGTTAATTATGACTTGAAATCTTGTGAATGGCATAAGGCTAACTTTGAATGCACATATCTTTCAATCTATAAATTATTTTAGCTTGTTCAAAGAGCTTTCCAACGATAGGTCATATGCCCAATTCCGCTGAGAAACGATAAAGTTATGACTGTTTTACGAAGAACTGACGAAACTGTTTCGTCTCGGGCCCGATCGGGCGGATTTCGCCCGACCCAATCGGGCGGTGCGCCGATTTGGGCCCTGCACGCGTTTTTTCGGTATTTTTCATTTTTGAGTTATTTTTTAGGGTTTGTACGAGGTTCCTTATGTTATAAAAGGGCTTCCTGGTGTTCATTATTATTTACACAACTTATGAAACACTTTTAGCCTCTAGAATTTAGGACTCCTTGTATTATTCTCTCTGATTTTCTCCATTATAGTGAAGAAGCTCTAATCCCCCACCTGTGGACGTAGGTCAAATTTGACTGAACCACGTAAATCCTTGTGTTATTTGTTTGTTCATCTTTATTGTTTTCTCACCTTTATTATTTCATTGATTTTCTGTTCCGCATTAATCAAACTACAACACCCAGATTCCTAACAAATTGGTATCAAGAGCTTGGGTGTTTAAAATCTTAGGTGTTTATAGAACAAGTTTGATTTTTTGATTATGTCAATGAAATTCGATATTGAGAAATTTGATAGGCAAGTAAATTTTGGCCTATGGCAATTGAAGATGAAAGCCATCTTGGTTCAAAGTGGCTGTCACAAGGCTCTTGAAGGTGCATCCAAAAAGCCTTCGGGTATGACGGATGATCAGGTGGGAGGAGATCGATTTGAAGGCACTCTCGGCGATTCATTTAAGTCTATCTAATGAAGTTTTGAGAGAGGTTGCCAAAGAGACGTCTCGCTGCGGGTTTGTGGTTGAAGTTGGAGTCACTTTATATGACAAAGAGCGTGACCAACCGTCTACTACTCAAATCTAGACTTCATGATCTCAGTCTAGAAGAAGGTAAACCGCTTGAGTCTCATTTAGATGAATTCTTCTCTATTATTATGGATTTGCAAAACATCGATGTTGAGATCGATGATGAGGATATGGCTATTAGGTTGTTGTGCTCTTTACCACCTTCGTATAAGCATTTTCGAGATACCTTATTATATGGTAAAGATGATTTGAGTTTGCAGGATGTTAAGGAGGCCTTAACTCGAGAGAGATTTAATTGACAATAAATTGGTTAATAAATCTAATAATTACGCTTACATAAATGCTTTTGTTGCTCATGGTGGAAAGAATTCCGGCAAAATTTGTAACTATTGTCATGTGAAGGGTCATATTAAATCTGAGTGTTGGAAATTAAAGAAGAAAAATGGGGAAAAGTCCAATGAGGACCAATCCGCAAATATCGCCAACGATGCGTTTGATGATGATCTTGCACTTTAGGGTTACAGATTTGGGGCTGCGGTTTCTACGATCTCTTTATGATTGGTGCCCTTTGAGATCTCTTGGTAAAACGAGAAACCGTGTGGATTTTTTTTTTGCTATGGAGTCTATGATAGATTGTTTTTTTTTTGAGTTTTTTGTAACAATCTTGGTTTTGCATTAGATTTTGTTCTAGTTATGCTATTTCTTATCTCAAATTTGGTACTTCTGTGTTTTGTTAAGTACAATTGCAATTTAGAAGTTATTGATGTCAATTGGTTTTCTAGAATTGCTTGAGTTTGTTGTTGAGATGAAGAAGTGTTTGAAGAGAGTTTGGTCAATTTGAGTAAACATGTTTGGCGTTGGTGACTTTATACTCTCAATCTAGGCCATGTGATGGTTTTGTATACGGATTTTGTGTTCGAAGACACATCGGTACACAATTATAGAAGATGTCCATTTTCTGGGTTGCCTAAAGTGAGTAGGCTTATGGAACTTTGTTTAAGGTGGAGGTTCTATGGTTGAGCATCACTTTTTGGTTCAAGGTGGAGGTATCTTGATTGATTGGTTTCAAGTCAAGGTGGAGATTGTTAATTATGACTTGAAATCTTGTGAATGGCATAAGGCTAACTTTGAATGCACATATCATTCAATCTATAAATGATTTTTATGTGATTCAAATTGGAGGTGAAATCTTGTTCAAAGAGCTTTCCAACGATAGGTCATATGCCCAATTCCGCTGAGAAACGAGAAAGTTATGACTGGTTTACGAAGAACTGACGAAACTGTTTCGTCTCGGGCCCGATCGGGCGGATTTCGCCCGACCCAATCGGGCGGTGCGCCGATTTGGGCCCTGCACGCGTTTTTTCGGTATTTTTCATTTTTGAGTTATTTTTTAGGGTTTGTACGAGGTTCCTTATGTTATAAAAGGGCTTCTTGGTGTTCATTATTATTTACACAACTTATGAAACACTTTTAGCCTCTAGAATTTAGGACTCCTTGTATTATTCTCTCTGATTTTCTCCATTATAGTGAAGAAGCTCTAATCCCCCACCTGTGGACGTAGGTCAAATTTGACTGAACCACGTAAATCCTTGTGTTATTTGTTTGTTCATCTTTATTGTTTTCTCACCTTTATTATTTCATTGATTTTCTGTTCCGCATTAATCAAACTACAACACCCAGATTCCTAACAAATTGGTATCAAGAGCTTGGTTGTTTAAAATCTTAGGTGTTTATAGAACAAGTTTGATTTTTTGATTATGTCAATGAAATTCGATATTGAGAAATTTGATAGGCAAGTAAATTTTGGCCTATGGCAATTGAAGATGAAAGCCATCTTGGTTCAAAGTGGCTGTCACAAGGCTCTTGAAGGTGCATCCAAAAAGCCTTCGGGTATGACGGATGATCAGTGGGAGGAGATCGATTTGAAGGCACTCTCGGCGATTCATTTAAGTCTATCTAATGAAGTTTTGAGAGATGTTGCCAAAGAGACGTCTGCTGCGGGTTTGTGGTTGAAGTTGGAGTCACTTTATATGACAAAGAGCGTGACCAACCGTCTACTACTCAAATCTAGACTTCATGATCTCAGTCTAGAAGAAGGTAAACCGCTTGAGTCTCATTTAGATGAATTCTTCTCTATTATTATGGATTTGCAAAACATCGATGTTGAGATCGATGATGAGGATATGACTATTAGGTTGTTGTGCTCTTTACCACATTCGTATAAGCATTTTCGAGATACCTTATTATATGGTAAAGATGATTTGAGTTTGCAGGATGTTAAGGAGGCCTTAACTCAGAGAGATTTAATTGACAATAAATTGGTTAATAAATCTAATAATTCTGCTTACATAAATGCTTTTGTTGCTCATGGTGGAAAGAATTCTGGCAAAATTTGTAACTATTGTCATGTGAAAGGTCATATTAAATCTGAGTGTTGGAAATTAAAGAAGAAAAATGGGGAAAAGTCCAATGAGGACCAATTCGCAAATATCGCCAACGATGCCTTTGATGATGATCTTGCACTTTAGGGTTACAGATTTGGGGCTGCGGTTTCTACGATCTCTTTATGATTGGTGCCCTTTGAGATCTCTTGGTAAAACAAGAAACCGTGTGGATTTTTTTTTTGCTATGGAGTCTATGATAGATTGTTTTTTTTTGAGTTTTGTAACAATCTTGGTTTTGCATTAGATTTTGTTCTAGTTATGCTATTTCTTATCTCAAATTTGGTACTTCTGTGTTTTGTTAAGTACAATTGCAATTTAGAAGTTATTGATGTCAATTGGTTTTCTAGAATTGCTTGAGTTTGTTGTTGAGATGAAGAAGTGTTTGAATAGAGTTTGGTCAATTTGAGTAAACATGTTTGGCGTTGGTGACTTTATACTCTCAATCTAGGCCATGTGATGGTTTTGTATATGGATTTTTTGTTCGAAGACGCATCGGTACACAATTATAGAAGATGTCTGTTTTCTGGGTTGCCTAAAATGAGTAGGCTTATGGAATTTTGTTTAAGGTGGAGGTTCTATGGTTGAGCATCACTTCTTGGTTCAAGGTGGAGGTATCTTGATTGATTGGTTTCAAGTCAAGGTGGAGATTGTTAATTATGACTTGAAATCTTGTGAATGGCATAAGGCTAACTTTGAATGCACATATATATCAATCTATAAATTATTTTTATGTGATTCAAATTGGAGGTGAAAGCTTGTTCAAAGAGCTTTCCAACGATAGGTCATATGCCCAATTCCGCTGAGAAACGAGAAAGTTATGACTGTTTTACGAAGAACTGACGAAACTGTTTCGTCTCGGACCCGATCGAGCGGATTTCGCCCGACCCAATCGGGCGGTGCGCCGATTTGGGCCCTGCACGCGGTTTTTCGGTATTTTTCGTTTTTGAGTTATTTTTTAGGGTTTGTACGAGGTTCCTTATGTTATAAAAGGGTCTTCCTGGTGTTCATTATTATTTACACAACTTATGAAACACTTTTAGCCTCTAGAATTTAGGATTCCTTGTATTATTCTCCCTGATTTTCTCCATTATAGTGAAGAAGCTCTAATCCCCCACCTGTGGACGTAGGTCAAATTTGACTGAACCACGTAAATCCTTGTGTTATTTGTTTGTTCATCTTTATTGTTTTCTCACCTATATTATTTCATTGATTTTCTGTTCCGCATTAATCAAACTACAACACCCAGATTCCTAACATTTCTTAAATGAGAATCATCTTCCATTAATTTCTAACAGTTCATTAAATAAAATCAAATAAATGACCATATCTTACTCATGGGAAATATACTATCTATATCTTAAAGTGATGCAGGGTTTTCTTTTTAGTTATGATGCTTATATTCTCTATGTTGCTCGGACTCTTCATTTCACCTCAAGTACCCGTGTCGGACCCTCGACACTCGGACATGGGTGGGACACTTGGACACTTCATTTTGGGCCAAAAAATTGAAAAAGTTCCCAAAAATAGCTGAGCCGGACACTTGGACACGTACCCGTGTCGGACATGGGTACCTGAGTCCGAGCAACATAGTATATTCTTTTTTTTTTGCCCCTCCTTTCATGCATTGAACATCTTACTAAATCTTGATGATTATCTACAAGACTACAATGCATATTCTTGTTTGATTTTTGCTTATCCAATCTATATTTATTTCACTCCCATGGAGAATAGTGTGCCCAAAGTCCAAACAAATTGCTCAGTCAAAACATGTTCTGTTCTATAGATAGTCCTTGTATCTGCTTCTTCCTACAACAGACGGTGATACATTCTATAAGTTCTACAATGGAAAATTCAACAGATAGATGAACATTGTACTTGAGAATTGACCTATGGCTCCTGCTGCAAGCTTACAAGTGAGGACCCTTGAGGTCAAACATAGTTTTGCTAGTAGTATTAGATGCTTCAATTGTCAAGCTGTGCTAGATACTTGAATCCAGACTTTCTTGTTTTAGCTCTCCTTCATTGTTGACTATCAGCTTCTTGATTCAGTTTTATTGACTTGGCTTTGTGCTCTAGATGTGCTTGGCTTTTTGATTCTTACCGTTTTGCACAATTTTAATCTTACATGTCTTTTCCGATCTGATTATTCCCTGGTGAAAAAAACGTTACCATTCATGTATTTTTTTGTTTGAGAATTGCTCAACTAATCATAAACGTCTAACCTGGTTATGATCCTCATGCTTGTGAAGGGGACAGCTATAAATAGGTCCTTTCTTGTGCCCCTTTTTGCTGTACAGGCATTCACAACTGTGTCATCTCATGGATGCAGTAAGCTATTAGAACTTTGTAATTTTGTTCTTAACCTAAAACCTAATCAACTGTGTCATCTCTTGAATGGGTCCTTTCTTGCTTAATATTTTTTACAGTTTACGTTTAATTTTCATATTACAGGGGAGAATATGGTGCTTGGTCTGCTTTCCTGGCCCTCCTTGTTTGCCTCTTCTTCTTTATTCCAGGCTAGGGCTAAAAGCAATGATTTCCGTAGTCTCTTCCTCATCCTTAAGAAAACTAGGGATATTTAAACTACTAATATTTTTCAGTCTCATAATTAGGAGTGCTAATGAGCCATGTTGGCTTGCAAACTATTCGAGCTTGGCTTTGTAAAAGCATGTCAAAACTTTGCTGGATTAGGCTTGGCTTCGACAATCTTAACGAGCCGATCAGAGCAACTCTAAGCTCGGCTCGAAAAGCTCGTGAACAAGCTGGTTTTTAATTGATTACAAAGTATTTACATCAAATAATTGAAACATTGTTTATTTGTTTTAAGTGGAATATATATATATATATATATATATATATATATATATATATATATATATATATATATATAGTCCGGATCCGCTAGAAACCTATCTTTTGCTGAAAACTAAAAACTATCATTCCTAACTTGAAAAAAAGGGTACACATAAGAGTTAAAGGGGTACATATTACGATTAAAGGGGTACGTGGTGAGAAGTGAGAAAAACTTAGAGTTGTATCACTTCTTACTTAGAGTTATAGCACTTCTCACTTAGAGTCATATTAAAGATAAAATCGAGTTTAAAAATTTTTTTTTTTTTGTTAATTTTAAAATAGAGTTATATGACTTATATTACTTGTTTATTAGAGTTATATCTCTTCTAACTTCTCACACGAAGAAGCCTTTTCTATATATATATATATATATATATATATATATATATATATATATATATATATATATATATATAGTGAGAGAGTGTGAGTGAGAGCGAGAGGTAAGTACATGTGAGAAGGCTTTTTCGTGTGTAAAGTGAGAATTATTAAGTGAGAAAAAAAGGATTTTACTGAATATTATGTTTTAAGGTGAGATAATTCGCAGAAGAAATGTGAAAAGCTTTTATTCAAAAAAGGGGAGGAGATTTAATGGTATATATGTTTTCACTGTTGTTTTTGCAAAAGTAACATTCGCAGTATGAGAATTTTGAGACAAGTCAAATGGTTAATTGGTTAAAGTTGCTAGAAAGTTTAACGAGTCCATGTAATGGCCTTATTTCATGTGCAGTAGTTTGAATTGGTGTTAGACGTGATTTTTATTGTGCCATTCTATAATGGGATTTCTCGGAACGACAACTTCCAAATCCATTGTCGAACGGCCATTACGTAGCGCAACGACCGAGTTTTAATTCCATTCAATGAATCTTACCTTTTAGGTTTTGGAAACTTTTGTGTATATACTAAATATATTATTTTTTATGCCATTTCTGTTTTTGCCTCTTCTAGAATTACTGATTATTATGTTTCTATCGTTCTTTGCACTTCTATGGAAAATTAGTCATGATAGATACAAAATACTAGCCTTTTCTCTATATGACTCAGAACAAACTTTTTACCTGATACAGTTTAGTTACAATTTTATGCACTGTAGCACATGGCAGGACAGATGGAGCAAGAGGTTACCTCGACTCATACTTTTGTGAGGAGCCAGATCCAGAGTGAAGCAGAACAAGTAGGTCTTGCAATGCAACATTTAGGTGCTCTTTTGCTAGAGCTTGGTCGCACCATATTGATGTTGCGAATGGGGCATTCTCATGTATGTGTTCATAGCCCTAAATAATTAGCTCATCTTACGAATTAATTGACAGAGTGCGCTATCCTCAATTTTCCTGATATGTTTTGCAGGCAGAGGCTGTGGTCCAGAACAAATGCTTTTTTAAATAGCTAGGTGTAGTTGGGTAGTAACAATTTATTTGTACTGACAGAAGATTGATTTGTTTTTCAAATGCTGGTAGTAAGCTTATATGTGTTTTGGTACTTTATGCTTGTAAAGAATTCCTCAGGTGGGACTATTTGTTTCAAAGGTCTTCCACTATCTCTAGGTAGTCGAGTTTTAGCTGCCCTTTGGTTTTATTCTATGGACAATGCTCTACAGTTTGATGGTTTATCATTCTACCTATGTGAACTGTTTGGATCCATCTTCTTAGCGTTGCCTGGAATTTTATCATCTGTATGCTGGCAAGATTGTTTGTGTATTTTAGCTTATGCATGGAAACTGCCTTTTTTATTCTAAATTTGCAGCCTTTCCCCCATCAAACCATCCCTCTCTTCAACACTCTTGCGGTTTCTGCACCAAATACCACCAAACACAGGGAGTTCAGTTCCTGTTGGGATAATTGGAACGGCTCCCAAGAATATAAACATTCACATACATGCTGGTAAGGAGAATCCTATTATTTTAAAGGCTATATATCGGGTTTTAGTCTGCTGTAGTACTTATTGTTGTTGGTAATACGAGATTGCATTTAACTCGTGATTAGGGACATCACTTGCTCCCATTTCTCTGCAACAGGTGCAAGAGAGAGAGAGAGGGTGGAGAGAGGGAGAGAGGGGGGGAAGGAGGGGCGAGGGAGATATGGAGCGAGAGAGGGGGTGGAGAAGGGGAGAGGGCAAGAGAGCGAGAGAGAGAGAGGGAGCGAGAGAGAGCGAGAGGGAGAGGGAGATAGAGATAGTGAGAGTTAGGGCGTTGGAGGAGCCTGTCTACATCCAATGTATTATACGATACACTTCCGCCGTTCTTTTGAGGAAGATAGAGAGCGAGTTTGAGATAATTTCCACAAAATGGAAGCATTTTGACTTAATAAAAATGAGGGAGTAAGCCCTTGGAGGAGAATATTTTATTCACTTGTGTTTTTTTTTGGAAAAAAAATGATGGTAATATGAGGGAAGAGGAGAATTAGTGAGAATGAGAATATTAAGATGAGAAAGAAAGAGTCGAGTTGGGAGAGAAGAGTATTTATTAAAGAAATATGAATAATAGAAAAATACACGAATAATTACATTTGGAAAGAGAAAGAGAGAAGGTCAGGTAAAGGGGGAGAATGATGGATGGTTGAGCACGAGAAACAAGGATAGTAAGAGGGACATAGATTTATACTTCATTATATAAAAATATTTTTGTCGGGGAGCTCTTTGATTAGATTACGGGCTGTATGGTTAAACTTTTTTAGTGATTACTTGAACTTTATTTGTTGTGGTTGTTTCTAATTTTCTGTTTATGTGACAATTTTTCTTTTCGATTTAAAGTGTATTAAGGGAGACGTAAAAGCTGCTATACTACTGCCCAAGAGTCATATGGATGGCTTACTACCTAAAAAGTTTGCCTTTTTCTTTTGTGAATTACTCATGTGAATTACTTGGGTCACCTGTTTATTAATTGTTCTTATATAGTGTTCTTGGAAGCTATTCTTACTGGTATGTAATTCGAATTATTAGTCGATTATATATATATATATATATATATATATATATATATATATATATATATATATAATTGGCAAATTTGTTAGAGAAATCTTTTTCTGGAAAACTACCATATATAGAGACATTACCTTTTAAAACAAAAATGTTATATTGTAAATTTATTTCGATTCATGTTTTAGTACAAATGATGAGGACAATGAGGCAACAAAATAGACATTCAATATCTTTGTTGTAATAGCTTCATGTTCAATTTCTTAGCCATAAATAATTTTACATGAATATTTTAATTGTAATGCTTTAGGGTACTACAAAAATCTCGATAAAATAGGAGGAACTTTTTAAAATTAGTGAAACTATAAAAGATGATGAAGAGAAAAAAAATGGGAGGAAAGAGTTTGAGCAAGACTGAATAGGACTTTTGAAATTTAATAAGACCATCAAAGACTAATGATAAGGAGAGAGAGAGATACGAAGGCTAAAGGAAGGAGAAGGTAATTCGTAGGTTGAAATATGATTCTATTCTAAACGCAGTGCACATCAAAACATTTTAACCTTCAAAAAGTTTCATTATACCATAGAGACGTCAATAAATTTTCTTGTGAGATTAGCCTGCCTTTAGCTTAGGAGATTAATCTCGTTAATCTTGGAGGAGGAATTTATTTCTATTTGTGAGAATTGTTACGCTTTATGTAGTGAATGAACTTTTGGTGTTCTTATCTGAGTTGTGAAAGTTTCGTATTTTTTTGAGCGAATCGTCGATTAGTGGTTATTAATAGTGTAAATTGTTAATGGTTTATATAGGAAAGCATAGGCATAGTTTTGGAAGAAAACTTAAAACATTAGCTGATTTTTAGAGTGTAATTGAGAATGAGATAAAAAAAACATTTTTATATAGATTTTTAAAAATTCAAAATAAAAAGGAACATCCCAAATGCTCTCCCCATGGAATATCACGCTGTTCAAAGTAATCAAGCTAATCCAAAGATGAAAATTGTCGCTAAGGCTATAGAATATCACCCTGATGCAAACGAACTTACTGCACATCAGGCTGCTCATGCCCTCCCCCACTGGTGCTGCTAATGAGCCACAAAACTAAGGTTCATGAGGAACCATACCAATATACCATGGGCCCTTTTGCTTGTTATTTTGCTCTGCAACCTAATACTCTCGGTTAGCAATGTGTCCCCTTAAGTTAATCACTGCCTCATATAAACTAATCTCTTTTGCTGCCAGGCATGATTAAATGCTTGTAATAGATATAGTGATGGGACTAGGGGTGCTTATCGAACGAGCCGAGTCCGAATAGCACTGGGCGTGGCTCGAGCTCGTTTAACTTTTCATGGGCTCGGCTCTGCTCGTGAGCTCGACGAGCTTGGGGGAGGCGATCTCGGCTCGAGCTCGTGATTAGTTTTTGCAGCTTGAGCTCGGCTCGTGAGCTCGACTAGGCTTGCGCTTATTTTCAGGCTCGGGTTCGATTGTGGGCTCGAGCTCGTTTGGGAAATTTACTTTTTTTTGTCTTTCTTCTCATATATACCTTAGTTAATGTTTTAAAAGAAGTACTTAATATAATTTTTTAATATAAAATATTTTATTAGTATAAAATAATAATCGAGCTGTTCACGAGGTTTTCGAGCCGAGCTTTGATTAGCTCAGCTCGGCTTAGCTCAGCTCGGCTCGTTTAAGTCTCGAGCCGAGCCTGAACTCGAGCTGAGCCACAACAAGCAGAGTTTTGACCGAGCCGAGCCTGAACTGTTCGCGAGCTTGTCAGGCTCATTATCACCCCTAGATGGGACAACAGTTTAGAGAAGGCACAAGACCTTGGGCATGTTTTGTAACCCACAAACTATTTGCATTAATATATCATAAGTGTAATATAATCTAATAGCCTTATTATCTTACCTACACGTTCATATAGTTTGGAATGTCTTAAATTCATTTAACTGATATTTTCATAGAGCTATTTATAATAATTTTCGCTTTCTTAGGGGGCTGTGCGCGATAGCGCGCGGTCCAACAACTAGTATAAGAAAAGATGACACAAGAGATATATGTGGTCTCACCGTCTCATTAAGTGATTATCATGATAATATACTCCATAAGTGAGGGATATAATAATTTATTAGCTTATATGAAGGTTATAATAAGAAAAGCATGACAAAACATAGGAGAGTTACAATAGAGATGAGGTAGGTCTCTCTTTCTCTCTAAATAAACTTTCTTTATAATAGAGTTACAGTTACATAGGGGAGAATCTATTAAGGGTCCTGAGTGGCACGGGTCCCCCAAAAAATAATTCTGTTATATTTTTTTTTACGTCCAACAGATTTACAATAAGTTAAAAGAGATATTCGTGCAGTTAGATCAGACAACGGAATACGCTCCAGTGGTCCAACTCCCTAAAATCTATCACCTTGTAAATGTGGAAATCTTCACGCGGGTTCTCGAATAAATAACTCGAATAATGATCATTGTCTATTATTCTCATTCGTGTATTATGATTATTGTCTATTATTGATTGGTTTAGTTAGGACCCCCAAATTCAAAATCCTAAATCCACCTTTGGAGTTGCATATTAATTTTTAAAAAAATATCCCAATAGCATTCCTTTTTATGAGACATTATTGTAACCCTAGATATTCCAAAATAAACCTAGATTCACGAAGAACATAAAATTGTACGTGATGGAATAAAAGGACAAATAGCAACTAAATAAAGTCGATAGCCTAATTTGTGCAGCCCATGCACTCTCTTACCAACCCGATCCTTACACCTAGTGGTGTCAGAAACAGATCTGATCGCTGGGTCAACCTGATACTAACCTGATTTGAACCTGGTTCGACCTGTGAGGGTCAGTCCCCAGACCTGACCGAAACCTGACATGGGATTACCCATACCTAATCGACACCCGACAAGATTATATACTGACCTGATCAGACAGACCTGCATTCAAACCCGAACCCGACCGTACTCAACGAAATATTACTAAAATTCAATTATTTTTGTATATCTACAAAATCATTTAAGTATGTTAATTTATAAAATTGCTTACATTTAATAATTAATTAAATACAAAATTAAATTACATTCAATTTATGGGTTAAACTTTGAATATCATGTACTTGTTTATATTTTTATTTTCATTTATTTTTGAATTATTTGTGTACATTGCTCTCTTGTTTTGATTTGACATCTATTGATGTATATATATATCATAGAGGCTAGCTCACAAGTCACAACATGTATGTATATGCGTAGTATATTAATAATTTTATAGCTTATCTAAATTTTTGATGTAATTTTAGTACATGTCATAGTGTTTTAACTGTTGATGAGATTATTTGGTCGCTTTTTAGCTGTTAGTTTCTTAGTGCTTACTATTAAATGCCGTCTTATTAATTTTCCTGTTGCTTTTCATAATGTAAATGCTTCCATAAAATACTATAGTTTTATTTTTGCACAACATATAATTAAGATCTTAGCTTGTTTGACTGAAGAACAAAGTTAGGTAATTGGGTCAAGTTAATATAATATCATAAATTAATTCAAAATACATGTGTGTCAATGTCAAACGAAATTACAAAATCAAATTGCTGAATTTATAAGCAGTAAGCCAGCAACAGCAACAACCACAAGCAGCAAGCCAGCAACAGCAGCAGCATCCAACAAGCGCAGTAGCAGGCCACAAGCAGCAGCAGCATCCAACAAGCAACAGCAACACAGGACCACGACAATCACAATAAAGTAAAAAAAACAGTTCATCATCACATTCAAAACTCAAACAAAAAAATTCAGACATCTTACATAAAAAAAAGATATTAAACAACTTCACATGAATCGAAACTCGAAATTAAAAAAAAAAAAAACCAAAGTTCATCATCACATTCGAAACTCAAACAAAAAAAAATCAAACATCTTACATAAAACAGAAAGAAAAAGTTAGTAAACAACTTCACATGAATCGAAACTCGAAATTAAAAAAACCAACCAAAGTTCAACATCACATTCGAAACTCAAACAAAAAAAAATCAGACATCTTACATAAACAAAAAAGAAATATTAAACAACTTCACATGAATCGAAACTCGAAATTAGAAAAAAAAAAACACCCAAAGTTCATCATCACATTCGAAACTCAAACAAAAAAAATCAGACATCTTAGAAAATAAAAAAGATAAAAAAAAGGAAATTAAACAAACCTCAAAAAAACAGTCGATCGAGGAGAGAGAGAAACACCGGCGAGATCTTTGTATTTTCCGGCGAGGTCTTTATGCTTTCCGGTTAGATCTTTACGCTTTTCGGCGAGATCTTTATGTTTTCCGTCGAGATCTTTACGTTTGCCATGAGATCTTTACGTTTTTCGGCGAGATAGAGACGAAACCGGTGAGAACTCAAGAAAAGAAAATGCTTTCCGGCGAGATTTATGTTTTTTCTGGCGAGAATGATTTGGGGGTATAATTTATTGTTATTATTATTGTGCAACATATGAACCCTCGTTATAACCACTTAGGCCTCATATGAACCGTCGTTGTAAACATATGAATGTATGATTGTCATTTGTTATAGTATTATAACATATTAAGAATCGTTATACTAATTTATAATCAATAGAGTATTAGATTGGTTTTACAATTATTTTGATACCAATCTTATATTAAAATGATTCAACATATTGATAAAATAGTTTGTTTATACTTTATCATATATAATATAGTCACAACATAATACATATATACCGTTTATGTTTGTTATTGTTATTGTTATTGATATTATTAGCATTGTTGCTACTATTACTATTAGTATTTATATTGTTATTGTTATTGTTAGTATTCCTGTTCTGATTTGTACTATTATTGCTATTGTTAGCCTTGTTACTATTACTGTTATTATTTGTATTTTTACTATTATCATTATCGCTTTATGTTTATTAGTATTATTATTCTCATTACCATCATAGCTATTTACAAACTTATATATCAATCATAATGCTTATAATAATAAATTATTTATATAAAGTGTGGGATTGATCGTCTACTCGTTATTATTGTCGTTGGTTATAATATATAACATTAAAACATATGAAGAGTCGTTCTACTCCTTTACTCATTAGAGTGGTTTTACGCAATTGATTATTCGAATTAAGAGTTGACTAAGATAATACACTAAACATCACAGTAATCAATAGTAGTGTTTTTATTGGTTTTTCGTTATCATCCATATATTTATCGCGCACACACATATGTATATATATGTCGATCTTAATACTTTTATTAATATGGTTCATTTACAAAATCCATAACAAAATCAAGATGGCCCGACCAGGAGTTACCCGAAGTTGAATTGACGTTCAATAGATAATGGACCCGACGTTTCACAATGATCGAACTAAGGTCATTACTATTCAACTCAGGTACACTTGACTCAACTCAAGCGTACATGAAACCTAAATACGACCTGCGCAAACCCGGTAAAAAAATTTCCATGGGTGATCATATCCGGGAATGGATCGACTTGTAAATGGAACATTTAGACATGTCCGGCACCCGGGAATCCCATGATTCAAATGTGTTCGACCTAGTTGAACAAAACCTGACCAATCACGACCTAGGGCACTGACTGTCAGAATCCTGACCTGTCCGGGTCTGACCTAGTTCACCGTGGGTATCACTACAAAAATAACTCAATTTAGCAACAGTCAAAATTTGTTGCTATTTGCAAGAAATTTGTTGCTAACTAGAGTTAGCAACAAATTAGAAACAAAAAATCGTAGTTTCTTAAAGGCTTGTTTCCATATGAGTTTGGCTACTAAATTCAAAATAATTTCGTTGCCATTTTGCATCAATTCAAATATGGTAGCTATATTGGTTGCTATGTTATGTGCATCTGTTGCCAACTCTAGCAACAAATTATCGATGGTTGTTGCTGAAAGTGGCAACGAATTATTGAATTGGTTTCTAAAATAAAGAACGAATTATTCATAATAGTTGCTAAAAGTAGCAACAACTTCTCAATCCTGGTTGCTGGAAATAGCGACAAATTATTCACAATAGTTGCTAATAATGGCAACAAGTTACTTATTTTAGTTTCTAATAGTTGCAACAAATTATATATTTTGGTTGCAAAAAGTGGCAATAGATTATTTATTTTAGTTCCTAAATCGACCATTAAAATTTGCAACAAATACATTGTTTGGTTGCCAAATTTAGCAACGAAATTTGAAAAGCATTGCTTTTTTTTTTTTTTTTACATTTACCTACCTTTTTTCGTCAATTTTCGATTACCAAACAACAAATTGAAATCAAAATTAAAACATCTAGTACAATAATCATATTCAAATAAACAATGAAAATTTCATTGAAAGTCGATTCATAGCCTAAAAAACAAAGTTTACTTAAATAACCTTAAGAAAGTTGCAAAATATGCATCCTTTAATCCACCTAGGATAGAAATTTGAAACCATTGTACCTGCTTTTCATGTCTAACACTCTATTTGCTAAAGTAAAGGTTCCCTATTTCAACAAAATAACCAAACATCAAAACAATATAATTTCTAATAATTATAGTTAATAGATGAAGATGGAGATGATCCAATATTCAGCGAAGAATTGCATTTTGAGTTAGGAAAAGAACTTAATCTTGTATAGTGTTCATAGCACTTGTTATTTCATTAAGATTCTTTGTTGTCTCATCGAGCTTTGCCTTTGTTCCTCCAAGCTCCTCTGTTTGCTCCAAATTTTTGGAGGTGAGTTCTTCAACATGATTTTGTAAATTAGTCACTAGCTCATTTCGATCCTTTCTCGAACCTGGCTCGTTATGTGGTTTCACATAGTAGTTGTCAACATCACTTACATGACCAAATACCTTTGCATTTTTCCATCCACCTAAAGCTTTCAAAAGTAGCTCTTCCTCTGTTTTAGGATTCTCACCCTCCAAGTTGGACGATTGCTTGTTCTAGAACTCATCCTGGCAAAGGGTGAAGATATGTAAATAAGACTTAACGCTCTTATGTTCTTAAAACAACCATAACTAAATTATCTTAAAAAAAGTGGGTACTCACCCAAACAATTGTGACGTTTGGTCCACGAATTCTTTATTCTTATTAACATGACATTTTCTATATAGCACTAGCGACACAATTCAATTCGTTCTCCTAATCAAGTCCAGAAAATCACATAAAAATGTAAGCTTAGTATTATTTATCATGAGATATACCACAAAATTCTCTTGTGTTCAAGCTCATCTAATCATACTAGAACAAATACTAATCCAAACATACAAAAATGTATCCAAATTTCTGCAATTTTTTTTATACTCATCTTTGAAATCAATAAGAACACATTTAACATTACGTATGAGGAGGCTTTCTAAAGGGAGAGCACTAGGATAATATTGATGACTTCTGTTTTAGAGGATCATTGTCTAATGACTATATTACAGTAATGCTCGAAAGATTAGATTGCATGATGTCGCATGAAAATGTAAAAAACAAAAATAATAGAGGGAGTAAATTACCAATTCGTAGATGGTGCACACGTCCGTATGGTGAGGAAGGTGCGCACGATGAACATCAAGCACTAGGTTATGAACATAAAGACCAATACCAATGAACACATGTATATGGCTAACATGTCAAATGAACATATGTACATCTCTGTTAGTATATGTTCATTGGTATTGGTCTTTATGTTCAGAACCTAGTGCTTGATTTTCATCGTACGCACCATCCTCACCATACGAATGTGTGCACCTACTAATTTGCAGTAAATTACACACCTATGATCCACTAGCTACCCCTAAAAAAACCTTGCTGTCTTCTTTCCATCAAGTGTTCCGTCACCTAAATATCTAGACAGTCAGTAATGCCTTTTATTTGAAACAATCTTAAGAGCTACAATATCCTACATAAAAGGATAGCTACCTCCATCTAGTGCAGAACGGTAACGATGCATACACAGGACATGCTCATAAATATGACCATCTATTTTAGGATCCATTTGGACTTTGGTCCAACACAATAAATAACAATCAAATGGGCAGGGACAATGTGATAAGCCCAATTCAGGCCGGAGAAGGGACTTCACAGGTACAGACGTACACTTCATAGGGGCACTGAGAAGAGGCTCAAATGAGCAGCGAAGAAATTCTGAAATTCCAAATGAAGAATTGATAATACAAACCAATCAAAGTATATTGAAGAAGAATTTTGTGCAGCGAAATTCATTAACAATTCGAATTCAGTGAAATTTGAATAGAAAAAATACCAACAAAATTCATCAATAGTTCAAATTATAATTGAGAATCCATATCTGAATTGAGAGAGATTTTGTGCAGAAAATAATACCAACATTCAAGCACAAATCTTACCTTAGAACAGCGAAAATTCGAGGACTGAATTAGGGACTTGGTGTTTCTGCCTAGAAACTAGTCAAATGAGTTAATTGTGTTTAGAGAGGTTAAAATCCCGAGTTGGAGTATAATCCCGAGTCTTGTCAAACGATGACCTGCAAAACAAAGAAACCTAGCCCGGAGGTGTTCCCGGGAAAGCCCCTCCGACGCTCAAGTTAGTTGAGATTGAGGTAGAGAGAGAAAGTGAACAGTTCTAGAGAGAGATGCTCTGGTTTTGTTAGGTGAGAATTCAATACCTGTTCATTGATTGGACTTGCTGCTTTTATAATGTTGGGGATTCCCCAGACAGGAAACCCTATTGGGGAGCATCCATGTTTGTGGGAAAGTTGTCTCCCTTTTATGGTAAAGTTACTTTCTGTTTAAAAAGACTGATGGGCTCCTTGGGAACATATATATCAGATTCTTTAGATGGGCTTTACATAACCCTGTTGGACCAGATAAGGGGTCCAAACAATTAGCCCCACGCCAAGTAATCGGAGTGAGATCCTCGACTTTCAGTGCGGTTGATTGGCGGAACAATAATGATACTTGCCGATATTCCTTGAATCACCTTGAGTTAGCTATGTGGCGCTAGGGTTAACCAAGCACGGGGGTCTCGCTGCCCGGTCAGCGAGTCTGGGTCCAGGGGTGAACCGCCCTGGTGGGGGTTAGGGGGCAACGCCCCCGAACCTTTTCAAAGCATGTATATCCCGAGGGCTATTAGGCCTGCTCAAAGCTACCCCGAGGTGGCGCCATTGTGCTGGGCACCGAGCGACCCCGAGGGGGGGGGGCCTACTTCCCCGAGGTGGTGTTGGCCAGGTTTCTGATGTTTCTGAGAGGCATGGCGCGCCTCTTATCTGATGAACCCCGACCCGGGAGCTTACAAATCCCGACTCGGTTCTAAGCTGTAGACTAACCCCGAGGGTATTATGTGCCTCTTAGCAAGTGATCCCGACCCGAGGGTGCGGCTCTGTCGACGTTGCAGTGTTCGCAAATAACCCCGAGAATGTTGGATCTTTCTTGCCAGGTCAGTATCGACACAAGGAGAATGCCGACCCCGACTTGATCGAGGTTATTTTGTTGCCAACGGTGACCCCGAGTGTGCTCATCGTTCATCACCACGTCCCCGATCCGGGAGGGTACGAATCCCGTCTCGGTTCTAGGTCGTAGGGCAATTCCTGGGGGCACCAAGTGCCTATAAGCAAGTGATCCCGACCCGAGGGTGCGGGTCATGCCTCAGACGAACCCCGATGATGCTCTTTTCGAACGATTAATGACTTGGGAGGATATTAGTCCCGACTTGGGTCTGAGCTTCAGAGAATCCCGAGAACGTCAGATTTTACTACCGAGCCCCACGGCAAGGCCGAGGCGGGCATGGGCCAACTCGGGGACTTAACGAGCCGTCTCATAGATTCCCGAGTTGGCTGTGAGGTACTTAGCCGATATTTGGCTAAGTGCTGAGCCCCCTGGCAATGCCGAGGTGGGTATGCACCAACTCGGGGGCTAATGAGCCTCTCCTTAGGGATCCCGAGTTGGTTGTGAGGTACTTAGCCAATATTTGGCTAAGTGCTGAGCCCCCTGGCAATGCCGAGGTGGGTATGCACCAACTCGGGGGCTAATGAGCCTCCCCTTAGGGATCCCGAGTTGGTTGTGAGGTACTTAGCCAATATTTGGCTAAGTGCTGAGCCCCCTGGCAATGTCGAGGTGGGTATGCACCAACTCGGGGGCTAATGAGCCTCTCCTTAGGGATCCCGAGTCGGTTGTGAGGTACTTAGC
The DNA here is from genome assembly GCA_947646795.1 of Beta lomatogona. Lineage (NCBI taxonomy): Eukaryota > Viridiplantae > Streptophyta > Magnoliopsida > Caryophyllales > Amaranthaceae > Beta > Beta lomatogona. Next base: position 694,576 of record CANSNZ010001100.1, on the reverse strand, counting down.
CAATATTTGGCGAAGTGCTGAGCCCCTTGGCAATGCCGAGGTGGGTATGCACCAACTCGGGGGCTAATGAGCCTCTCCTTAGGGATCCCGAGTTGGTTGTGAGGTACTTAGCCAATATTTGGCTAAGTGCTGAGCCCCCTGGCAATGCCGAGGTGGTGGGTATGCACCAACTCGGGGGCTAATGAGCCTCTCCTTAGGGATCCCGAGTTGGTTGTGAGGTACTTAGCCAATATTTGGCTAAGTGCTGAGCCCCCTGGCAATGCCGAGGTGGGTATGCACCAACTCGGGGGCTAATGAGCCTCTCCTTAGGGATCCCGAGTTGGTTGTGAGGTACTTAGCCAATATTTGGCTAAGTGCTGAGCCCCCTGGCAATGCCGAGGTGGGTATGAGCCCGCTCGGGGGCTGATGAGCCTTCCTAAAGGATCCCGAGTTGGTCATGAGGTGTTTAGTCAAACTTTGAGAAAGGAGCTAACTTCTAGTCAAACTTTCATATGTTTGACCATTTGAACGTTGACTTTCCTAATCTTAGTGTCTTTACTCCAATTTGGGCCTTTTGACTCAAAGTTTGATCCTTGGGCTTTTTTTACTGAAGGCCCAAGTTTTAAGGGCCCGTCAAAGGAGGCCTTGAGGTTGTCGTTGCGCGCGACTGAGGATGAGACTATTTAAAGGAGGAGGAGAATTATTTTCCGTACATTTCAATCATTTGCCAAGTCTCTTTCTCTCTCCTCTTTATCTCTCTAGAATCGCTCTGAGATATCTTCAACTGTTCCTGCCCGAGTTCGTTTGATCCTCCGCGTGGTGGTCCCGAGTTCGTATAATCCCGAGAAGGTACGCTTTTCTTTGTTATACTTTTCTTACTGCTTTCTGTCGTAGATTGATCTCCCTAGTATGGACCCTGAGTCGGACCCCGAGTCGGGGTCGAGTACCCCCGCCTCTTCTCCCTATAGGTTTTCAGAGGAGATTCGAGGGGAGAGTGGTTTCTTAGTTAGTACTCGGATCCCCTGCCCCGATCCCTCGGTGGTACCCGAGGCAATTCCTTTACCCAGTCCTTCGGATTCCCTATCGGAAGAAGATGAGGGTATAATCCCGGGTCCTTGGGAAGTATCGATCGCGCATAGGCCTTGTGCTAGGAGTTACTTAGAGAGGTATGTTTCTGATGGTGTAGTGATGGTGTCCGATGGAGCGGAAGCGGATGAGGGCCCGAGCACCTCAGGGCAAGAATATCCCCCACTGGACCCCGAGGGAGGTCCCCATTCATATTACCCCGACCCGATATTCATGAAATACATTGCAAGGAACTTTAAACATGTTGGGAGCAAGTTCTGGGTTCACGACCCTTTCTTTGTTGTTCGTGCCAAGCATACGGACACGGTTCTGACGCCCCCAGCGGGGTGCGTGTCGGTCTATCATCAGAGCTTGCAGATGGGTCTCAGGTTCCCATTGCACCCATTCATCCGAGACCTACTGAATGCCTATCAGCTGACTCTAACTAATCTGCTTCCCAATAGTTGGCTCACAATAAATGGTTTTGTGGCCATTTGCGAGTCTCTCGGAGTAACCCCGAGTGTGCGCTTATGGCGCAACATGTTTACTTTGATGTTGGGTCCTGCTGATAGGCATGGCCCGGGATGGTTCCGCTTTCAATGTCGGGCAGGCTTTAAGGTAGTTCGAGATGCTCCTTCCAACCAAAAGGGTTTTAGACGTAATTTCTATCACATATACACTAGTGATGAATGGGGGATCCCGACTCTTCCGGTGGAGGGTGGTCCTCGCTTTAGTTTGAATCAAACAGTTCCCATGATGTCCCGACAAGAGGCAGTAGTGGGAATATATTTTTCTACCACTCCCCGGACTCATATCGGGGCCCTTTCGTACGTCCCCAAGAACTGGCTCCCGTCCCGCTTTGATGTACGGAACGAGATGTTCCTGGCGGCAATGGCTTAAGTCATAGCTGTGACAAGGGTAATCCCGCCTTTGTCTTTCTTTAAAGTCCACATTTTTTATGCTAAGTGTTTGACATTTCTTTTGTTTCAGTTGTTGCCCGAGGTCAATTGGATCCAAAGATGGCTGAGAGATACATTGACAACACCGAGTTGGCCTTGAAGCTGATGGGTGAGTTGGAGGAGGAGACAATGTCAATTCCCCCGCCTCCCAAGGTAAGTTACCCGACGCGACGCCTTTTTCATTGAAATCCCCCGACTCGTCGTGATATTCCTTGTTTAACAGGATACAGATTCCAAGAGGGCTAAGAAACCCTCCACTCGATCCCGGAGGGTGAAGGGAGACATTGAGCAGGCCCAAGCTGCCGAGAAGCTTGCCGCTTCTCGGGCATCCGACAGAGCGTTGTCGGGAGTATCCACAGGTTTTAAGCGCAAGGCGGGAGAATCTGAAACCCCACCAGTCCTTATTGATGTGGACGAGCCGCTGCTGAAGAGGTCCCGAGCCGACCAGATCGGTGCCAATGTGCCCTTTATCGGCACCACCTCGACTTAGAAACTTGCCCGAGTGCGTCACGCTGTTCGGGAGATCTATACTGAGGCCGACGATGTAGCCTTGTCGGCTCTGGGCGCTGAGGAGGTTAACACCCTCTACGAATCTTGGCTGGAGGTATTTTTCCCGACTGTGCTTTACATTTCTCCTTCATTATGTTGATTCTCACGTTTCGCGTTTTTGCAGACTTCTATCCGGATGACTTCAGTTATTCGCCGCCGGGTTCAGCTTGAGGATGAGATAGCTTCCCTCAAAAAGGAGGTTGATGCCTTGAAGACCAAGGCGGTGACCGATAGTGCTGAGCTGAAAAAACTGAATGACGAGCTTGACTCCCAGAAGTCCACTTTCGAGGAGGCTAGCAAGGCGGTGAATGACATGAAGGTCTTGAGGGACAGCAAAAAGCAGATGCAGGCTTCATTGGATGCTGCTCTGATTGAGCGCAATGAGGCCCAGAAGACTGCTAGTGACCTTCAGGTCCAGCTTGAGGAGGCGGCCAAGAAGCACAAGTCCACCCGACATAAGCTCAAAAGGGCGGAAGCCAAGCTCCAGAAGGCCCAGGAGGACTGGTTGGCCCAGTGGAAGACTTCTCCTGAAGGGCTTAACTACTTGGGGAAGATGGCCTCAGCTTCCTACCGTCTGGCCACCCGGGAAACCATGGAGAGGCTTCGGGCCATTTTGACCGAGACCAACTCTTCATTGGACTGGGATGCGGTTGAGGCCGAGTTTGACCGCCGTATTGCCTCGGGGCAGAAGGCAAATGTGGAGGCTTCTCAGACCCCGGGAGCTTCCCAAGTTCTGGGCCCAGTGCAGCCGACATGCCAGGGAATCCCCGAGGGTGCTCAGTCGACTACACCTGCTGAGGATGGGAAGGTTGTTGCTGAAGGCGGGGGTGAAGGCCAGGACTCCCGTTCAGGGGAAGATGATGATGAGGATACCGAAGAGAGCTCCGAAGGGACTCCGCCAAAAGAAGCCGCTGCCCGATTTGTATAATTTTGTAATGTTTTTGGATTTTTGTGGACCTTTTTATGTATCCCGAGAGTCTGTTCTCGGATCTGTTTGTGTTTTGGCGTCTGAGATGGTGTTTTCAGGTGCCTAGGCTGTACTTTTGCACAATCTCTATGAATTGTTTGTTTTCATGTTTTATGAGCCAGATTCCCGAGTAGTGTTTGTTTCCTCTTCGGTTTACACTGTTTATGTATTTTTTGTTTGAGCTAAATTTCCAAGTGGTCTAACTGCCATTTTCAATTTTCTAAATGCCCGAGTGTAATTTTGTTAAAATGCAACTGTTACGAACCAAATGCTCTTTCATTCATTATCGCATCCGAGACTGTCAACTATGGGGTACAACTTACTGCCCCGAGTTGCGTTTGTAACAAAATGAACTGTAGGCTCATGTGTGGCCCAGTTTCCAAAATCCCGCCAACTCTAATAGGGTGTAAATTGTTGCCCCGAGTTGTGGTTTACAAGATAAGGCTCAAGTGTGGCCTAAGTTACTTAAATGTAATACTTCTTCAGATTGTCAGCATTCCAAGGTCGGGCCAGTGGTGTGCCTTCAGGTGACTCGAGTCGGTATGTTCCGGGCTTGATCACTTTTGTGACCTTGTAAGGTCCCTCCCACTTAGGCCCTAGCTTGCCTTTTAGGTGCGCCGGCCCGTGGCCTCGACCTTCCCGACCACCCAATCACCTACATGGATTGGCCTAGCTTTCACCCTCGAGGTTGAATTGTCCGGTAACCCTTTGCTTGTTGCGGATTGACTTGAGTAGTGCATTGCCCCGGGACTCAGGCAGTAAGTCCAGCTCGACTTTCTTCTCTACTTCGTTGTTGTCATGTTCATAGAATGTTATCCTTGGGGAAGGTATCCCGACCTCGACTGGAAGAACAGCATCACTTCCGTAGACTAAGCTGAAGGGCGAGTTGCCCGTTGCTTCTTTCACTGTTGTTCTTGCTGACCAGAGCACACCCGGGAGATCGTCGACCCATGACCCCTTTGCTCCTTCCAATGATTTCTTTATCCCATTCAGCACGACCTTGTTCGCGGCCTCAGCTTGGCCGTTGGTCTGGGGTCGGGATACAGCTGTAAACCGTGTTTGAATCCCGAATCTGGAACAATAATCCCGGGTTGGCCCGCTGTTAAATTGTCTCCCGTTGTCTGATATGAGGGTCCTTGGGATCCCGAAACGGGTGATGATGTTCCTCCGATGAAATTTTGCACTTGTTTGTGCATTGTTGAAGCCGGTGGTTCGGCCTCGACCCATTTGGTGAAGTAGTCGATGGCCACTAGGAGGAACCTTCTTTGGCCCGAGGCTGCTGGGAATGGGCCTATTAGGTCCATCCCCCACTTATCGAATGGTAATACTGCTTGTATGGCAGTCAGGGGATTTGTGGGGGCCCGAGGGATATCTCCATGGATTTGGCAGTTGGGGCATTTCTTTACCAACTCCCGAGCATCGGCTTTTAGTGTGGGCCAGTAGTACCCGGCTCTCAGAGCTTTCCCGGCAATGGTCCTTGCCCCTTGATGGCTGCTGCATGCGCCCTCATGAATTTCCCGAAGGATGTAATTGCCCTCAAATGGCGTAACACACTTCAGTAGTGGATGAGTGTAGGATTTTTTGTAGAGGATCCCCTCATGCAAGACGAACCAGCCTGACTTCTTCTTAATAGCCTCAGCCTCTTTTTCCCCCGAGGGTAGTATGCCATCTCTGAGGAAGCTTATGATTTCCCCCATCCATGTATCGGTTCTGTCTAAGGCGTGGATCTGGGGGGAATTAATGCTTGGCTGCTGTAGAACCTCCCAGATGATGGTTCGAGGGGTCAGTCCATCCGCAGAGCTTGCCATACGGGCCAGGGCGTCGGCCTGCTGGTTTTCTGACCTCGGGAGGTGTTGTATTTTGAATGATGACAACCTCTTGATGAGTTCTTGGGTTTTGTTGAGATACATCCTCATGTTGTCTTCCTTGGCCTCGTATTCTCCCGAGACCTGCCCCACTACGAGTTGCGAGTCTGATTTGGCCATTACTGCCTGGGCACCCGAGCTTATGCAGATTTGAAGGCCCAAGATCAGGGCTTCGTATTCTCGCCTCATTGTTTGAGGCTAGGAAATCAAATTTGACAAAGATACTCCATTTTATCCCCGACTGAGGGGATGATCACGAGCCCTGCCCCGCTGCCAGCTTTGGTGGCTGAACCATCTACTCGCAACTCCCACGACTCCCTCTCTTCTAGGTCAAGGGGTTGGGAGCTGCATTCGCTGATGAAATCCGCCAATGCTTGTGCCTTGATTGCTCTTCGGGGCTCATACTCCAACCCGAAGTCCGCTAACTGTCCGCCCACTCTCGGTCATCCGAGTTGAGTGGTTTCGCTTTCGATTACTTTCCTGATGGGTTGTCCGGTTAGGACTTTGATCGGGTGCGCCTGAAAATATGGCTTCAATTTCCTACTTGCCATGACCAGCGCAAACACCATCTTCTCAATCTGACTGTATCTTGCTTCTGCTCCTCTGTAAGCGTGGCTGATGAAGTATACTGGGTGTTGAGTTCCCTCTCTTTCAGCCACGAGTACCGCACTGAGAGCGTATTCTGATACCGAGAGGTATATATAGAGAGTTTCTCCCGGCAAGGGTGATATGAGTTTGGGCAACGTCGCTAGGTGTTGTTTCAGCTGTTGAAATGCTTTTTCAGCCTCGTCGTCCCAATCAAACTCCTTCCTCTTCAGCGCTCTGAAGAATAACAAGCTCTTGTCAGCCGAGCGGGACAAGAAGCGTCCTAGCGCTGCTAGGCACCCTGTTAGCCTTTGAACTTCTCTCACGTTCCTTGGTGATGACATGTTTAACACTGCGTTGATTTTGTCGGGGTTGGCCTCAATTCCTCTTTCATCTACCAAGAACCCGAGGCATTTCCCCCCTCTGACCCCGAATACGCACTTCTTAGGATTTAACTTCATGCCATGACGTCGTAGGGTGTTCAGCGTTTCTGCCAAGTCCCCGACGTGATCAATTGCTTTTCTGCTCTTGACGATCATATCGTCTACGTAGACCTCAATGTTCCTCCCGAGTTGCTCCTCAAAGACCTTGTTGATGGTTCGTTGATAAGTAGCCCCTGCGTTCTTGAGCCCGAAGGGCATCATCTTGTAGCAAGATACGCCTTGGGGCCGTAATGAATGCTGTATGTACTCGGTCTTTTTCCGCCATCGGGATCCGGTGGTATCCCGCGTTGGCATCCATGAAGCCGAGCAACTCGTGACCAGCCGTTGAGTCGACCAACCTCTATCAATCTTAGGCGAGAGGATGATTGTCTTTGGGGCATGCTTTGTTTAAGTCGGTGAAGTCGACGCACATGCGCCATGCTCCGTTAGCTTTTTTAACAAGAACAACATTGGCCAACCATTCGGTGTATTGGCATTCTTCAATGATACCCGCCTAGCAGCCTTCCCGACCTCTTCTGCTGCTGCTGCTGCGTTTCTCTCGGGCCCTTGATGCCTGAGCTTCTGCTTGATGGGGCGGAATCCCTCCTTGATGTTTAATTCATGGAATGCGAAATTGGGATCCAGCCCTTGCATGTCAGAGGCGGAGTAGGCAAACACGTCCTTGTATTCTCGCAAGGTGTTAATCAGTTTTTCCCTGATCTCGGGACCGAGGTTTTTGCCAATCCTTACTCCATGCCCGAGATCTTCATCGAGTGTTATCTCCTCATCCTCCTCGACCGGCTGGGATCGTTCCTACAGCTTCGGATTATCTGAAAGGTAGACCCCGAGATCAGTGGGGGTCTCCGCGGGTTCATCCCTCTTTCTCTTCCTTGGTCTTTCTTCTGAGGTTGTTGTTTTAAAACTGTTCGTGTAACACTCCCGGCCGTCTGCCGATCACCATATATTTTCCCGACTTGACCTTCGTCTGTTTCATATTGCAAAAGTAGGCGGTATACCGAGATGGCTGCCTTTATCTTGTTCATAGTGGGCCTGCCCATGATGGCATTATAAGGAAGTGGGGTGTCAACCACCAGGAAGTCGACTGGTAGGCTTCTTCCCTTACCTCTTTCCCCGAGTCTCACAGCCAACTTTACGAACCCGAGGGGGTACACGGATGCTCCCCGAAGCCTATCGGCGGCCGGGCCGGTCGGGTTTACGTCCTTCTCGGTGTATTTCGGCTTACGTAAGCATTCTAACGTGATGATGTCCGCCGATGAACCGCGTCGACCAATATCCTCTTGACCCTTGAGTTGGCAATTTTCATTTCGATGACGAGGGGGTCGTCATGGGGGGTATGAATGTGCCTGGTCGAGCTCCCCGAATGTCATGACAGGACACCCCGCCCGTGTTGGTTCGATTTCTAAAACTTGATGTTTTATGGCGTGCGGAGTGAGCCTTGCGGGCTCGGGCCGGTTAAGCCTCCCGAGGCATGTCCCCCTGCTATTACCCCGACATAACCATCGGTGTTGTCGCCTGTCATTCTTTCCTTCCTTCTCCTTCCCTTTCTCTTCCCGAGAGTGCTTGATATATCGGTTCGGCTTCCCTTGATCGCCCAAGTGATCCAAGGCCTTCTTCAACTCCCGACAGGTCTTTAGTGGTGTGCCCACACTCTCGGTGATATTCACACCACGATCGCCGATCCCTTCTTTCCTTTGAGGTCCTTATAGGGGAGGAATGGGCAATACCGACTTGTGCTTCGGATCTAAATAGATCTCACGTCGATTTCGGTTGAAGCGGGGGTCGTTTCCATTATCCGTAGTCCTCGGGAGGAGTTGCTGGTTAGTCTTACTACTACTTGTTGGATTCCCTGAAGGGGCTTCTTCCTTTCTTTTCTTTGACTTCTCTACAACAAGTTTGCGGATGTCCGAGGCTCGAATGAATTTCCGGGCCCGACTCATGGCCTCGGTGAATGTGGTGACTTCATTCTCGGCCAAGGACCATCCGAACTTACCCGGCCGTAGTCCCGACATCAAGGCGGTGAAGGCTACCCCGTCTTGAAGGTCGAGAGATCTTGAGGGATTCCTCATTGAAGCGTTTGATGTAGTCGGCCGGGCTTTCGTGCTCCCGCTGCTGATGGACATCAAGTGAATGCTTGTCTTTTTATGCCGACGCCCGGCAATGAAATGTTGGTGGAATAATGCTTCTAACACTGAAAAGTTCGTGATGATGCCAGGGGAGAGTCCCGAAAACCAGCTGAGTGCTAGGCCCTTAAGGGTAGTCGGAAAGTAACGGTACCACGCCGCCTCACACCCTGTTTGCACACTCATCTGGGCTTTATAGGCAGCCATGTGATCGTCGGGGTCGCTATTTCCCGAGTACTGCTCGATCTGGGGGACCTTGACCTTACATGGGTTAGGGACCTCCATGATTTCCCGACTGAAGGGCGTCATGAAGTTTAATACCCCCCTGTTGACCAAGACGGGACTTTTATTTCGTGGAGGGCCCGAGTCTCCTTCCTCTTCCGTCCTGGTCTTCTTGGACCCGAGGGGGGGACCCTTCCCTCCCCCGTCTAGGGGTCCTGGATTGGTCTTGCTCCTCTTGGCGAGTCTTCTCCTGATTGGCTCTCCTTTTGTCATTAAGTAAGTTCCGAGCATCTTGCTCCGCCCGACGCCTACGATTCTCTTCGATGATTCGTCGGGCATCTGAGTTTGGTGTCCTACGGGAGTTGGCCTGTCGGGGCCTTTCTCCTCCCACTCGTTGCCCTTCCCGGTTAGGGACGTGAGTGTTTGGATCAGCCCAGGGTTGCGGCTCCCCTTGGGTCAACTCTCGGGGTATCCCCTGGTTTAGTTGGGGGATTCCCGCTATGAGCTCCTGCAAGCTGCGTTGCATGTTTGCATTCAACTGCTAAGCTATTTTTTCTATGTCTGCCATGGTGATGGGGGTTTGATCAGCATGGTATTGCTCTGGGGGTCCAGTTTGCTCTTCGTTACGAGGAGTAGATCCCTCATCGTCGATGGCGAGTGACTCGACCCGCACGTTGGGTTGCTGGGATCGGATCGGGGTCGGTTGCGAAGGTACTGAGGCTCGGGTTGTTTTCCTTCGGGGTGCCATGTTACTCTCGGTACGTAGCTTTGAGATGTGTCTATCCCCACAGACGACGCCAAACTGTTTCTGCCTAGAAACTAGTCAAATGAGTTAATTGTGTTTAGAGAGGTTAAAATCCCGAGTTGGAGTATAATCCCGAGTCTTGTCAAACGAGGACCTGCAAAACAAAGAAACCTAGCCCGGGGGTGTTCCCGGGAAAGCCCCTCCGACGCTCAAGTCAGTTGAGATTGAGGTAGAGAGAGAAAGTGAACAGTTCTAGAGAGAGATGCTCGGGTTTTGTTAGGTGAGAATTCAATACCTGTTCATTGATTGGACTTGCTGCTTTTATAATGTTGGGGATTCCCCAGACAGGAAACCCTATTGGGGAGCATCCATGTTTGTGGGAAAGTTGTCTCCCTTTTATGGTAAAGTTACTTTCTGTTTAAAAAGACTGATGGGCTCCTTGGGAACATATATATCAGATTCTTTAGATGGGCTTTACATAACCCTGTTGGACCAGATCAGGGGTCCAAACACTTGGGGTTGCTGAAATTACTCGATGACTGAATTAGGGACTTAGGGTTGCTGAAATTACTCGAGGACTGAACTAGGGATTTGGAGGGTTGCTGAAACTTCGAAGAGCGAATTCTGCATGAAGGTGTTAGAGCGTGAAAAACTGAATTGGGGATTTGGAGTAATTTTTAGGAAGTTTATCCTTATCAAACTTTGGTGGGAATTTTGGAATTCTTTTAAGAGTTCTCTTTGGCGCCACTTTTTATTCACAAAGTAGTGATAATAGTTCTTGGAGTGAGCATATAAGCTCGTATAAAATATTCACAAAATTTGCTTTCTATTCACAAATTAGTCTTTAGGAGGTTAGAGCTTATTTAAAAATGTTGGCTCCAATAATATTTTATATTGGTTTATTCATATTATTTTCAGCTTATATACTAATATATGTAACGGTTTTTTCACCATATACCCCTGACAAATTTTTTTTTGCACCGTATACCCTTTCAACTTTCCAAATTCACCATATACCCCTCACGTTTGAAAAAATACATCCACTTACCCTTAATGACTAACGGCGTTAAACTCCGTTAGTCATTAACCCTTAATCCCCCATCTAACCTCATTAACTAACCTAAATCTACCTCTAATCCTAACCCTAACCCTAACCCTAACCCTAATACCCTAACCCTAACACCTAACACCCCCACCCCACCCCCCACCACACCCTTACCCCCACCCACCCCAACCCCCCACTACACCACCACCACCCCCCCGCCCCCTCCCCTTCCCCGGCCGCCGCAACCCCCCCCCGCCCGCATCGCACCGGCGCACCACCAGCCCCCCCCTCCCCCCTTCCCCCTTCCCCCGCAACCTCGTGACCCCCTCCCCACCACCGATTCTTCGCAGCCCCCCCACTACACCACCATCGCCCCCCCCCTCCCCTTCCCCGGCCGCCGCAACCCCCTCTCCCCGCCCACATCACACCGGGCGCACCACCAACGCTCCACTTTGAATTTCGAAATTAAACCCATATTTTCGAAACACCCCCCCCCATCACCGATTCTTCACAAATAAACAAAACCCAGATTTTCGAATTTTGTTTAAGGTTCGGGGGAAGGGGACTAGGGTTCGCCCAAGGAAGGGGAGGGGGTTAGCGGCGGCAGTTGGGGGAGGGGGAGTGGGGTTCGCGGGGAAGGGGGAGCTGGGTTCGCGTCGGCTTGGGGAGGGGAGGGAGGGAGGGTCGGCCGAGGGAAGGGGAGGGGTCAACAGGGGAAGGGGAGGGTGGTGGTGGTGAGGGTGATGTGGCGGTAGGGGTAAGGGGTGGGAGAAGGGTGGTTAGGGTTAGGGTTAGGTTTAGTGTATTAGATTAGGGTTAAGATTAGGATTAGGTTTTGATTTCGGTTAGTTAATTAGGGTTAGGGTAGGATTAGGGCCTAATGACTAATGGAAGTCTAACACCGTTAGTCATAAGGGCATGTCAATGTATTTTTTAAAACGTGAGGGGTATATGGTGAATTTGGAAACTTGCGAGGGTATACGGTGCAAAAAAAATTAGTCAGGGGTATATGGTGAAAAAATCGTATATGTAAGATATGTATAAACTGATGACAAATATGCATAAGAAGATATAAAATATGTATGTAAAATAACACTAAATCTTTAGTTCCAAAATGATTTGGGGACGGCTAACATGAAGTATGTATATACTGATAAAAAATATGTATAAAGCTTGTAAAGTAATAGCTAATATATATGTTTAAACTAATAACTGTGCATAATTTTCATAACAACCAATACCATGCACAAAAGGAAAAATTCATATGAATAATCCCAACTATATGAGGTCTTCCAATATTAATCTCAACTATGAGTTATTACAGTGTAATCCCAACTATGATAATGTCTTCCTAAACTAAACCAAGCTTACCAGTTACTTGTTTAACCGGTAATTTTTTCTTTTCTTTTTGTTCCACTTCTTTCCTTCTCACTATCACTTCTCTCTCCGTGACTTAATTAGCCATGGCTGCCAGCCACTTTCAAGTTTCAACCTTATCACACTATAAGCTTCTCACAACCAACCCTCCCCGAGTTGCCAAATGCCAAATGCCAATTGCCATATGAACTTCAGCATCAATATTCAATACTACATCACAACCTAAGACTGATTAATTGTATTAACTTTTAATGTTAAAAACCGAAATCCCGTATCTTTCTTCCACTCGCTTGTTCGCTGCCGCTGTTGGTGGTTGTCATGGCTTGTTGCAGCCATTGTTGTGATGCTACTGTTGTGGTTGGTGGTATAGTAGTGATTGTTGTTGATGGGTGTTGTTGTTATTCTTCTGTTAATGTTGCTTTGTTGTAGCTACTGTTGGTGCTCGATTGTTGAAGTTTTTGCCGCTGTTTCGTTGCAGTGGTTATTAATGTTCCACATTTTTTTTTTTTTTGAAAGATATTGATGTTCCACACTGGTGGTGGACAGGAAGGGGATGAAGAATGACTAAAGGAGAGAGAAAGAATGTTTGGGCATGTTTTGATTTATTTTTTTAAAGAAAGAAATAAAACATACAACAACCAATCAGATAATACCACTTTGCCCAATAAACCTGTTAGACCGGTAAATGTAGGTCATTGGTTCATTTTGAGAATGAACCCTCTATAGTTAGGATTATACTCTAATAACTTATAGTTTGGATTAATATTGGAAGATCTCGAATAGTTGGGATTATTCATATGAATTTTTCCTGCATAAAATGATAACAAAAGAATGTATAATGATACCTTTTCTCCCTAGCAATGAGTTTCACCTATAATGCTAGCCGGTTATACCTGCAAAAGGAGTCGGTTCGGTATGCTTTTTTTTTATCTTACCTACATAAAAAGAACATTAGTTAAAGTTTCTTAACATAAGTTTTGCGATTACCAAACTACTACTTCCGTGTCTTTTTAATAGTTACACTTACACTTTTCACGCATGCCGATGCACTACTTTGAGCCTTTATATCTCTAATTTTGTATTTGTAAAAAAATAAAAAGTCGATATTCTAAAAGTACATATCGAGACGAATCAAATAAGACCCCACATGACTATATTTTCTCTTAACCATAAATCACAAATGATAGTCACAGGGAAATTTGTGAATAGTGTCAAAAGTGAAAGTGTAACTATTAAAAAGAAACGGAGGTAGTATTAAATTGCCAAAATAGGATTAAAATATAGTAACGCTAATTCAATAACTAACATCACAATTCACTCTAACTAAGCATATCATTAAAACAAAACAAAAAAATACAACTTTTTTTGCCTCAATTTACTTTGTCAACCTTACTAGTACCATGGTCTCTTCATCTTACAAACTATTATTCTAATCATTATAAGTTATTAACTAGTGAAAATCAGTTTGCAATCACTAAAAATTATCTTTAGAAAAAATCCATTTAATCATTAAAAATCAACAATTTCATACAACTAATAAGGGCTACCCAGTTCAAATATAATTAAAACAAGTTTGCATCTCACTCTAACTTATGATCAATTCAAAAGACCTATAATATCAAGCTTTACCAATACTTATCTTAATTCATCTAAACTTAACTAGAACTAACTACTTATCTGAAATAATTTAATCTTATTGAAATTTATTGAAGTTAATTTTCTTACGTGCTATGACAACTTAATAGAATTAACTTACTTTAACTTATTAAAACTTATCTGAATTTAATTGAACTAATTTGGATATATCATAAATTATTTTTCTGAATTAAGGTAAGTTAAGTTGAACAAATAGCCTTATTAGAACTTATCATAACTTATTGATCTTGTACGTGAACTTGGTTAGCACTTAATTTTCCTGAACTTCAGTGAACTTTATTGAACTTATATACATAAGTGGAAATAATGTGAATAGAATAGGAGCGTGAGTTCTATTCCGCCAAGAAATTATAATGATGTCATTGAGCAACCAGCATGGCAACAAACTATAATTTGTTGCCATATTTTGTTTCTAAAAAGCAACTAATGAATATATGATGTTATCTAGATACAAATAGTAAAATGGCTTGTTTCCAATGTAAACAAATCAAATATGAATCGTCGTATTTTGTTGCTAAAACTAATCCAACAATTTTATTTTATTTTTCAATTTTTTGGTAATACAAGATGTTCATATGTTCAGGACGCATTGTAAGACAACTTGTTTATAAAGACAATAAATAAAAACTGGATGACATTTTCGCAACAACTAGTAAGACTACTTGTTGCCATAAGCAACACATCAAAAATTAGTTGTCAGGGTTTGTTATTGAAACTGGTTCGAGGAAATTTTAATTTATAATTTTAAAATATATAAAATAATGGTTCTTATTTTAACAACAAATAATAAAATTACTTGTTTCTAATGACAACAAATTCAATATATGTTGCTGTTGTTTGTTTCTAAATAGCAACAAATCAAAAATATGATGTCATCTAGCAACAAATAACAAAATGACTTGTTTCCTATGTCAACAACATAAGTATTCGTTGCAATAAAATGGCAACAAATTGAAAATTTGATGCCATCTAACAACAAATAGTGAGACAATTGGTCTCCAATAGAAACAAATTAAAACTTTGTTGCCATTATTTGATGAAAAAACGCTGCTTTTGTAATAGGCAACAAAAAAAATATTTTTTGTAGCTACTTATTAACATTTGAAAAACCTGTTGCCAAACTATGTTTCTAATAAGCCCTCATTTTCGTAGTGTATGCCCAGAACCTGTTTGAGAAACTATTTTGACACCACTACAGTCACACCCACAGAAGAACAGAGTTTACCCTCTAGCTACTATATGGTGCCTACCTGGGAAACAATTCATCACCCAAAAATCTCATGTTCTCGTGGAATTCCAGGCACATATAACAAGAAGGTCTAATAATACTTTCAGCAATAATGTTTATGTATGTGTTATATGGATATATTTTTACTTACGTACCATTCATTTTAGCTTGACTTGTTTAGTCTGCCGATGTTTCTTTTCCTTTGTTTTTCCTTGCTAAACTATAAAGTTGATCATTTACCTCATACTAATATAGTTGGTGAACTCTTATACACTAGCTAACTCCTTATATCTACAATGTGGGACTTGGTACCCAACAATCCTCCCCTCATACCAAGGACCACAAGCCTCCCCTCCAACGGTAACTCGCCGACCATGAGGTCCACCATTGTATGTGCGTTCTCCCAGCCGAACCGTCGGCTCTGATACCATTTGTAGGGTCTACGAGTCCACCTACAACTCTACCATTAGTATGGTATTGTCCGCTTTGGGCCTAACCCGCACGGATTTGTTTTTGGCCTCCTTCCTAAAATGTCTCATACTAATATATTTGGTGAACTCTTATAAACTATGTAACTTCTTATTTCTACGATGTGGGACTCGGAATGTA
Organism: Beta lomatogona; assembly: GCA_947646795.1. NCBI lineage: Eukaryota > Viridiplantae > Streptophyta > Magnoliopsida > Caryophyllales > Amaranthaceae > Beta > Beta lomatogona. The sequence continues at coordinate 679,162 of CANSNZ010001100.1, read as the reverse complement.
TACCCAAAAATAAGCAAGACTAGCAAAACTTATCCAGAATTTAGCAATGACTAACCTATGTTGCTAATTACCTAATAATATCCACAATATTACATACAGATCTTTCAGATCCCGATTTATTACAATGAGATCACCTTGGTCAAACTCAAAAAAAAAAAACACCTTTCAAAGTGTTACGGCAGCAACAACTAGAGGTAGGCATGGGTCGGGTCGGGCTTGTTCACGGGCTCAGCCCGCGGGTTTGAGGTAATGGCGGGTTGGGCAGGGCCCGAGCCTGTGCGTGGCTGGCCGTGCCGACCGGGACTGAAATTTCCAGATTTTGTCCGCGGGCCGGCTCGTGCCTGTGGGCCTGGCCCGTGTTTTATGTTGTTTTTAAGGATTATTGGCAGTTTTAAGCTAAAAAACAAAGAAAAAGGGTGTTTGGCCCACGAGCCATATAGGCGGACTCGTGCCGGTGCGAGCCTGAAATAAAATTTCTTGACCGTGGCAGGCCCATGGCCCACGGAGCGGACAATGGGTCGGGCCTGGCCGGGCCCAAAGTGTGTCGGGCCAGCAACAACTTTAATTGCAAGATTTAAGACTCAGGCCCTGTTCTTTTGGTTCAGCAAAAATAAGTTCAGCTCAGCAAAAATAAGTAAAAATAAGTTCAGTTCAGCAAAAATAAGTAAAAATAAGTTCAGTTCAGCAAAAATAAGTTCAGTATTACTATTAATGTTGTAATTATTATTTTTGTTTTCAATTACTATTATTATTGTTATTATTATTAATATTATAATTATAATAACGATGAATTTGTAATTTTTTTTTATTTTTTTTTTTTGTATTTTTTATTTTATTTATTTATTTTTATTTTATTTTTTTATTTTATTTTATTTATTTATTTTTTATTTTTTATTATTTTTTATTTTAATATTTTTATTATGGGAAATTCCCACTGGTAACCCTGTACTATTGAACATTTGCAATGGTGAACCATTCTTTTTTCAGTTTCAAAAATAAACGTATACTTAGTAATATTATACAAAAGTGACCTTAATGATGGTAAAACCGTTAATTCAACCGTTAGTTTTATTGGTAAAAACTGTGGTGGTTGGGTGGGATGTCAGTGGGCTGGGAGGTGGTTGGGTGTTGGGGTTAACCTGGGTTAGGTAAACCAATAAAACTAACGGTTGAATTAACGGTTTTACTATCATTAAGGTCACTTTTGTATAATATTACTAAGTATAGGGTTATTTTTGAAACTGAAAAAAAAATGATTCACCATTGCAAATGTTCCATAGTACATGGTTACCAGTGGGAATTTTCCAACTATTTATTATTTAGTAATTATTATTTATTATTTATTATTATTATTTTTTATTTTTTATTTTTTATTATTATTATTTTTTATTTTTTATTTTTTATTTTTTATTTTTTATTTTTTATTATTTATTATTCATTATTTATTATTATTATTATTTATTATTATTAATATTATTATTTTTATTATTTATTATTATTTTATTATTATTTATTATTTATTTTTATTTTTTATTTTTATTTTTTATTATTAATTATTATTATTTATTTATTATTATTATTTATTATTTATGATTATTATTATTTATTATTTATTATTTATTATTATTATTTAACAAAAATAAGTTAAGTTCAGTAAAAATAAGTTCAGTTCAGGCAAAATAAAAAAAGTTCAGTTCAATTTAGCCAAAATAAGTTCAAAAGAACAAGGCCTCAGGTTGTGTTACAATAATTATTATATTCTATTATGTACGGTACATGCTTCTCTTCGCAATTAAGTACTATATATTTGCATAAACTTTTTGGGGGTTGATTAGGCAGATTTTCATCAGTTTTCATGCATGATATTTTACCAATTTAAAGTCCTTGATTAGCCGCAAAATAATGAAACGCGGTAACAAATAGTAATTATTTGCGATCGTGCGCATTTGAAGACGGAAAGTACTAGTTGCAAAATGCTCATCCAGAAAATATAAATATAAATAAGATCAGAGTACTAGTTGCAAATGTTTGCAGCCGACTAGCAAGGGTTTAGCATGCAATCATTATATTATTTTTGCAAATGAAAAATGCTAGTTGCTGATATTTGTGAATAATTTATGCGACTATATATGTGTGACTGTGTGTATATATACCTAGTAAGAAGCAAAAACCAACATTTACGTCATTAGAACAGTAAAGTTACGCATAGGAGTATAAAACACGTAGTGTACAAGGACCAAGAAAGCTTATAAATTCAACCTCAATCATGTCTACAAGACTACAATCACGTGTAAAAATCTGCTAAAATGTGACATATGGTTTCTAATATGCTTCATATAAATTATCTTAATTCTTGTGTCAAATACTATATACACCAATATAGATATGAGCACTTAAACACTTCAATTCAAGAGAATACGTAAAATTTACGAAACATATTATATTTTAATACTTGAACACATGAAGACGAATTAATCATAGATTTGAAGTTATTTTAAAGACAAAAAAATACAATATAGTATTAGCCACAACTTCACGTCTCATTTTCCAAGAAAAATATATGATACATATAAATCTCCATAAAACACGCAAAATTTAAGCATATAAGATTATATATTCATATACACAGCTATGGTCTTTCAACTTTATTGATATCACTTAGCACTGTACAATTTGTCAATTTCCTTTCTAAACAACTATCTAAAACAAACAAGTCATGCGTTACTGATCTCATTCGTGTCCTGGAGAGCCCTTTTTCCATGGTCATATCCCTTACTACAAAATACAAAATATACGTAGTTTAGCAAACTCAAACCAGCAAGGATCCAGTAGTAGTAATCATAGTGACCTTTATTAATATCACTAGATACCCAACTCTCCCCAAATTCTGTAGTGACATGATCAACAACACTCATAATCAAGCTTCCAACCAAGCTTGCAACACCAACGCCTACCCCATAGAGATTAGAGGCCATGCTTGACATACTCCTAGGGAACTCAGAGTAAAAGAACTCAATTTGAGCGATTGCAGCAAAAGCTTCGGCCAGTCCAAAGAGACAAAGTTGTGGCACTAGCCATAATGCCGACATACGCACCGTGGAAGTGGCACCATCGTGATCTCCTCTAGTTGCCATCTCTCGACGAACACTCTCCACAACTCCAGCCACCACCAAGCATATAAATGAGAGTAACAACCCGATTCCCATTCGAGTTTTTACATTTAAACGTACGGGTTTGCCCATGATCTTAGATGCCAAAGGGATTATGATACGGTCGTAGAGGACAAGCCAAAGCATTAAAGTGATTAGAGCAAAGGTACCGAAGGAACCAGGAGGAATTTCGAAGTCTGGTGTGAAGAGATGTCGGTCCATTGAGATTGCTTGAAGGACTCGAAATGAGGTTGTGTTTGCATTTACACCCAACATAATTCCAGTTGACCATAATGGGATTATGTTAATGACTGATTTGAAGTCTTCAACTTGATCTATTGTACATAGACGCCATGGATCCATAGCCATTCCATCTGGCGTGACATCTTGTGTAGGGTCCTTTACAATACATGCCTTGTTTAGAAACCTATATATCAAAATATATATAGTCAATGATGAATCATATAGTTTCATGTCATCAAGAACAAAATTTAACAATCACGTGATGAAATTTACACCTAGAATATATCCCAACTACGCTAGGACTATAAAATTTTAACTACCAAGAATTCCTAAAAGGTGGTAACCATAAATCCATAATCTTAGGTTAAATCTCGTCAACATCAGTAACCTTATGACTCTCTATACACGATAAAATTTATATGATTGAAAATCAATCTTGTATTAATTTACTTTTTCAGGCATGAGGATCGATCAAAGTGACTTAGATCTATCTATATATATAAAATGTGGGACATAGTTGATACTTGATAGTGAAATTTACAAATATTTCTCTCATTTGGAATTTATGAATATAATTATAAAGTTTGAACAGCACTCTACCGATTTATCGATGGTAACACTAAAGAGATCTTTGTTGTGAAATAGGGTAATTTGGAAAATTGTAAGTACATATTTACAATAATTAATTTCAAAAAACAAATGAAGTTAAGAAAGTAATTAAGCGTGTCATTGGATATTACCTCAGTTTCTCACTTGGAAATTCTAATGTTGATCCTTTCACAACATGATAAACCCTATCCATACTCAACTGGCTTGAAAATTCATAATGCCTATTTCTCCAAGAAGCAACAATGACTTGAGCAAACTGAGTGAGTAAGCTAGCCTTAGGAGGCTTCACGTTAACATAAAACGAAGAAGCTGAAAAGAAAGAGATAGTGGAAAGTAACATAAGCAAGACCGGAACTCCGAATCCGACTTGCCACCCTGCATGATCTTGTATGTACACAACACACGTAAGAGCGAAAAGAACAGCTAATGACACCGAAAAATAGTACCAATTGAAGAAGCTCTCCAAGACTCCAACGCAACTCGGTTTTGCATTTTCGTCTTCGTTGTGTGTTAGTTGATCTGCTCCAAAGGCTAAGGTAGAAGACCTAATGCCACCCGTGCCAATTGACATTAGACCAAATGAGGAGAAAAGAAGGATGAGCTGAAATGATGTTGGAGAAGTGGTTGTGTTAGTGGCTGTTGTGAATGGCCTTGCTCCTGGGATTATAGTTGTTGACCATAAGAGCATCATCCCCTGTAAACTGAATAGTTAATAGGGTAACCAATCATGAATGTTATATCCAATTATCTGATCAATCAATCTACACATCTTTAGCCTATAATACTCTTTTTTCCCTTCAAAGTTGTCAAACTTCAAAGATTGCCCACTTTCGTTTATTTAAGTCAAATTTCATAAACTTTAACCATCATTCTTCACTAATATACAAGAAAAAAACATAGTCGTGCAAGATCTGTTTGATTCGTCTCAAAGTTTACACTTGAATAATGAAATTTTAAATAACTACTATCAAGCTAAGGCACTATTTACTCTAACCCTAGAAATTGATATTCAGTTTAACTCATATATAATCTAGTAAAATAGTTTGATCCACAAAAATGAAGTTGCAGTCACCGTAAAGCATGGTTTAAGCTTAAAACATTAATTTTGTTATCCTCTAAACCCTAGAGGCTAGAGCTTTTAGCATTTTTTTTATAATATATGATTTGAACATCTATAGCAACGTGGTGCTCACTGGTGCCTAGATAATAGATATCAAAACTTTTTTTTTTCCCTTCGTAACAGAAAGAAAACATAGAAAAGCTTATGTGTAATAAGCTTTTAATCACGAAAGAACACCATTATCAAAATATTTTGAGCAGCCAATAGTATTTATGTAAACGGCTAAGTACTCCCTCTGTTTTTTTTTATCTTTATCACTTTTCTATGCGCGTCTTCCAATGCAAATATATCTTTCCTTATATATTAGTAAAAAATTATAACGATTGAAATTTAATAAAGTACTAATTGAGACGTATCAAACAAGACTCCACATGACTATATTTTTTCTTATAAATTGAGAAAAATCGAGAAGATTCTCTTTAAGTATGAATAGTGTTAAGATTCCAAGTGAGAAAGATTAAAAAAAAAGGGAGTATTCTTTAGGAAGCATAGAATCATTTCATTTCATTTGGAAGAAAATTAAATTAATAATCCAAGCAATATAGTGACTTGTATACAAATCCCATATAAGATCGCCTTACCATAATTTAGGTTAAAGGAGTACTCATTTATAGTAAAATTGACCCCTTTGGGATATATATAACCCATTATCTAAAAGTAACTCATTTAACTCATAAAGTGACTTTTTTAGGCATAAAATGATCAGGTTGTTTTACTATAATCTCTATTATATAAGCCAATGGGTGCTATGGTGTCCCCCTGCAAAATTACCTTTCTACTCTTCACTTATCAAAAAATGCTTATTTTAAAATATTTCAAGTCCTTCCTGATCTATAATTATGCTTAACAGGGAAAGTTAAGATTATCTATCTTATAGTTTGATGTAATGTATGCATAAAACATTTCCCAAAAAATATGCTTAAAAAGAGAATTTTCGATTGAAAATAACTGATATAACTAAAGCAATTACAAACAATTGCAAAGTAAGAACTTGAAAAGTTTCTTTCTACCTAAACTTCTAACTGCAATTACAATTTTAAAGAATATACATTAACAATCCATAAACATACCAATTAAAATAAGAGGATAGTTTCATCTTTTTATCTTTTGGCTTTTATAATTGTCGTATGTGTCGATTAGGATAATTTTATCATTTTATTTATTAAAGGTTTGTAGTAGTCGTTTGTGTCAGTTGGGATAATCCATCTCATCATTTTATTTTTATGTAAAAATATGTCAATGATTATTAAATATATTTTTTGAAAATATGTTCGTAATTCAAATATATTAAAGAAATAGGCTTTTATTATACCATCCAATTTCTCAATGTAATGTTATGCAATAAATTACACATATGTTAAAGAGATTGGCATATATCATCCAGTAATATCAATCTATAGTACATTCTGATACATGTTTGTTTATCACATTGAAAAAAGGTGCGAATGATCAAATTAAACTACAATAAAATAATATTAGTGCCTCTAGCGCTTTTTAATATTAGTACTCATGTTAATATATTGTCGCACGCATCGTGTGCATATAAGACTAGTTTTATTATAAGACAATCTTATCATTAAGTAAGAAGCATAAAAACATTTAATTTTGGAAGGAAATTAAAAAATAAACATGTGAGAGAGAGAACTTAGATTATTTACCATGAGACTGAAAATGGAGCCCAATGCGATCATCCAGAAGCGGCCCACGTAAGAATCCGCGAGAAAGGCCCCCAAAATAGGGGTAAAGTTGGTAGCAGCAGACCACAAGAAAATAATGTTGGACCCAGTCGTCATTTTCAAGCCATAATTTCCCATCAAATAAACTATCATGTTGGGCTCCAGCCCATAATACGCAGCTCTCTCAAATCCCTCATTTGCTGCAATATCAGTAAAAACATTATTATATTCCCTTTTATTTTGTTGTTCTTATTTAGAATCAGTGGAGAAACCAATGCAACTTAAAAATGGGTAATATTCCACTATATTAAATAAAATAAATTAATTAAAAAGAAAGATTTTAATCCTATGAGTTAATCTATGTTAGGCAACTAATAAGACAAAAGTTTGACAGGTAAAATGTAAAAAATGACTATTGAATAGTAGAGGGTTATTTATAATAATGTTAAAAGCACAAGGTCACCATTGAGAAATTACAAAACCACAACGTCACCAATGGGAATTTCCCTATTTTATTTACAAGGCATCACCTTATATTGGATTTTTCCAATTAACTTATTTTTTCCCACATTAACGAATCATTAAATAATACTCCCTCTAATTTTTATTAGTTTACCTGCTTTTCTTTTTGGGTTTTTATTTTTTAATTTACCCACTTCTTTTGTTTTTGGAATTGTCCCACCAATTTTATATTATTATCTTTCTTTCTTAATCCGTTTCTCTTGGCCTACAATATTAACTTCAATATATTATGCAATAAATTAATACTTTCTCTTATGACCCTCAAACCTACTCTTAAAAATTGTGCATAAATTATTAGAATAGGTATTCTAATTTTAATATGAAATTAGAGAAACTCAAACCCACATCTTAATAAGCCCATAGCATCTCACTTTCACCCAGCATTATCCCTAAACATCTCACACCAACCCGATCGTCCCTTCTCTTCTCCTTCTTTTGTTTCCTTTGAATCTCGAACTACAGCAGACAATTTTTAAAAATAACTCGCAGTCTTATTAAATGTATTAAGCTACTCATTAAATGGATTAAACTAGTCACTAGATCGATTAAAATATATGAAAACCGAATAGATTACACCGCTCACTAAGTAGATTAAGCTAGTTACTATATTCAGTTAGGTTGTCTGTTCTCTTCTTAATATTGAGCTTGGGAATTTGCCTAATTTTAAACTAAAAGTAGGCAATCACTTATAAGATCAACTCTGTGCTAAAAAAATGGGTAAACTAATTGTTAGGGAATATTGTATACTAAGGAGTTTCCTTATATTAAGGAGTCTATATATTGTTTCCTATTTGGTTAGGATAGTTTTCCTTCACTTCATAGGAGTGATAGGACTCTTGTAACATATATATTGGAGATCACATTAATGAAAAAGTATCACAAATTTACCCTAATCATATTTTACATGGTATCGGAGCAAGGTTAAATTCTTTTTTTCTCCCAACCAATATTCACGATGGTCGGCGATGATGACCAGCCGTCACCACCGCCGCCCCCACCTCCTTCAATACCACACCAAATCGACATTGCATCCCCGTTCTACCTTGGAACTGGCTACAGACCCGATGATTACATCACCCCAACCCGGCTAAATTCGATAACTACAACAAGTGGGCCGCATATGTTCAATTAGCACTCGAAGCCCACCGCAATAGGACTCTTGTAACATATATATTGGAGATCACATTAATGAGAAAGTATCACAAATTTACCCTAATCATATTTTACACTAATAAAGACCGAGGGAACAGTCATCTATTCTAATATTAGTAGTGACTATGGCGAAAGTAAGGCTCTGTTCTTTTGGACTGAATAAGTCTGAACTGAACTGATCTGATCTGATCTGAACTGAACTGATCTGATCTGAAATGAATAAGTCTCGAATCGAATCGAGCGAATCGTCCGGGCGAACCGATCGATCCGGCCGGGCGAATCAATCGATTCGACCGAGTATTATTAATAATTACAAGTAGAGTAATATTTTTATCATCATTGATAATGATAATAATTAATATTATTAATGATAATGATAATGATAATAATATTAATACTAATACTAATAATATGCATAATAATAATATTTTTTTTTACGCTATAATAATAATAATATTCTTATGAATTGAGTAATATTAATAATAACAAGAAGAATAATAATGAATATGAAGTAATAATATTAAACTGAATGATGCACATGAAGCTGATGGTGAAGATAATAATGAAGATGAGGTGGAAGAAAATGACGAGGTTGGAGATCGTATGGAAGAAGATTATTAGGAAATTTAGAATACTCCTTTTGTTTCTTTTAATTGCTACATTTCCCTTAAATGTTCTTTTTTTTAATTGCTACATTGTTTAAACTTATTTATTTGGAGTTCTTCACCCACCATAAAGTAATACTCCCTCCGTTTTCGAAAGTTCTCCCTACTTTAACCAATTTTCTCTCACAAAATTATTCAAAATAGGAACAACAAAATAAATCGGAGGGAGTATTACTTTTCTATCTTTCGCTTCTTTCACCAAAAAATACTCTTTTTATCACTTGTCTCGCTCCCTTTTTTTATATTCAATGGGTTAACAAATACCCTCCAAAAAGTTTAAAAGTGACATTGCCAAAAATAATAATAATAATAATAATAATATAATAATAATAATAAGAAGAATAATAAAATAACAATAATAATAAAAATAATAATAATAAGAATAATAAGAATATAATAAAATTAATAATAGTAATAATAATAATAGTAATAATAATAATAATAATAATAATAATAATAATAATAATAATAATAATAATAATAATAATAATAATAATAATAATAATAATAACAATCATAATAATAATAATAATAATAACAATAACAATAACAATAACAATAATAATAATAATAATAATAATAATAATAATAAGAATAATAATAAGAATATAATAATAATAGTAATAATAGTAATAATAATATTATTAATAACAATAATAATGATGATGATGATAATAATAATAATAAATAAAAAAAAATCAATAAGTTGTAGTCAACCGATCTCGATTCGAACCGAACCGAATAAGTAAGGCTGAACTGAATCAATCGATCTGATCCGAACCGAATCAACCGATCGATCTGGATTCGATCTCGATCCGATCTCGAACTGATCGATCCGATCCGATTCGATCTCGAACCGAATTTCCATTTATTCAGTCCAAAAGAACAGAGCCTAAGTTCTAAAGAAAAATCTAGTGGTCCCAAAGTCTATGACCTGTATATCCTTTTTTAATCTCACAGTTAAGTCATGTTGATGTTTCCATATGTTTACCATACTTCCAGCAACAGATTTTACACAAAACTTTAGTGGAGAACATGCTTGGTTAAGTTAAATTTGATTTCCCACACGAAAGTTACACTTCATAATTCCGTTTCCATGGGAGTTGTAAAGTTCGCGGAAAGTGTGTGGGGGAACTGGGTAGTGGGTACTATATATATTGATGCAGTTATAGTGTTATTTCTGACTCGAATATGTCACTTTAATAGCATGTTCGGTTGACATTAAACGATGATAAACTTAACGACTTCGATTCATTTTCTATAAAAAGTCTCATGTCAATATATACTGTGAATTTATGATGTTTGACAATGTCGGTTTTAATTATGGCCGATTTATTATATAAGGTCCTAACTTTTATTTGTCTTAGAGCAATTTTAACTTTTGTTTAATCTCAACTTTGGGGGTATCTTCCTAAAAAGATCTATTAACCTACTTAACTTGCTAAAGTGGTAATCATGTGCCTCAATTAATATTTAACATCAGTTAATTGAGCCCAAAGACCAATTTGAAATGAGACCCTCAAAACTTACCATTCTAAGATATCAAAAGTTGAGACCTTTTTAAGGTCAACCGGCGTTAGTTAAGACTGATAGTGTTGTTTTTTCATTTTTTTTCCCCTATATTTCTAGTGTCCCTAGACTTCAGAGTGGTATAGGGTGGGTGATATTGTAATTTTAGGAATAACCACAATTGTTTGCAGATAGATATTCATTATCACAAACATGAACATCTAACTTTCTTTCACAAACTTACGTAAAAATTCGGTGTCATTACACCATTCTTCACAAAGTTACATAATGGACAGTAAAAAGTAGATCACTTAGGATACAGATCTAAACAAAATTTTATTTTCACTATGAAATAGCCCAGTAAGTCAGTAACCGTATATGATGTTCTTGATAGATAACAAGTTCAAGATTTCAAATATATAATTTATCTTGCAAATTTTTTTGTTAGAGCTACAAAGCGCTTTATGAGCTGGGAATGCATATTTTTTCTTTAGATAAAGTAACACTAAAATAGTAAAATGACCATGAATTTTCCCCTAACAACTCTCTTAAAAATTGTAGAAAATTTTCTCTCGTCTAAAAAAAAGATGGAAATCAATTTTCTCTCTTGTCTAAATTTGAAGTTTAAAGAGTGAGAAAAGGAGTGGGAATAGGCGATTAGGATCTACCCACGAGTAGAATATATTACTCCATCCATCTACTTTTAAAATTCTCATCTGCTTTCTCAATGTATTACTGTGATTATATATCAATAATTATTAGTAATATATCCTTCCCATTTTCTAAAGATTTTCATACTTTTCGTTTAAATTTGTTTTCAATAGATCTTCCTACTATTACTTTATTGTGGAATAAAAATATGATTAATATCTCTAGATATATTTATCTTAGGAAAATATTATGTTATTACGATTTATTTCCAAAAACTGCTTGGTTAGTACTACGAAGTCATAAACTAAAGATAGTTTACTGATAAGGGTCGGTTTGTAAATTGAATTTAACAATATTCAAACATATAATATTTTTTTCTTATATATTGGTGAGATGTAATTGAAATTCACGAAATCTGACTTTCTGAGGGGGGATATTTTGAAAGGGGACCAAGCTAGGGATTAATAACTCCCTTGTTTTTTGCTTGCTTGGTGATAAAATAATTATGGAATAAACAACAAAATTTCCAGACAAATCCTCCGACCTTCGTCCCTCTTTGGCTCCTTTCATAAATGAAAATTTTGGTTTTGTTTTTGGCTACTAAAATTAATTATTAAGTCGATACGTACTTAGCTCGCCTTCTCTCTCTAAAGCTTTTTTCTCTGCCTTCTCTCCTTAAAAGCCCCTTTCCCCGAAACAAACCCTAGGAACTAGCCGGAGTTTCGACGCCGCGCAAGCCGCCGGCGTGTTCTCTGGCGAGTTCCTCTAGCTTTTTCTTTGCGTTTCGTTCTTCTTTGTCAGTGGTTTTCTTAGCTTTTCGTTCTTCTAAGTCGATGGCTTTCTTTGCTTTCTGTTCTTCCTTGTCGGTGGTCTATTGGTCTGTCTAGTTCTGGTTCGGTGGTCGTCGTCCCTTGTCGCGTCTCCCTTCCCCCTCCCATGTTCTTGGTAGTTTCGCCCTTGTCGTTGTATTTCCAACGGATCCCTCCCCCCCCGAGTGGTGCGTCGGGTTCCACATCCCCTCCCCTATTTATGTGTTGTTGGGCATCCCCTTCCCCTCCCCCCCGGTGTTGTGTTTTTTGGCTTCCCCTTCCCCTCCCCTCCCTAGGTTAGTGTCGGTCTTAGATTGGGCTTCCCCTTCCCTCCTCCCCGGGTTAGTGTAACGTGGGCATCGGTTTGGGCGTCCCCTTCCCCCTCCCCGATTAGTGTTGAATTTACCTTCCCCTTTCGTTGGTGGTTATCCGGCTATCCCCTTCCCCTAGTGCGTGTTGAAAATACGTTAAGTTGTTAACTTTGTGGGCGTGTTAGTATGGGTTTTTTTGTTACAATAAGCTGCTTGATACTTTTGTTAATTACTGGAGGTCGTTTTGATCTTGATGTTGGATCTGGTTTAAGTGATTGGTTAAGGTTTGCGTGGCAAGAGTTTTCATGGATGGGGTATGTTTTGTCCGATTTTGACAATCGGATGGTTCTTCGAGATCTAACTCTGGTTAGATTTCAATCTCGCTTGGTAATGATTTTATCAATCATTGCCTTGACAAAAAGAAATCTGAAGGCGGCTCCCCAATTTGTTAATTGGGTTTATAGCGTGTCAACTCTTTTGAGCTTCTCATCAAAGGAGAAGCCTGACATACCCTTTCTAAAGGATATTGAGTCACAAAGGAATGTGACTCTTTTAGGAAATCTGGACGTAGAATCCCATGTGACAGAAGGTCAATGGGATTGGTCCTGTAGCGAGTTTTTATTCTCGCGGTTGCTTTGTTGCCCCGTTCGTGAAATTAGCCTTCTCCTCCCACTCCGTTCGTCAGGGTTCTGGCGCTCGTCTTCTACCAGCAGATTAGTTGTTCTACAGTTAACTATCATCTCAGTCCTCCAGATCGAGCAATTTTATCCTTGTTTGCGTTATTTATGCTTTTGTAATAGTTATGTAAGAGCGAGTATCGCTCTGTTTAGTTTCTTTGTGTATGTAGGGTTGTATTAGCATTAGGCTGTACTCCTTTTTAATGAATGCACATTTTCCCCGTTGTAAAAAAAATTTATACGTACTTACCCCTTGGTCCATGCATGATAATTGATAATAGATGGTTGGAAATACTCCCATAATATGTGGTGCATATGTTGCAAATCCTATGTGGTAGAATCGAGCTGAATATAACTAGTGAAAAAAGAATTAAGGTTGGCCTAATTGGTTGGAGCTTTAGAGGCCCTCTTTTTTTGTGGTGTAGAGTGAGCCACGCATAAGTATAGCGGCAAATAGATCCGTACTCGTGACCCGACCCGAAACCCGTTTTCACCCGAAAATAATGACCTGAAAAAGAATTGATACCCGAAATAACCCGACTCGACCCAAACCCGTCCCGAAAGTAAATAAACTCGAATATGACCCGAACCCGAATATGCCGACCCGAAATTAACCCGATAATGATGACCCAAACCCGACCCGACCTGACTTAGTTACTTTTTAATCAAATTTAAGGAAAAACTGTCATGAAATACTATATATGAGTTAGCCATTGCCTATTAATTATTTCACTAGCTTTTATTAGTCTTATATGTGTTTTATTTATTTGCTAGATTAGAAACCCGATCTAACCCGACCTGATCGTACTCGCCCGATGTGACCTGAAATTGCACGAACAAGACCCGACCCGATCCAAGTGCAACCCGAAAACAAAGGATGACCCGTTTGCCACCTCTACGCATAAGGGGCAAATGATGTAAACAGGATTCGATCCCAGGTTTTAAACACCACCTCCAATAACTTTAAGTCTTTAACCAATTAAGCTAGTTGATATCCCACTAGAAACTATCAATGCTAAGTTTGAAATTTTCAAAATAACAGAGTTTATAACAAGCTGTGTACTGAGGTGGGGTGGGGTGTTCTATATATCTTCCTTAGCGAATCTATCTATCATCACATTATACTCAACAACAACCTATCAAAGTGACATGTGTCACTCTCTTATTGAAAAAATTCTCGCTAAATCTTTTGTAACAAATATTTTAGGTAAAAAAATTATTAAAAAGAAATGATTTTTTTTCAACAAGAAATCTTAGATAATCTTTTTAAATTATATTCTATAAACTAATTTAGTTAAGATAATGAATTAAATTATATTCTATAAACTAATTTAGTTAAGATAATGAATTAATGATGAAGATGTAATATTGCAATATTCAAATATTCAAAATTTTAATTTATGAAAGAACATATTATATATGTCGAGCTAAACTGCTAATTAATGATTTAAAAAAAAAAACTAGTTGTTTCCTCTCCTCTCTCTTTCTCTCTTCAAGGTAAATCATCTTAGGGGCTGCCATAGATACTCTTGTCCATTGTAAGCTCCTTTTTCTCTCTTATTTTCAGTTTCTAGTTTGTTTTCTTAGTTTAAAGAGCTTCTCTCCATCCTTTATGGTGGCTTTTGTCCTTTGTATGGGGTTAGTATGTCCCCCTTTGTTGGGATCTAATTTTCCCATGTTTATCATGGTGGTTTTTTTGTTAGGTGCTTTTGTGTGTTTGGATATGGATCCAAGATCCAGAATCTTAAGTTGGAGCCTTGGAGGTTGTTTTGTTGACCGAGAGTTGAGTGAAGCTGCAACAAATGTCAGTTCTTCAATTGTAGAAGCTGAAATCAGCTTAATCTCAATATCAGTAATGGAGGTTTAAGAAAGAAAAGTAGAGAGAGAAGGAAGAAAGTATTTTCAGTTTACAATAGAATTCAGAAAAATCAGTTATTACAATAGAGCTGAGCTAAGTATATATACAACTAGATGAAACTAACTAACTGAATGTCTCAAATAAAATAAAAGATAAATAAATCCTATATCCCCCCTTCAAGCTGGACTTGAGAAACAAGACCAAGCTTGGAACAAAGAGAGTGATGCTGAGAAGAAGTCAAGGACTTTGTGAGAAGATCTGCTATCTGATCTGAACTTCTAACATGAGCAGTTGAAATAAAGCCTTCTTCTACTTGTTCTCTCACATAATGCATATCTCGTTTGAGATGTTTTGTTTTCTCATGAAACTTGGGATTATGTGCAAGATGTTCAGCAGATGTATTGTCACAATACATGGTAATAGGAAGCTGAACAAAGACCTTGAGATCTTCAAGTAAACCATGGAGCCAAACCAATTCACTGGCAGCAGCAGACATACTCCTGTATTCTGCTTCAGCTGAAGATGTACTAACAGTTTGCTGTTTTTTTGTTTTCCATGAGACTAAACTGTTTCCAATAAACACTGCATAAGCACTTAAGGATCTACTAGTAAATTGACATGCACTCCAGTCTGAATCACTATAAGCTGTAACTTTGAAGTTGTTCGAAGCTGGATAAAATAAGCCAAGATCCATAGTGCCTTGCAAGTATTTAACCACATGTAAAGCTGCTCGAAGATGTGGAACTCTAGGTTGATGTAAAACCGACTCAAATGTTGTACAGGATAAGACAGATCGTGTCTAGTAAGTCCCAAATACAACAATCGCGAATCGGTCTTCTATAGACATCGGGTTCATCAAGCAAATCACCAACTTCGTAGACAACTTTAAACCAAGTAGGGTAAAGGAGCAGGAGAAGTGTCAGTGTTGGACATACCACAATCATCAATAATGTCCCTGATGTATTTCTTCTGAGATAAAAAATTACCAGTAGGCTTCCTTGTAATCTGAATACCCAAGAAGTAATTAAGATCTCCCAAGTCTTTGATGGTAAAAGCTTGATCAAGAGCTTGTTTAACATCATTAATCTGCTGTATGTTAGTGCCTCGTAACTAATATATCATCAACATATACCAAAACAAGCAACATATTCACCGAGATAAAGTCCTTGTAAACAAGGAATAATCTTGTTTTGATTGAACAAAACCCAAGCTCTTAAGGAATTTAGATAATTCCTTATTCCACTGTCTTGAAGCCTGTTTCAATCCATAGATTGATTTCTTCAATTTGCATACTTCACCAATACCAGCTTTATCATAACCAGCAGGAGGAACCATATACACTTCTTCATCCAGAAAGCCATGCAAAAAAGCATTGTTGACATCTAATTGACATAAAGGCCAATGATGAGCAACAGCTATGGCAATGAGAACCCTGACTGTAGCAAGTTTGGCTACAGGTGCAAACATTTGTGTGAAATCTTGACCTTCTATTTGTTGATATCCAATGGCAACAAGCCTAGCTTTATATCGTTCTATGGTTCCATCTGGTTTTAGTTTTGTTTTAAAAACCCATTTGGAACCAACTGCTGTCTTTCCTTCAAGAAGCAAAGTTAACTCTCATGTGTCATTAGCTTCTAAAGCTGCCAGCTCTTTGTTCATAGCTTCTAGCCAATGAGGGTTGTGTTTAGCTTGGTTATAATGTTTAGGTTCAATAAGAGGTTGAGAATGAACAACAAAAGAAGCAGATTCATGAGAAGTAGGAGATAAAGTATTTTTGTGAGGGATATAAGTGGTAACAAAATCTGTGAGCTTAGTAGAAGGTTTCACAGGTCTAGATGAATGTATAGTAACAATAGGAATAGGAGACGAAGAAAGTGGAGGAGAAGTAGAATGAGTATTAGAAGAAGATTGTGTCTGCAAAGAAGGTTCTTCACAAGTATTTGTGTGTATAGAATGTCCAGTATCAGGAGTTTGAGAAGAAAGATTAATAGAATCAGAATCATGATTTCTAATAACAGAAGTAAGATGTTCAATATGAGAATCGTTGGATGAAGGAAGAAAATCATCACCAAAAAGAACCAGAGGAATAGTCAAAGACTGATTTTGTGAAGAAAGAACAGGATAAGGAAAAATTGTTTCAAAAAATATTACATCTCTTGAAACAAAACAGGAATGTGTTTGTAAATCATAGACTTTATACGCTTTTTGTCCATATGGATATCCCAAGAAAATGCATTTTCTTGATCTAGTATCAAACTTGTCTTTAGTCACATTCATGTTATATGCATAGCATAAACAACCAAGAACTCTCAAAGTATCATAAGGAGGAGATTTATGAAACAATGTTTCATATGGAGTTTTCCAGTTTAACACCTTTGTAGGCAACATATTAAGCACATGCGTAGCAGCTAGCAAACAATCTCCCCAGAACTTTTTAGGTAATTTAGCATAAAACCTAAAAGCTCTAGACATCTCTAACAAAGTCTTATGTTTTCTTTCTACCCTGCCGTTCTGTTGTGGCACATGAGGAACAGATCTCTGATGAAGAATTCCTTTATCAGCAAATAGATTCAAACACTGTTCTTTAATGATCTCAGTACCATTGTCTGACCTGATAGACTTGACTTGCTTACTGTACTGTGTCTCAACTAAGGCAAGAAAATCAGCTACACTTTTGGCAACTTGTAGCTTATTGTGAAGTAAAAAAGTCCATACAACTCTACTATGGTCATCCAAAATGGTGAGGAAATATGAAGCACCATTCAATGCCTTGACCCTATAAGGACCCCAAAGGTCTATATAAACCAAGTCAAACATGCATTAGCTCTACTGTGACTAATGGAAAAAGGTAACTTGTGTTGTTTGGCATGAAAACAGACATTGCAGTTATATTCCTTCAAGCCCTTGCAATTACATATAGCTATATGCTGCATTTTGGACAAAGAAACATGTCCTAGTCTAGCATGTATAACATCCAGACCTACTTCATAATTGCCTTTATTTCGATACTAGTACTTGTCTTAGGAGGAAGTACCTTATTCTCGTACAACCATCTCTGTTACAAAGAACATTACAAGAATTACTATCATCGAGATATCTCGAGCTTTTGATTTCTTCAAGCAATTTGTATTAAAGTAATACAAACCATGCTGTTTGTGTCCTTCAGCAACCACAGTCTAATTAATATGGTCCTGAAAACAACAACCATACTTATCAAACTGCACTGTAATACCAGAATCATCAACAAGTCTCCCTATGGACATGAGATTATGTTTGAAGCCTTCTACCAATAATACATTGTGTAATATCAGTTTGTCAGTCAAAAACACCTTGCCAGTCATCTTAACCAATCTATGACTTCCATCAGGTAATCCCACCTTAATTGGTGAATTTAACATGATTTTATCAACAAGCAATTGTTCATTAAAAACCATATGATCACAAGCTCCAGAGTCAATTATCCAATTGACAAAATCATTAGGTTTAAAAACTGAACAAGTAAAGGATTCAATACCTGCAAAGCTAGCAAAACTTGTGGAAATTCCGCCATCTTCTGCACTTTGCTTGCCCTTCATAGATTTCATTACTTGTTGACAAATCATAGCCAGCATATCAGAATCAATTCCACCAGTATTGGATTGATTATTATTCTCCATAACATCTGCAGGACTCGAGTATACACATTAGTAGCCATTTTGTGATGATTTTGACCATTTTTCTTGCCAGCCTTGATTGTATTATACCACTCGGGGTATCCAATCAACTTGAAACACCGGTCGCCAGTATGACCCTTGCCCTTACAATGATCACAAACCTTATCCATCTTGTCTTTCTTCCAGTCCTTCTTAGCAAAATTAGGAAAAACTCTTTGTGTGTAAGATGGTTTGTAAACTCTCTGTGCTGCCATTGCACTACTTTCAGCTCCAATCTCAGCATTTCCACCAGTAATCTCTTTCTGTTTTTCTATTTGTTGCAAAATAGAAAAAGCACAATTGATAGAAGGAAGTGGATCCATAGAAAGAACATTAGAAATAGTAGCCTGAAATCCACTATTTAAACCAAGGAGAAACCGCATTAGCTTATCATCATTCTCCAAATCTTGTAATTTCTTGAGAAAATTACAAGTACAATTGCTCAAAGCTCCACAACTACATATAGGCAAAGAACCTCAAACTTTGCGGTTCATCCCATAACTTCTTAATTTTGCCATAATAAGCTATAATACTCAAATTCTCCCTGTTTCAAACTATCTATCTCCTTCTTCAATCGATATACCGAGGTCCATTACATTGACCAAATCTTTCTTGCAATTCTAACCACAATTCGCCCGAATTTTCAAGAAATCCAAATTCATCTACTAAATCAGCACTCATAGAGCTCAAAATCCAACTCATTACCATATAATCCGCTCTCTTCCATTTTTGAAAGCTTTTATCCTTTTCATCTAGCATTTTCAGGCTTCCATTGATAAATCCTTCTTTATTCTTCGCAATTAAAGCTCTCTTTACATTTCTACTCCATCTCATGAAATTATTTCCAGAGAATATAGCAATAACAAGCGAAGCAGCAGGATTATCAGAATTTGAAACATAAAGAGGATCAAGATTACCTCCAATTTCATTATTCGTACCTTCATTTGCAGAAATTTCAGAATCTCCAGCCATTGATTCTTCAATTAAACTTCAATTAGTTGATAAATTTGCAAGATATAAGATATCGCAAACAATCGTCAAGAATTTTGATCAAAAGAAAATTTCCAGGAATTTTAATCGTCAAGAATAAAGTGTAGAAAATTGCAAACAGAATGAAGAATGTTGCAATTCTATAATTTTGACTTAGATCTCGTGAAAGAGATTCAGCTCTGATACCATGTAGAAGCTGAAATCAGCTTAATCTCAATATCAGTAATGGAGGTTTAAGAAAGAAAAATAGAGAGAGAAGGAAGAAAGTATATTCAGTTTACAATAGAATTCAGAAAAATCAGTTATTACAATAGAGCTGAGCTAAGTATATATACAACTAGATGAAACTAACTAACTGAATGTCTCAAATAAAATAAAAGATAAATAAATCCTATATCAATATATATCGAACTAAACTCGGGCCAACAACTTATTTACCTATAAGATATTTATATTCAAAATGATTTCATAGTAGGACCAAATGCAGCTTTCATAATAAGTTTTTTTCCCTTTTACTTGATCATGAGGATCCACTAACTCCAAATTTCAAATTTCAATGATACGCTATTACATCACAGGAAATAGTCATATACCATTACTAAGATTCCAAAGAACTCCTTGAGAGCACTTCAAAGCTCACACGCAGGGGGTAATCTAATTACAACAAACCAATAAAATTAATTCGGTCCTAGGGGAGCTAATACGGATTTACAAATACTTATTTCAATATATTAGAAGTTATCTATACTAAAGCTCTGTTCTTTTGGACTGAATTGAACTGAACTTGTCTGAACTGAACTGAATAAACCTAAACTGAACTGAACTGAACAAACCTGAACTGAACTGAATAAACCTAAACTGTGAGAGGAAACTAACTGAATTGAACTAAATAAACCTGAACTAAACTGAACTTAAAAAACCTAAACTGAACTGAACTGAATTTTCATTAATTCAGTCCAAAAGAACAGAGCCTACGAGTAACAAATCATTCCTTAAAACATAGTCCATCCTTCTTTTTTAATGGTTAGTTGGTTACACTTTTCTTTTTTGACTGTTTCTATTTAATTGTTATTCTGTTTACACTTTTCTACAATCTACCTCATGTATCTCACCATTCATTTTATTAATCTACCCAAAACCTCCTACCTATCTTATTATTTACTGTTCTACAATATTTAATGGTTCTTTTATACTCCCGAAAAACCAAATATTTTTTTTTAATACTTCTTTTATGCTTTTTGCATAACACTTAATTCTAAACTGAGGGAGTAAAAACTTAAAAGCACCCTAACTTTGCGATAATATATATGTCTCACAAACATTTTGCGAAAGTATATCAAATTAATCCCAAATCCCTTTATACGTTCCAAGTCCTAAATTGTATAATATTATTCTTTAAAAGATACTAATATGCACTATATGATGCTAATATAGTAATATTAAACTAAATTAAGAAGCATACAAGTCAAATAATCATTGATATATATAATTGTTAATACTTGTATGTCAAAAGAAACAAAGAAAAGATCCTAAAAAAACTAAGGAATAAATATTATTATTTTTCTACTTATAAGACTATGCAAAAAGAAAAAAAGAAAAGTTATTGGAGGACTTACCTAAAATGAAAGGCAAGGTTCTCAGACCACCAACTTGATGTTTTGAGGGATGATTATCTAAGAGAGTCTCTTTCATCCCTTTTTCTTGATCAATATCTTCTGAACTCTCCATGATCTTTAGAGTTGAAATGATCTTTAAAGTAGTTTTCACTAACTAATTATGTATATGTTTCATTAGTAGTTAGTTACACAATATATATAGAGGAGAGACAGAAAGAAGAGGAGAGAAAAGTTAGAAGAAAGTAGTGGAGAAGTTGAGAAGTGGAGTGTGGAATTCATGGAAAAAGTAGCGGTTGCGCATGGTACGGTGCGCAAACTGACTACAAGACACATTAGCTTAGTTTTAATAGGACCAACGTCACTCTCCAAACTTCTCCTCCAAAATTGCCAAATTTAAAACTACTTTACCGGTGAAATTGTGTCAATTTTTGTATGTTCCCACCTAAATGGAGCAAGTCTAGTGTTATAGCGTTTGTATGTATCTACCGACAAACATTTTACTTATGTGCACTATAAATCTTTTTTAAAGAGACACAAAGGGTGTGATATAAGGCGTGTTGTGCATAAGTAATTGTTGTACGCTTTATTTTCTATAGACTAGATATTGTATTTTTTATTAGGCCTGTTTTTTAGGTTAAACGAAATTGAATTGAACTGAACATCGTAGTATTAGTAATAATAATAATAATAATAATAATAATAATAATAATAATAATAACAACAAATTATTATTATTGTTATTATTTTTTTATTAGAGTTGGAATTGAAATGGAATAGGTTGAAATGAGCTGAATCGAACTGAACAGAAATGCCAAATTACTAGTATTGATTAAAAATGATTTGTAATTAACATAATTAGTTTTAGTTGATAATTCTCTCTTATAAGTTTATTGATTTTTTAGATGTTTAGAACTTATTCATATGAATTAAAAAAATTATGTAATATCCTTTTAAAAATAATTATGTAATATAAGTTGTTCTAATATGAACTTATTATTACCTTATGATGTTGCCAAGCTAATTAAAGCGAACAAAGCTTCTCCTCCATCATGCCAAAAAAAAAAGAATTAAATCTTGAACTCCATTCTCTCTCTACCTTCTTGTTTCTGTCATAAAAATAACTTGTATTGTATTTGTATTATTTTATAGTAGGGGATTCCATCAACAATCTTGTTGATAGTAAGCCTATTTAACTTGTTTCATGCTTTCATGTGTGTATTTTCCTCAATTCCTCGTCATGGTAGCACGTATGATTTCTTTTGCTAGCTGCTTTAAAAATTTAAGCTACGCACGATGTTCAGCTTTGAATAGATTAATAGTAATAGTACATTAATTAGTACCTACATAGACAATCGGTCATGCAGCAGTACTTGTCATGCAGTCCAACTATCCACCTGATTCAACCATTCATCTTTTATACTATATCCTGTACAATTCTCTTTTCGCGATTTCATCAAATTATTAATTCAAACGAATAAACTTTTTGATTTCATAATTATATTAAAAATCATAATCAGATCATAAATTTTATCCTTAGCAAATGTTCCATATTCTTGGAAATCGTTAGGGATGATGAAGATAGACACGTAGCTAACGATGAAGAAGTTTCGTGGCAAATTGCCACTAAAACTTTTGCCCTCGAAAAGGGGAGGGGAACAATAACTTGTTCAAGAATCAAGATTCCTACCTCCATAGACCATATATTCGATATTCACCTATCTATAGTGGGGAAAATTTTTTGTCTATCCATCGAACCACCGGATAGACTACCCACAACTAATAAAAACTTCATAGAAATAACGTTTAATTCAAGTTTGATGAAATACAACTTAAGAATTACTAATAGTGGGTTATTTAACCAATGAATAATATGCAAAACAGAGCACAATGCTATTTCATTGATTATGATAAAAAACTTATATAAGTTATAAGTTTGTTGAATTCCTTATGCCTTGTGCATATGTGAGTTGTTTCATATTGGAGAAAGAGGAGATAAAATACGACGTTATAAACTAGAGGAGCTAGCAACTCCTACTATTGTCTATTACTAGTTTTGAAGCCCGTGCTTTGCACGGGTTGTTGTTTATTACTTCCTCCGTTTCTAAATAAGTGCAACATTTCCTATTTTAGGAAATGTCATAATAAGTGCTACCAAGATAGAAATGGAAAGTTTTATTTGCTTTTATTACAAAATTGCCATTACTTATTTGATACACTAATCTAATTAACCATTAACCTACTAGCCTAATGATTGTCACTATTGTAAACCCCTCCTCTCTCTCCTCAAATGACCCACCCCAGACTACCCCCCCTCTGAGTCTCTCATTCCTCACGTCTGCAGTCTGCTCACCCACCACCCACCACCCACCACCCACCTTCACCCTACAGCTCACCCACCACTCAGACCACCAATCTCTCTCCTCAAATCTAAACCCTGACCCGTTTGAGCCACCGTTGTACTCAACCAAAACCACTATCGTGGCCGAATATCTTTCCTCTTCCAACCTCCATTTTTCTCACCATCAGAATATCTTTATTCTTTCCTTCTCTGTAAATTATACCCCATTTTTTCATTTATTAGAATTTTTCTAGTAGATCTGCATATATCATTTTGTTAGCCATGGCTTTACCGATTCGTAAGCCTTGTCGGAGTTTAGGCTTCGAAAATGGAGATAGACTGAAACAAAGGTGGCAGCGGGGAAGAGAGGTGGTTGAGATAGATTGAGAAAATGGAGTTCGAGATTGGTGGTGATTTTTATCAAGAAAACCCCCCTTGATTTGCACACGAGGGGAAGAGAGTTGAGGAGAGAGACTTAGAAAATGGAGTTCGTTGGTGATGTTTATCAAGACAATCCCCCCTTAATTTGCATTGATGGTTGTGTTCGTGAAAGAAATGGCGGCAGCGACGGTGGTGTTAATGGTGTTCGTGAAAGAACGCCGGCAGCAGCGGTGGTGTTGTTGGTGTTTGTGAAACAAGGCCGGCAGAGGCGGTGGTGTTGGTTGTGGGCAGGATTGTGACTGGGTGGTTGGTTGGTGGATGAATAACATAGATTAATTATTTAAATTGCAATTTAACTGTTTCATTGTAATTAAATTGCAATTTTACCTTGTAATTGTGGTCCCCAACTTTCTTTCTCTAAAAACATTGGTATGTGCGTCATTTCCCTATGTTGCACTTATTTAGAAACGGATGAAGTATATATTTTGCAATTTTTTTTTTAACATTGTTGATTTTTTGTTGCTGTGAAATGAGATTTTTTTTAACTTCCTCCTTTTTTATGATCTGCAACATCAAATAGTCTAGAAACTCGAACCTTGATTTCCCAATTAGTTTTAGTATAATTAAGTTTATTGAGAAAAGAATAAGATCTGACATATAGATATATGAAAAAGAAAAACATAAATAATTAAGTATACAACAAATATTCTAGGAATAAAATAATTAGTAAATTGCATAATACCTCTGCAATGTTATTGACAAACTTTCATTTTATTATTCATGTAATGTCATCATGGTATGCTATAAGTTCAAAACTATATGTATGTATTTTTTATTATTATATAACTCAATTTTTAAAAGTATGATTTTGAAAGACATAATTGCTATTGTTACATATATTACGCTATTTTTATAGTTATTTTCATATGTATTTAAAATAAAGAATAAATAATACGTTATTATAATACGCTATTTTTATAGTTAATTTTATATGTATTTAAAATAAAGAGTAAATAATAAGTTATTGTTCATCTAAGTAAATATATTTTCATAAGTTGTAAAACTATATTGTATATGAACCTATTTAGAAACATATTTCGAGCACTCTCCGATGGTAAAAAAAATTATAATATTGCAAATTATGTAACTAAAGTTATATTCAATTTACATAATTGGATAATTTAGGTTGTTTATTTAAAATCATAGTGTAATATTCACTTATTAAAAACACCTTATATGTATTTATATCTATGTTTTAAACACTATTTTTTTTTTAAATAAAAATTAAAAAAAATGACATGTCATGTTTAGATGGAGCTCTCTACAATATTCTAAGGTTGTTTTTTAAAATCATATCTAATTTTTTCATCATCCAAAACTCTTATATATATATATATATATATATATATATATATATATATATATATATATATATATATATATATATATATATATATATATACTGAAAACTAACCTTAAGTTGAAAAATAAAAATCGGCCTTTTTGCTCATTTTAAGTTTTTTTGTTCATTTCTTGTTTTTGCTCATTTTAAGAAACTTTTGCTAATTTTAGCAAACTTTCGCTCATTTTACGAAGTTTTTGCTCATTTTACAAACTTGTGTTCATTTTATTTTTTTTTGCTCATTTTAGGTTTTCGCTCATTTTAAGAAACTTTTGCTCATTTTATAAATTTTTGCTCATTTTATCTTTTTGTTCATTTTAAGAAACTTTTTTCCCATTTTATGTTGCAGTTTTCAGCATAAGGTGTGGTTTTTCACGTGATCCTATTCTGAGTTCTAAAAGAACTCTACAATGTAGAGTTTGAGCAATATCAACCATTTAATAAAAAATCAATGGTTCATATATTATCTTTCCAAAAACCCCTCTATTTTTTCTCATCAAAATACACCCCCTTATTTCCCCCTTCCACCAATATGACCCATTTATTTTAAAATGTATGGTTCATATACAACTCTACCTTGTAGAATTTTATTAAAATTCTAGAGGATATGGACTCGTAAGGCTGAGGTTTTGAAAGATAATATATTTAATCATGTAAATTGGACGTATGATAAAATGCTATATTCACATATAGTACACTATAGTCATAGCTATTATTATATTTATCTAAAAGAAAAACTAAATAATGCCTTACCATTCATCTAATTAAATATATTTTCATGAGTTGTAAAACTATATTGTAAATGGATCTTATTTAAGCATATTTCAAGCACTCTCAAATAGTAACAAATTATAATGTTTGAAATTAGTTAGCAAAAGTTATATTCAATTTATCTATAATAATTTAGGTTGTTTATTCAAAACGAAACTCTAATTTCTCGTTATCCAAAATTCCTTTTATGTATTTAAATCTATTTAGAACTCTATTTTTAAAAATATTATTTAAAATTAAAATTAATGACATGACAATCCTATGTGGCGCTCACTATTTCATAAGTTGTAGAGCTATATTGTAAATGGATCTTATTTTGTAGCATATTTCAAGCACTATCTAATGGAACAAAAATTATAATATTCGGAATTACGTAGCAAAAGTTATACACAATTTACATAATATAATAATTTAGGTTGTTCATTCAAAACCAAACTCTAATTTTAGCTTATATAAAACTCCTTATATGTATTTAAATCTATGTAGAACTCTATTTTTGTAAAAATTAAAAATAAAATTTGATGACATGGCAATCCTACGTGACGTGTTCTATATGGCCTCGAAATCTTGAGGAGCTCCCTATGCTCCCGAAAAGTTCCTCCTTTATATATATATATATATACATATATATATACATATATACTAGTTTTGAAATCCGTGCATTGCACGGGTTGTTGTTTACTTTTATTTTTTGCAAATTCTTTGTTAACATTGTTGGTTTTGTATTGTTGTGAAATGAGATTTTTCAAGTCCATAGTATTTACATACTTCCTCCTTCGTTTTCGATTGCAACAATTACCACTTAGGGTAATTTCATCTATTGGAACCATTACATTTTTGGTATGAAAAATAACTATAGTTGACAATATTGCTTTTACTTTATGTTAATAAAACCATCTTTAATTACTCAAATTGCCTCATTAAGTTGCATTTACTTCATTAAGGATTTACTTACTACTCTAGTTAATTCATGGGGTACCTGTATGCTAAACTACCCATTTTTTATTTCCTTAAAAGCCATGCCCAAACCCATTGTTGAAGTAGAAAAGAACGGACATTTGTCATTATACTCTAATTTCTAAATTTGTTATTGCAGTATATAAATTTTATATTTTTAATATTCAATTGAATATTGTAGCTAAGTCTATTATTAAATGGTATTCCACTAATTGGTATGACTAAGAATAGCTAACACATTTTTAACATGAAAAATACCCAAATGATACCTTAAGAAAGTATAGGGTAATAATTTAATAGATGCATGACATCAATAATAGAGAAAAACATGAGTGTCAGCCACAACTTCAATTTTTAAAATAGCACATAAACACTAGTTCATATAGAATGGAAGATGGGAAAGCCAAAAATAAGATCATAATGATGGTATCACGAATAAAATTAATTAAATATAAAACTAACCTCTACTAATAATTGAAAATACTATTTAAGAGAAAAAATACCTCTTCATCAATCATGATCATATCAAGACTTATCAAACTTCCCCATTTTTTATGATCTGTGACCTCAAATAATCTAGAAACGAGAACCTTGATTTCCCAATTAGTTTTACTACAATTAAGTTAATGGAGAAAAAGATAAGATTTGACATATAGATACATGGAAAAGAAAAACATAAATGATTATGTATACAATAAATATTCTAGGAATAGAATAATCTGTTAATTGCATATATAATAGAAGTACCTCTGCAATGTCGTTGACAAACTTTTATTTGATTTTTCATGTAATTCCATCTCGGTATGCTATATGTTCAAAACTATATATTTTTTTTTGTCTTCTTATAACTCATATTTAAAAGTATAATTTTGAGAGACATAATTGTTATTGTCACATATTATATGTTGCTTTTATAGGTATGTATAGGGGTGCTTATCGAACGAGCCGAGCCCGAATAACACTGGGCTCGGCTCGAGCTCGTTTAACTTTTCATGGGCTCGGCTCGGCTCGAGCTCGTTTAACTTTTCATGGGCTCGGCTCGGCTCGTGAGCTCGTTTTCAGGCTCGGCTCGAACTCGGGTTCGATTATGGGCTCGAGCTCGTTTTGGAAATTTATTTTGCCGAAAATATGTAACCTTAGCTGAGTTAATATTTTAAAAGAAATACTTAATATAATTTTTAATATATAAATATTTTTTTAATATAAAATATTCTTTTAATATAAAATATTAATCGAGCTGTTCACGAGCTTTTCGAGCCGTTGCTTAGCTCAGCTCGGCTCGTTTAAGTCTCGAGCCGAGCCACAACGAGCCGAGCTTTGACCGAGCCGAGCCCGAACTGTTCGCGAGCTTGTCAGGCTCATTAGCACCCCTAGTTATGTACTTAAAATAAAGAATAAATGATATGTTATTGTTAATTTAAATAAATATATTTTCATAAGTTGTAAAACTGTATTGTATATGAAACTTATTTCAAAGCATATTTCGAGCACTCTCCGATGGTTATCAATATTATAATATTGCGAATTATGTAGCAAAAATTGTATTTAATTTACATTGTATAATAATTTAAGTTGTTTATTTAAAACTTGACTATAATATTCACTTATCCAAAATACCTTATATGTATTTATATCTATGTTGAACACTATTTTGTTTTAAAATTATAAATTAAAAAGAATGACATGGCATGCTTAGTTGGAGATCTACATAATATTCTAAGGTTGTTTTTTAAAATCAAACTCTAATTTTTCCATCATCCAAAAGTCTAATATATATGTAACTTTATCGCTATATAGAGTTTAGTTTTTGTTGTAACAACAAAGTTTCCTTAATAAATTTTGTTGCAATACTAAATTATTTTGGTTCGTTGAGTAAGGTTGAGGTTTTGAAAAATAATATGTTTGATCCGGTAATCGGACCTATGATCAAAGGCTATAATCACATATATATAGTTTACTATACTTATTATTATATTTATCTAAAATAAAGACTAAATAATGCCTTACAATTCATCTAAATATATATATTTTCATGAGTTGCAAAACTATATTGTAAATGGATCTTATTTTGAAGCATATTACAAACACTCTCCAATAGTAAAAAAATTTATAATGGTTTGAATTAGGTAGCAAAAATTATATTTAATTATATAATATAGTAATTTAGGTTATTTCTTCAAAACGGAACACTAATTTCTTCCTATCCAAAACTCATTATATGTATTTAAATCTATGTATAACTCTATTTTTTAATGGCAATCCCTACGTGGCGCTCTCTATTTCATAAGTTATAACACTATATTGTATATGGATCTTATGTCGAAGCATATTTCGAGCACTATCCAATGGTACAAAAATCATAATATTCTGAATTACGTAGCAAAAGTTATACATAATTTACCAAATATGATAATTTAGGTTGTTGATTTAAAACCAAACTCTAATTTTCATTTATCTAAAATTCCATATATGTATTTAAATCTATGTAGAACTCTATTTTTGTAAAATAAAAATTGATGACGTGACAATCCTACGTGGCGGGATCTATGATTTTTTTAAAATATTTAAAATAAAATTAATGACATGACAATCCTATGTGGCCGGCGCTCTCTATTTCATAAGTTGTAGAACTATATTGTAAATGGATTTTATTTCGAAGCATATTTCGGGCACTATCCAATAGTACAAAAATTATATTATTTCGAATTACGTACAAAAAGTTATATACAATTTACATAATATAATTATTTAGGTTGTTCATTCAAAACCAAACTCTAATTTTCCCTTATTTAAAACTCATTATATGTATTTAAATCTATGTATAACTCTATTTTATAAAAGATAAAAATAAAAATGCATGACATGGCAATCCGACGTGACGCTCTCTATTTCATAAGTTATAGAACTATATTGTAAATGTATCTTATTTCGAAGCATATTTCAAGCGCTCTCCAATGGTACAAAAATCATAATATTCCGAATTACGTAGCAAAAGTTATACATAATTTACCTAATATGATAATTCAGTTTGTTGATTTAAAACCAATCTTTAATTTTCGCTTATCTAAAATTCCATATATGTATTTAAATCTTTGTAAAACTTTATTTTTGTAAAATAAAAATTGATGACGTGGCAATCATACGTGGCGTGCTCTATGAGCTCGAAATCTTGAGGAGCTCTCTATGCTTCCAAAAAGTTCTTATATATATATATATATATATATATATATATATATATATATATATATATATATATATATATATATATATATATATATATATATATATACTAGTATTGGGACCCGGGCAAATGCCACGGCTTTTCCGTGAAGAACAGTTAGAGTTTTTAAATATTTACACCCCTGTTTTTGGCTGTTCTTTTTGTCTGACATAGAACAACTAAAGGTTATAATATGATTTTGTCATTATCTTTGACGTTGGTTTCTAATTTATATGTCATGAAGGAACTTACAATATCATTCAGAAACATACTATAACCACTATATCATTTAGACACTCACTACTTATGCAGAAACTCTATATATATGATTCAAACATTCACTCTATCATGCAGAAACTACATACTATTATATGTTAAAGCACGTGTCACGATATACTACACAACCTACTTCAGATCTAAATGTTCACACGAACAATTGGTATTGAGTCGTCTAAACTGAGATGATTGCTGAATGTTTTACCAATTTCTCCCCATAGTGTTACGATAAAGTTTTGTCCACTGCAAGATAATTAATAATTTTAGGGCCTAGAATAATACTCCTATAAAACTACAAAGAATAACAGTATTCTTTATGAAATAAAGAACATTGACCTTGTATGCTCCAATGTGAATTCCCTTAGTAGAGTTATTGCTCATTGTGTCAGTCTACCAATGGCCCGTAGTTGTCCTATTATATCTGCATGAGGGATATAATAATATATATAAAGTACATATAATAATAATAATTACTAAAGATAAGTTGTAACATGTATTTAAATATAAAGGCTATATAATGAAGAAATAGGAGTACCTGTGAGTTGCACAATTGAGTCACATCGTTTTTGAATCAACTCATGATAGTCTCCCAACTCAAACTTGTGTCTATGAATTTTGGGTTCGTCTTCATCTAGAGTTTGAACAGAGGTTGAGAAGTTGAAATATATCATGTGTTTATTTGTGACTGTTCTATACTCTTCTTTGTTGGATGCCACGTTAAAGTTTCTAATTATGTAAATGTTCCCCTCCTTGAGCGTGCTTTGTAGTCTGATGCATCATCTCCTCTTATAGAGCCTTGAATGTGATCTTCCTATTTTAGTAGGCCATTTAGTTTGCAAGGTTAGATAAAAATAAAACAAAAATAGATAATGTGTTAATTGTATAGTGGGAATTACTTCCTCATCTGAAAGTATTGTTTCAACACCAATAAAATTGTTGGTTTTCGGGTTTATTGCATCCCACATTATGGTGACCCTAACTTTCAGAGTCCAATCTTGCTTTTCTTTGCTTAAATCCTTGATCAGATTGTACCTGATTGGTTCAATTGATATCCTTGACCTTTTTATTTATAACAGCATAGCACATAAATTTATTTTTTGTTCCAATGCTTAAGTCATCGTATATGTTCTAGACCAATGAAAAGTTAATGGAAAAAGTTCAAGATAAAACTTACCTTTCTTTAGTACTCATTTTGTTTACAAATCAAATTAAAGCATCTGTCGTATAAATATGAAAAAATTTGTTAATATGAAGGATTGGTAATATTGCTACGATATGTTGCTAAGGTATGTTGCTGCGGTGCCCTTCAAGCCTCAATAGACCAACATGATTAACAATATCAACCCTCTTTCTAATATGTTGACCATGTCCCATCTTATCCAACATTCATATTTGGAGGAGACGAAGGGTGCAACATGTGTTTCTTATCAAAGGAAAAGAAAATATGAGGAGTATATTTATTAGAAAGTGTACCTTAGGGAAGAACTCAATGTGCAAAGCTGACCGCTAAAAATCTATAATATGTAGTTCACGTAATTAGTCAATATTTTCTTTTATACGTTACTTTAATATAAAATTTTAAATGTAGTGTAAATGGATCTTATTTTAAAGTACTTTTTAAACACTTTCCAACGGTACAAAAATTATAATTTTACGAACTATATATTAAAAGTTATAATCAATTTACTACATTTTAGATTTTCATTGTGAACCCAACTCTATTTATTCTTATCCTAAACTCTACTTGTATTTTAATCAATCTAGAACTCTATTTATATTATTAAAAAAATGACATGACACTTAGGGTGCGTTCTCTTCACCTTAAAAAATTAAGTTTTAGGTCCAATAAGTTCAATTCAGTTCAAGTTCGGTTCAGTTCAGATAAGTTTCAATCAGGTCCAATCAGGGCAATAAGTTTCAATCAGGTCTAATAAGGTCCAATAAGTTCCAATCAGGTGCAATAAGTTCCAATCAGGTGCAATAAGTTCCAATCAGGTGCAATAAGTTCCAATAATTTCTAATCAAGTGCAATAAGTTTCAATCAGCTTTAATCAGGCCCAATAAGTTCCAATATGGTCCAAATAGTCAATGATCAATAAATATTTGTATTATTGTCCATTATTTTATTATTCATATCAATTAGCTGATTATGTTATTATTAGAATTTTAATTAAAGTACCACAATGCTTATATCGTATTATACTTGTATTATTGTCTATTATTTTATTATTCATATTACTATTAGCTGATTATATTATTATTAAAAAATATTATAATCATGGTTAAATAAGGTTAACAATAATAATCATCATAACTACAATATCTTGTAATTCGTCGTTAAATAATTAGAGATAACATATTTTCGTTACTAATAACAATGAAAGATATATATGTTATCAATTGATTGCTTCATTATCATCACCGAAGTATCTTTCTTCATCGGAGTATCTTTCTTCATCTTCTACTTCCTTCTCTTCATCTTTTATATCCTCCTCTTCAATCAGTACGTTTTCTTCACCAACATCCAACAATATTTCATCTGCAATTTTTCCCCGAGTAATCTCCATATTCATTGTTCTCATCTTGTCAGTCAAATTTAAATCAACTTTTAGTTCCATGGTTTCAACTACTTGCGAAACTGGAATCCCTAAATCATGTAAACAAATAAAATTATGTAGCGTGCATGTTGCCACGATGATAAAATACCCTAAACCCTAATTCCTAAACCCTAAACGAATGAGTTCTACTACTTTAGTCATAAAACTAAGTGGAGTGAGAGATAAATTTTTTCATATGTGGCAATTTCTCACTTGTTAGCAATAAATGTTAATCAACTTTTGGTTTTCTACTAGTGCTTTATGAAATCAAAACAAGACTATTAGATATATTAGTGGTGAAAGTTATGTATAGGCAAGTATATAAGTAGTTTTTTTTTTGTTAAATTGTTTATCATAAGAGATAATTAATAATAATTATTTTTTTAAAGGGCGAATCTTAATAGTTATTAATTCATAATAAATTTTGAGGGGTAGTATTGATGTTAGGGGTAATATTTATGTTATTACTCATCAATTTTTTTGTCTAATAAGGTCAAATAAGCTCCAATTAGGTCCAATAAGGTCTAATAAGTTTCAATCGGGTCCAATAAGGTCTAATAAGTTTCAATCGAGCCAATAAGGTCTAATAAGTTCTAATCGGGTCAATAAGTTCCAATCGGGTCCAATAAGTTCCAATCAGGTTAAATCAGGTCCAATAAGTTGAATCAGGTCCAATCAGGTCTAATAAGTTCCAATCGGTTTAGTTCGGGTCCAATAAGTTCAGTTCAGATAGTTCAGTTCAGTTCAGGTCCAATAAGTTGAAGAGAACGCACCCTTAATGAGCGCGACAAATGGCGTCCAATGAGGACGCCATATGTCGCAACCTTATACGTTACTTTAATATAAAATTTTTAATACAGTATAAATGGATCTTATTTTAAAGTACTCCCTCAGTTTTTTTTTCATTCTCACTTTCTTGTGCGCGTCTCCCAATGCACCTCTTTGAACTTAAATATCTTTCATTATATATTAGTAAAAATTATAACGATTGAATATTAATAATGTACTAATTGAGACGAATAAAACAAGACCCCACATGACTATATTTTTTCTTATAAATTGAAAACAATTGAGAAGATTCTCTCTAAGTATGAATAGTGCCAAGATTTTAAGTGAGAAAGATAAAAAAAACAGAGGGAGTACTTCTTAAACAATTTCCAATGGTACAAAAATTATAATTTTACGAATTATATATTAAAAGTAATTATCAATTTACTATATTTAAGTTTTTCATTGTGAACTCAACCCTATTTGTTCTTATCCTAAGCTCTATTTGTATTTTAATCAATTTAGAACTCTATTTATATTAAAAAAAATGACATGGCACTTAATGAGCGCGACAAATGGCGTTCAATGAGGACGCCAAATGTCGCGACCTATATTTAAGTTTTTCATTGTGAACCCAACTCTATTTATTCTTATCCTAAATTCTACTTGTATTTTAATCAATTTAGAACTCTATTTATATTTTAAAAAAATGACATGACACTTAATGAGCGCGACAAATGACGTCCAATGAGGACACCAAATGTCGCAACCTTATAAGTTACTTTAATATAAAATTTTAAATATAGTATAAATGGATCTTATTTTAAAGTACTTTTTAAACAATTTTTAATGGTACAAAAATTATAATTTTACGAATTATATATTAAAATTTATAATCAATTTACTATATTTAAGTTTTTCATTGTGAACTCAACTCTATTTGTTCTTATCCTAAACTCTATTGGTATTTTAATCAATTTAAAACTCTTTTTATATGAAAAAAATGACATGGCACTACTTAATGAGCGCGACAAATGACATTCAATGAGGACGCCAAATGTCGCGACCTCGTGAACTGGCTTTTGTATACTGCTTTATATATTAGTTATATGATATTGATTAATTGATTGGGTTGCTCAAGCCCATTTCAATTTCATTAGTCAGATAAATAATTTTCTAATTAGACATTATACATGAAGTATTAATTTCACGACTAATTTGATAATCATAAGTTCAATGTTTTAATTATACTTATCATTAAGGGTTTTGTATGATTCAGAGATAATGGTTTAATTCTAAAATTACTTGTATAAGTGTATGATATTTTAAGTGATCTGTAAGAAAATTATAAAACCATAAAAAGTTCCTTAAAATGCTTAATACTTATTTGGTGGACATTAAAAAAAGGTTGTAAAATAAATCTAAACTTTATAACAAATATACACTTCTTACACCTAATAAAGTAATAAGGCCACTACTTATAGCATGTCTATTCACCTTATTTTTTGTCCTTATAAAAAAAAGTTAAGATAAGTTCAGATTAAAAGTATAATTCAGCAAAAATAAGTCTGACACTCTTACAAAATAAGATCTAATGAGTTCAGATAAGTTCAGATAAGATATGATAATGACTAATAAGTTCATGTAAATAAAAATAAGTTTAATAGAACACATCCTTAATCTATACTTCTTTTGATAAACACAACCTCTTAAAAGCACGTGTCAATCCCTATTCTTTCTCTATTTCAATAATTTATTAAAAAAATTACGGTTTTTTCACCATATACCCCTGACAAATTTTTTTTTGCACCATATACCCTTTCAACTTTTGAAATTCACCATATACCCCCCACCTTTCAAAAAATACATCTACTTACCCTTTTGACTAACGGAAGGCTAACGTCGTTAGTCATTAACCCCTAATCCCCCCTCTAATCCTAATTAACTACCTAAACCTATCCCAAACCATAACCCTAATCCCTAATCTAATACCCTAATCCCTAATCTAATACCCTAATCCTAACCACCTATCCACCCCTTACCCCACCCACTCCTCCACCCCTTACCCCAGCACCCACCCACTCCCCCCACCCCTTACCCCCCACCACCCCGAAGCCCACCCTCCTCCCCACCACCCCCGAAGCCCCCCTCCCCACTCCCCAGCCGTAACGCCCGTAATTTTAATATAATTCTAATAATGAAACACTACATGATAGTACCAGGATCGAACCAAATATTACATCTTTTATTTATTATTATATAATATAGAGTTTACAGGACATTACTGCCGTATTCCTAATAATAGAAATACTAGGCGAAGACAAAGTAAAACATGATACTAATATTAAAAAAAAAAAATAAGATAACAACATATAGTATATTAGTCCTAATATTTTATATTTCTCACTCCCGCCCATTCCCATCACTGGTACCCGAAACCAAAACATTTCATAACGATCGAACCCAAAAGGGTCCAAGACATTCCCAATACCATGTAAAAACACTTTGCGGATAATTATATAAAATAATCAGTTACGATTATATAAAATCATTTGTTATAGTTTCTCCCGACAAATCTCGTGTGCACACACCTATAACGACGTACGTCACTCCGGATAATATTTTCAGGCCTTTAGCTTCTCCTGATACTTCCGTGTGCACACCTCTACAATGACGTACGTCCACGAACCTCCATTTTATAATACCACGAACCTCCATTTCATATTATCATAGTAACATCTTTATATAACATCATTATTACCACATATAATAGTATTTTTAGAATCACCTTGTATATAAATCATAATGTGACAAATACCATTTTAAACACTTTATTTGCAAATCACAATATACCTTTACTATTAAGGCAAAACTATTACTACTAGTTTATCTAAAAAGGTTAATATAACAATACGTTGTGGCAAAACAGCATTAAGAAGAGGTATTCAAGAATGTACCTGATAATACTGAGGATACCTAATATTTAACTACGGTGCTTCGTCCTCACACTCTCTCCCTTTTTCTTTGTTTAACTGTAGTGGTTTATATCTAAGTTTATGAATGATGGCATCCTATTTATAGTGGTTTGAAGCATCTGCTCTCCATGATTATAATGATTGGACTAAGCAGAGTTTCCAGCAATATGAACAAGTCCAACAAGCCCCTCCATCAAACACATTCCATTCTCCATCCTCATTCACCAAATCCAAAAAGAAAAATAAAACATCCATAAATCAGGCTGAACTATTTAACCAGTTCCTCCAATTTATTAATCAAACTACAAAAGCCCAATCTTCCAGTTCTAGTTCCTCTGAGGCCTTGAGCCCAGATTTGTATGCTGGACCTTGTGCCCAAGATCCATTTGATTTCTAAATCAACAAGAACGATCCCGCTATGTGTTTTACACTTAGGTAAAAGTTAGGGACATGATTATTCCAGTTTACAGGTAAAGTTTCCAGATACGGCTTTCAGCAATTTCCAAGCACTTTCCAGCTTAATAACAACGATTTCCAGCATTTTCCAAGCACTTTCCAAGCAATTTCCAATTTCGTCAAAAAGGTGAATAGTGAATAGTGAAAATACGACGATGAATAGTACTATTCATGCACCTTCGTGGAATCTTCACCAACATTGTCCAAAGGTACAACAGTAGTGGCAGACAAAGTATCCAGCTGTTACAACGCACTCACAAAAGCAATGGCACATAAGCATCCAAGTGTCCATGTCTTGTATATTACTTAATGCTTGTAAAAGTAGTTCAATTATTGTACTTTTCTTGTATTTCTTTTTCGAGTCTATAAATAGGTTTGCTTGTTTTCATTTCAAGGCAGAGCTAATTGAAGAGCAAGAAATGTAAGAGAAAAACTAAGAAAGCTCAAAGCTCTCATCCAAAGTGTAGTCTTTCCAATTGTAGTATTTCCAGAGCATAGCTCACAGTCATCCAAAGTTTGTAATATTTTCAAGTTATCAATGACAATTCCAAGTTAATAGTCATCTTCTTCTCCAGTCTGTTCATAGTTCTTATTCCAAATAGTTATGTTTCCAACTTATGTTTAAAATTATTTTGTTAGTTTTAGTCTGTTTTGTGTATTTCCTATACAAACTAGGTCAGTACATAGGTTTAATCTCCCCTTCCCTGTCATGGGTCCGTTCCGGACCTAGTTTGTATAGGAAATACACAAAACAGTACTAAAACGACAAAATAATTTTAAACATAAGTTGGAAACATAACTCGAAACGAACCCGGGACAGGGGAAGGAGAGATTAACCCTAAGTACTGACCTAGTTTGTATAGGAAATACACAAAACAGACTAAAACTGACAAAGTAATTTTAAACATAAGTTGGAAACGTAACTATTTGGAATAAGAACTATGAACTTACTGGAGAAGAAGATGACTGTTACTTGGAATTGTTATTGATAACTTGAAAATATTACAAACTTTGGATGAGAGTTGAGCTATGCTCTGGAAATACTACAATTGGAAAGACTACACTTTGGATGAGAGCTTTGAGCTTTCTTAGTTTTTCTCTTACATTTCTTGCTCTTCAATTAGCTCGCCTTGAAATGAAAACAAGCAAACCTATTTATAGACTCGAAAAAGATTTACGGAAAAAGTACAATAATTGAACTACTTTTACAGCATTAAGTAATATACAGTACATGGACACTTGGATGCTTATGTGCCATTGCTTTTGTGAGTGCGTTGTAACAGTTGGATACTTTGTCTGCCACTACTGTTGCAACTTTGGACAATGTTGGTGAAGATTCCACGAAGGTGCATGAATAGTACTATTCATCGTTGTATTTTCACTATTCACTATCCACTATTCACTATTCACCTTTTTGACGAAATTGGAAATTGCTTGGAAAGTGCTTGGAAATTGCTGGAAATCGTTGTTATTAAGCTGGAAAGTGCTTGGAAATTGTTGGAAGCCGTATCTGAAAACTTTACCTGTAAACTGGAATAATCATGTCCCTAACTTTTGCCTAAGTGTAAAACACTTAGCGGGATCGTTCTTGTTGATTTAGAAATCAAATGGATCTTAGGCACAAGGTCCACCATACAAATCTGGGCTCGAGGCCTCAGAAGAACTGGAACTGGAAGATTTGGCTTTTGTAGTTTGGTTAATAAATTGGAGCAACTGGTTAAATAGTTCAGCCTGATTTATGGATGTTTTATTTTTCTTTTTGGATTTGGTAGATGAGGATGGAGAATGGAATGTGTTTGATGGAGTATTTGATGGAGGGGCTTGTTGGACTTGTTTATATTGCTAGAAACTCTGCTTAGTCCAATCATTATAATCATGGAGGGCAGATGAACCATGTTGGAGATGTTGAGAAACACATTCTAACATGCTCGGGTAAATCTTAAAATTTTTCCACCATTTGACCCGATAATCACGAATCAAGAAATAGGGTCTGGATTCTATTAGTCTGGAAAGGGAATAGTTCCAGCACATGATCCATAAAATCCGAAATATTTGACAAAAATAAATAATACTGGAGAATTCGAAGCCTTCTGATAGTGTCACTTTGGAATGATAAAATTGGAAAGAGGTTTGAAGGTCTTCTGGGAAAATGTCAGGAATTGCTTCATAGTTATCCCACCATTCAAGGAACCATATTGGAAATGTCACATTTTTCTGAAGATAGTTAGGATGAAAACTGAAAAACCAAGAATGGTTATAACTTTGGATTAAGAATGCACAATGCCATGCTTGTACATAGTCATAAAAATTGTAAGTCTGTGGAAGTTTTGGATTAAGAAAATTGGGAGAGAAGGTTTTGGATTTTGAAAGAGAAGAATGAACATTTTTCCATTCAATATTGGTGATAACATGGAAAATTAGGCATTTGGAATAATTTGTTGTGGTGCTAATATTATCCTTAATGTAACAAGAATTTGTGTCATGAAGGATATTGCGTTAATATTGGATTGGTGTAGTGATTTCAAAAGGGAACCAATTAAAACCATCTGGAAGTTTAGTTTTGACATATTTGAATATTTTGTGGTTAAATTCATCATGGGAAGAAAATGTGTTGGAGGTAAAATTGGTTAAAAATAAATTAGTATAATGTTGTTTTAGGTGATATGAAATATCAGTAGTATCTCGATAGGTAATCGGAGGGGTTGTTTCTGATAGTGTTTGAGTATAGAAATTTGGAAGGTAATTTAATAAATTGGAGAATTGGTTTATGGAAACAGGAATACTTCCTGTGGGATGAATTACTATACCTTTTTCTTGCTGCTGCCTGGAGGTATGCTCCTTAGAATTTTGTATTCTGTTCATCCTTGCATAAATCATATTAATCTGTTTATAGATAGAGTTAGTTTGGAGATTATGAACATCAGAGTGTTGTAACTTGGCAGAAAATGTGAAAGAAATTGGTTTCTTATCTATAACAGCATGAATACCAACTTCATTGACAGAAAAAGGATACATTTGAGTGAGAAATGGAGTACCAAGAATAATATTATAATTAAGATTCTTGACAAGAGTAAATGGAGTTTGGAAATAATATTCATTATTTAAAATGGACGCTTTAGCAAGTTTGTAATTAATATGGAGTTTTTGACCAGTAGCAATAGTCAGATGTTCAGTAGCATGTTCATAATACTGAAGAGGAATTAGATCTTCCTTAATACAATTAAGATCAGCACCACTATCAAATAATGCAACGTCATTAATTTGAAAGTCATCAACAATAACTAATGTAATTGGACAAAACCATTTTTCAAAATTAAATCGGTGAATAATTTGAAGAAATTTTTCATTATCAATTGGAGTATCTGAGATTTGGATAGGATCAGTTGGTATAGGAGAACGTTCTGAAGTTTCTCCTATGTCAAAATTATAATTTTGGAGTAAAGTCATTTTTGCTTCAAGTTCTAAATTTTTTGTTTGAAGGTTCAAAACATTTTGCTTAAGATCTTGAATACAAGATTTTATTTGAGTTACTTCATTTTGAAGGTAATGAGTATTAACTGGAGAAACAAATGGTTGATGAACTGGAGATTCATCAAGTATTTTTTGAAGACTAAAAGAAACTGGTTTTTTCTTTTCCTCAACTGGAGAAGATTTCAAAACAATTTCTCGTAATCTTTCAAGATACTGTTTTTGATGATTGTTATCTGGCATTTTTTCAATAATATCAAGAATTAATTCCTTTTATTTGTCCTTTTTAGAAATAACACAAAGTCCTTTAGGACAAAACTGGAGAGAATGATCAGAATTAAATTCATCAGAATCCTGATTATAGTCGAGCTGATAAATAACATGATCGGAATCAGAATGATCAGATGCTTCTGGCTCATCCTGATTTAATTGGAAAATAGTTACGAGTTTATCTCTTAAATTTGGATCATCTTGAAAAATTTCATTAATCTTATTTTTGAAATAGCAATCATTTGCTTTATGGACTAGGTTTGCCACATTTGTAGCAAATAATCTTTTGGAAATCCTTTTTTTGAAAATTCTTTTGGAAATGTTTTCTTTTGATAAAACGTATTAGAAGATGGAGTTCTTTTTTGACGAAAATTGTGAATTTTTTTGAATTGTTGTTTTCGCACAGTGGAAGGGGGTTGGATTTTTTCAAAGCCAAAGGCTTCACAGAAAGATCCAAGTTCTCTCCTTTGTTGAGCTTTTTCATTGCCATACTTAGTTTGTATTTTGAGCTCATTGCAAAGAGATAGTCCTTTTTAATAAAGGCAAACAATTGGCCATATATTAAATCTTCATAAGCAATTGTTTCTTGATTTGTTGCTTCTTTTAATTTTTGAAAAATTCGTTCAGCAAATAAATTTGGAAGTCCTGAAATAAATTTCTCTTTCCATAATGATTGTTGAGCATCATTTCTGCGAAGAATATTGGATAAAAAGGTATCTTGGTACCATCTGTAATCATTTAAAGTTGGACATCGAAGATTGGATAAGATCAAAATTTTGGAATTTAAATAGTCTGTGGAAGAACCAATAAAATAGAGACTAATAGTTTAGATGAGAAGAATAAACCCATCTTGTTCCTTCTGAGCACTTTCATGAAGATAAATGCTTTGTTGTTGTTCTGATGTAAAAGTATTGTCCCACCAATTTTTTAATTGACCAGAAAATCCATCGGCAATGGTAGAAGTAATTTGTGCATTTGTAAAATCATTGGAAGAATACGCGTTAGCAGCAATGCACATTTCGTGTAAAACTTTAGCAATTTCAAATTCTGATCTACCATCTATATTCCAATCATATAGTTGGTCACCAGAATAAACATTTTGAGGACCATAAGTTCCTCGTTCTTCAAATTGGAGATCTGGAGGAGTAGGTCTGGAATAATAATTTCGCATGGGATTATGGTTCCAGTTTTTGTTATAAATTCGATTTATTTGAGAGAGAAATTCATTATCTGAAGAAAAGTTTTTAGCAAGTTCCTTTACCTTCTTATCTTTGTCTAGACATGTGATGTTTTTGTCTAATTTATCAGAGATCTTCTTCAAAAGTGTTTAATTACTCAGTCCAAAGCCTTTTGACAAATTTGAAGCCATGTGAAAAATGGAGATTCCTGGTATCAGAGCTCAAAGCTCTCATCCAAAGTGTAGTCTTTCCAATTGTAGTATTTCCAGAGCATAGCTCAACTCTCATCCAAAGTTTGTAATATTTTCAAGTTATCAATAACAATTCCAAGTTAACAGTCATCTTCTTCTCCAGTAAGTTCATAGTTCTTATTCCAAATAGTTATGTTTCCAACTTATGTTTAAAATTACTTTGTCAATTTTAGTCTATTTTGTGTATTTCCTATACAAACTAGGTCAGTACTTAGGGTTAATCTCCCCTTCCCCTGTCCTGGGTCCGTTCCTGGTATCAGAGCCATTGATGAAGTGCTCTAAGGTTACTTGTAGCCATTGTTATTGAACAACCACTGCTATAGTCATTGTTGTTTGGGTTCGGTCAGCTGTTTGGTCAGCTTGGGTTTGGTCAGCCTGTAAAGCCGTTGGTAAGCCATGGTGTAGGTGTTCCAGCTGTGGTGGTCCCTCAGGTGGTCCCAGTGGTCTCTCAAGCTATAACTATTGTTGTAGTGTTTATTAGTAAACATGGTGAAAGGTAAGTTTAGTAGTAATTTTCCAAAGGTTTTTGGTGACAGTAAGAATCTAGTCCAGGAGAAACAGATTACCCAAAATGATGATCCATTTGTTTGGGAAATGCCAATTCTAAAATCTTTGACAGAATCCAAGGTTAAACAAATAATTGAAGAACCAGATGGCAGAGTTCTTAATTCAGGTAAGGAGTTTCCATCTTCTTCTTCTAATTATGACTTTCAAAGTGCAAGATCTTCTTGTTCTTTTGAAAGATCAAATACTTTCCCAAATTCAGATGATTTACCAAATATTTCTCAAAATTACAAAAAATTTCAAAAATCTCCCATTCCAGAAATAGTTGATGAAAATGATTTTCCATCACCAACTAAATCTGAAAGGAAACCTTCAAATTTCTCCAGTTTGAATGTTATTACAAAAGGTGGTTTCCAAATTAATAAACCATTGCTTTCCAATGATTTTGAATCTCCAGTAAATCGTGAAAAACGACTTTGGTTTTTCTCCAATTTTGATAAACCTGCTACATAATTTATTCGAGAAAAATACTATTCCAAATTAATTGAGTTATCTGCAAATATTCCATTTTTCACATGGCTTCCAATTTACTTAAGTAATTTAAAAATTCCTTATCCATTTTCTGTTTTATGTGTTATGTCCAATATTGCTCAAAAATGGATACTAAAAAATGGTGAATTAGTTTCGTCTATTCATCCTCCATTAACAGGTTTACGAGTTCCTTCTGATGAAAGAAGAACTTGTGAAGCTGCTCCATATAAAGTAGGAAGAGATGCTGATGGGAAATCAGGTCCTACTTTAGGGGACATTAATAAGGTTTATGAACAAAATAATTTTTCCAATACAATCTTACATACTATTTCCAAACAAGTTGATCACATTTTCACTCAAATTAATTCCTTAACTCCAAAAAATTATGACTCTGAATCTTCCAAAGAATCTTCCAAGAAAATTGATGATCTATCCAAAAAGTTGAATGGAATTTCTCTTAATGAAAACTGTTCATCTACTTTTCCAAATGAGATTTATAGACCCCTTATCTATGTTCCAACAAATTTGTCAAAAGGCTTTGGACTGAGTAATAAAACACTTTTGAAGAAGATCTCTGATAAATTAGACTAAAACATCACATGTCTAGACAAAGATAAGAAGGCAAAGGAACTTGCTGAAAACTTTTCTTCAGATAATGAATTTCCCTCTCAAATAAATCGAATTTATAACAAAAACTGAAACCATAATCCCATACGAAATTATTATTCCAGACCTACTCCTCCATATCTCCAATTTGAAGAACGAGGAACTTATGGTCCTCAAAATGTTTATTCTGGTGACCAACTATATGATTGGAATATAGATGGTAGATCAGAATTTGAAATTGCTAAAGTTTTACACGACATGTGCATTGCTGCTAACGCGTATTCTTCCAATGATTTTACAAATGCACAAATTGCTTCTACCATT
Organism: Beta lomatogona; assembly: GCA_947646795.1. Lineage (NCBI taxonomy): Eukaryota > Viridiplantae > Streptophyta > Magnoliopsida > Caryophyllales > Amaranthaceae > Beta > Beta lomatogona. Next base: position 634,640 of record CANSNZ010001100.1, on the reverse strand, counting down.
GCCGATGGATTTTCTGGTCAATTAAAAAATTGGTGGGACAATACTTTTACAACAGAACAACAACAAAGCATTTATCTTCATGAAAATGCTCAGAAGGAACAAGATGGGTTTATTCTTCTCATCCAAACTATTAGTCTCCATTTTCTTGGTTCTTCCACAGACTATTTAAATTCCAATACATTGATCTTATCCAATCTTCGATGTCCAAATTTAAATGATTACAGATGGTACAAAGATACCTTTTTATCCAATATTCTTCGCATAAATGATGCTCAACAATTATTCTGGAAAGAGAAATTTATTTCAGGACTTCCAAATTTATTTGCTCAACGAATTTTTCAAAAATTAAAAGAAGCAACAAATCAAGAAACAATTGCTTATGAAGATTTGACATATGGCCAATTGTTTGCCTTTATAAAAAAAGGACTATCTCTTTGCAATGAGCTCAAAATACAAACTAAGTATGGCAATGAAAAAGCTCAGCAAAGGAGAGAACTTGGATCTTTCTGTGAAGCCTTTGGCTTTGAAAAAATCCAACCCCCTTCCACTGTGCGAAAACAACAATTCAAACAAATTCACAATTTTCGCCAAAAAAGAACTCCATCTTCTAATACGTTTTATCAAAAGAAAACATTTCCAAAAGAATTTCCAAAAAAGGATTTCCAAAAGATTATTTGCTACAAATGTGGCAAACCTGGTCATAAAGCAAATGATTAACATTTCAAAAATAAGATTAATGAAAATTTTCAAGATGATCCAAATTTAAGAGATAAACTCTTAACTATTTTCCAATTAAATTAGGATGAGCCAGAAGCATCTGATCATTCTGATTCCGATCATGTTATTTATCAGCTCGACTATAATCAGGATTCTGATGAATTTAATTCTGATCATTCTCTCCAGTTTTGTCCTAAAGGACTTTGTGTTATTTCTAAAAAGGACAAATAAAAGGAATTAATTCTTGATATTATTGAAAAAATGCCAGATAACAATCATCAAAAACAGTATCTTGAAAGATTACGAGAAATTGTTTTGAAATCTTCTCCAGTTGAGGAAAAGAAAAAACCAGTTTCTTTTAGTCTTCAAAAAATACTTGATGAATCTCCAGTTCATCAACCATTTGTTTCTCCAGTTAATACTCATGATCTTCAAAATGAAGTAATTCAAATATTATCTCGTATTCAAGATCTTGAGCAAAATGTTTTGAACCTTCAAACAAAAAATTTAGAACTTGAAGCAAAAATTACTTTACACCAAAATTATAATTTTGACATAGGAGAAACTTCAGAACGTTCTCCTATACCAACTGATCCTATCCAAATCTCAGATACTCTAATTGATAATGAAAAATTTCTTCAAATTATTCACCAATTTAATTTTCAAAAATAATTTTGTCCAATTACATTAGTTATTGATGATGACTTTCAAATTAATGACGTTGCATTATTTGATAGTGGTGCTGATCTTAATTGCATTAAGGAAGATCTAATTCCTCCTTAGTATTATGAAATTCTGACTATTGCTAATGGTCAAAAAGTCCATATTAATTACAAACTTTCTAAAGCGTCCATTTTAAATAATGAATATTATTTCCAAATTCCATTTACTCTTGTCAAGAATCTTAATTATAATATTATTCTTGGTACTCCATTTTTCACTCAAATGTATCCATTTTCTGTTAATGAAGTTGGTATTCATGCTGTTATAAATAATAAACCAATTTCTTTCACATTTTCTGCCAAGTTACAACACTCTAATGTTCATAATCTCCAAACTAACTCTATCTATAAACATATTAATATGATTGATGCAGGGATGAACAGAATACAAAATTGTAAGGAGCATACCTCCAGGCAGCAGCAAGAAAAAGGTATAGTAATTCATCCCACAGGAAGTATTCCTGTTTCCATAAACCAATTCTCCAATTTATCAAATCACCCTCCAAATTCCTATACTCAAACACTATCAGAAACAGCCCCTCCGATTACCCATCCATATACTACTGATATTTCATATCACCTAAAACAACATTATACTAATTTATTTTTAACCAATTTTACATCTAACACATTTTCTTCCCATGATGAATTTAACCACAAAATATCCAAATATGTCAAAACTAAACTTCCAGATGGTTTTAATTGGTTCCCTTTTGAAATCACTAAATCAATCAAATATTAACGCAATATCCTTCATGACACAAATTCTTGTTACATTAAGGATAATATTAGCACCACAACAAATTATTCCAAATGCCTAATTTTCCATGTTATCACCAATATTGAATGGAAAAATGTTCATTCTTCTCTTTCAAAATCCAAAACCTTCTCTCCCAATTTTCTTAATCCAAAACTTCCACAGACTTACAATTTTTATGACTATGTACAAGCATGGCATTGTGTATTCTTACTCCAAAGTTATAACCATTCTTGGTTTTTCAGTTTTCATCCTGACTGTCTTCAGAAAAATGTTACATTTTCAATATGGTTCCTTGAATGGTGGGATAACTATGAAGCAATTCCTGACATTTTCCTAGAAGACCTTCAAACCTCTTTCCAATTTTATCATTCCAAAGTGACACTACCAGAAGGCTTCGAATTCTCCAGTATTATTTATTTTTGTCAAATATTTCGGATTTCATGGATCATGTGCTGGAACTATTCTCTTTCCAGACTAATAGAATCCAGACCCTATTTCTTGATTCGTGATTATCGGGTCAAATGGTGGAAATTTTTTGAGATTTATCCGAACATGTTAGACTATGTTTCTCAATATCTCCAACATGGTTCATCTGCCCTCCATGATTATAATGATTGGACTAAGCAGAGTTTCCAGCAATACAAACAAGTCCAACAAGCCCCTCCATCAGATACTCCATCAAACACATTCCATTCTCCATCCTCATCCACCAAATCCAAAAAGAAAAAATAAAACATCCATAAATCAGGATGAACTATTTAACCAGTTGCTCCAATTTATAACCAAACTACAAAAGCCCAATCTTCCAGTTCCAGTTCTTCTGAGGCCTCGAGCCCAGATTTGTATGGTGGACCTTGTGCCTAAGATCCATTGGATTTCTAAATCAACAAGAACGATCCCGCTAAGTGTTTTACACTTAGGCAAAAGTTAGGGACATGATTATTCCAGTTTCCAGATACGGCTTCCAGCAATTTCCAAGCACTTTCCAGCTTAATAACAACGATTTCCAGCAATTTCCAAGCACTTTCCAAGCAATTTCCAATTTCGTCAAAAAGGTGAATAGTGAATAGTGAATAGTGAATAGTGAAAATACGACGATGAATAGTACTATTCATGCACCTTCGTGGAATCTTCACCAACATTGTCCAAAGTTGCAACAGTAGTGGCAGACAAAGTATCCAACTGTTACAACGCACTCACAAAAGCAATGGCACATAAGCATCCAAGTGTCCATGTACTGTGTATTACTTAATGCTGTAAAAGTAGTTCAATTATTGTACTTTTACTGTATTTCTTTTTCGAGTCTATAAATAGGTTTGCTTGTTTTCATTTCAAGGCAGAGCTAATTGAAGAGCCAGAAATGTAAGAGAAAAACTAAGAAAGCTCAAAGCTCTCATCCAAAGTGTAGCCTTTCCAATTGTAGTATTTCCAGAGCATAGCTCAACTCTCATACAAAGTTTGTAATATTTTCAAGTTATCAATAACAATTCCAAGTTAACAGTCATCTTCTTCTCCAGTAAGTTCATAGTTCTTATTCCAAATAGTTATGTTTCCAACTTATGTTTAAAATTACTTTGTCAGTTTAAGTCTGTTTTGTGTATTTCCTATACAAACTAGGTCAGTATTTGATGGAGGGGCTTGTTGGACTTGTTTATATTGCTGGAAACTCTGCTTAGTCCAATCATTATAATCATGGAGGGTAGATGAATCATGTTGGAGATATTGAGAAACACAGTCCAACATGTTCGGGTAAATATTAAAATTTTTCCACCATTTGACCCGATAATCACGAATCAAGAAATAGGGTCTGGATTCTATTAGCCTGGAAAGGGAATAATTCCAGAGCATGATCCATGAAATCCGAAATATTTGACAAAAATAAATAATACTGGAGAATTCGAAGCCTTCTGATAGAGTCACTTTGGAATGATAAAATTGGAAAGAGGTTGAAGGTCTTCTGGAAAAATATCAGGAATTGCTTCATAGCTATCCCACCATTCAAGGAACCATATTGGAAATGTCACATTTTTCTGAAGACAGTCAGGATGAAAACTGAAAAACCAAGAATGGTTATAACTTTGGAGTAAGAATGCACAATGCCATGCTTGTACATAGTCATAAAATTTGTAAGTATGTAGAAGTTTTGGATCAAGAAAATTGGGAGAGAAGGTTTTGGATTTTGAAAGAGAAGAATGAACATTTTTCCATTCAATATTGGTGATAACATGGAAAATTAGGCATTTGGAATAATTTGTTGTGGTGTTAATATTATCCTTAATGTAACAATAATTTGTGTCATGAAGGATATTGCGGTAATATTGGATTGGTTTAGTGATTTCAAAAGGGAACCAATTAAAACCATCTGGAAGTTTAGTTTTGACATATTTGGATATTTTGTGGTTAAATTCATCATGGGAAGAAAATGTGTTGGAGGTAAAATTGGTTAAAAATAAATTAGTATAATGTTGTTTTAGGTGATATGAAATATCGTAGTATCCGGATGGGTAATCGGAGGGCATTTCTGTAGTGTTTGAGTATAGGAATTTGGAGGGTGATTTGATAAATTGGAGAATTGGTTTATGGAAACAGGAATACTTCCCGTGGGATGAATTACTATACCTTTTTCTTTGCTGCCGCCTGGAGATATGCTCCTTAGAATTTTGTATTCTGTTCATCCCTGCATAAATCATATTAATATGTTTATAGATAGAGTTAGTTTGGAGATTATGAACATTAGAGTGTTGTAACTTAGCAGAAAATGTGAAAGAAATTGGTTTATTATCTATAACAGCATGAATACCAACTTCATTGACAGAAAATGGATACATGTGAGTGAGAAATGGAATACCAAGAATAATATTATATTTAAGATTCTTGACAAGAGTAAATGGAGTTTGGAAATAATATTCATTATTTAAAATGGACGCTTTAGAAAGTTTGTAATTAATATGGAGTTTTTGACCATTAGCAATAGTCAGTTGTTCATAATACTGAGGAGGAATTAGATCTTCCTTAATGCAATTAAGATCAGCACCACTATCAAATAATGCAACGTCATTAATTTGAAAGTCATCATCAATAACTAATGTAATTGGACAAAACCATTTTTGAAAATTAAATCGGTGAATAATTTGAAGAAATTTTTCATTATCAATTGGAGTATCTGAGATTTGGATAGGATCAGTTGGTATAGGAGAACGTTCTGAAGTTTCTCCTATGTCAAAATTATAATTTTGGTGTAAAGTAATTTTTGCTTCAAGTTCTAAATTTTTTGTTTGAAGGTTCAAAACATATTGCTCAAGATCTTGAATATGAGATAATATTTGAATTACTTCATTTTGAAGATCATGAGTATTAACTGGAGAAACAAATGGTTGATGAAATGGAGATTCATCAAGTATTTTTTGAAGACTAAAAGAAACTGGTTTTTTCTTTTCCTCAACTGGAGAAGATTTCAAAACAATTTCTCGTAATCTTTCAAGATACTGTTTTTGAAGATTGTTATCTGGAATTTTTTCAATAATATCAAGAATTAATTCTTTTCTTTGTCCTTTTTGGAAATAACACAAAGTCCTTTGGGATAAAACTGGAGAGAATGATCAGAATTAAATTCATCAAAATCCTGATTATAGTCGAGCTGATAAATAACATGATCGGAATCAGAATGATCAGATGCTTCTGGCTCATCCTGATTTAATTGGAAAATTTATCTCTTAAATTTGGATCATCTTGAAAATTTTCATTAATCTTATTTTTGAAATGACAATCATTTGCTTTATGACCAGGTTTGCCACATTTGTAGCAAATAATCTTTTGGAAATCCTTTTTTGGAAATTCTTTTGGAAATGTTTTCTTTTGATAAAACGTATTAGAAGATGGAGTTCTTTTTTGGCGAAAATTGTGAATTTGTTTGAATTGTTGTTTTCGCACTGTGGAAGGGGCTTGGATTTTTTCAAAGCCAAAGGCTTCACAGAAAGATCCAAGTTCTCTCCTTTGCTGAGCTTTTTCATTGCCATACTTAGTTTGTATTTTGAGCTCATTGCAAAGAGATAATCCTTCTTTTTTGATAAAGGCAAACAATTGGCCATATGTTAAATCTTCATAAGCAATTGTTTCTTGATTTGTTGCATCTTTTAATTTTTGAAAAATTCGTTCAGCAAATAAAATTGGAAGTCCTGAAATAAATTTCTCTTTCCAGAATGATTGTTGAGCATCATTTCTGCGAAGAATATTGGATAAAAAGGTATATTTGTACCATCTTTAATCATTTATAAAATTGGACATCGAAGATTGGATAAGATCAAAGTATTGGAATTTAAATAGTCTGTGGAAGAACCAAGAAAATGGAGACTAATAGTTTGGATGAGAAGAATAAACCCATCTTGTTCCTTCTGAGCATTTTCATGAAGATAAATGTTTTGTTGTTGTTCTGATGTAAAAGTATTGTCCCACCAATTTTTTAATTGACCAGAAAATCCATCGACAATGGTAGAAGCAATTTGTGCATTTGTAAAATTATTGGAAGAATACGCGTTAGCAGCAATGCACATTTCGTGTAAAACTTTAGCAATTTCAAATTCTGATCTACCATCTATATTCCAATCATATAGTTGGTCACCAGAATAAACATTTTGAGGACCATAAGTTCCTCGTTCTTCAAATTGGAGATATGGAGGAGTAGGTCTGGAATAATAATTTCGCATGGGATTATGGTTCCAGTTTTTGTTATAAATTCGATTTATTTGAGAGAGAAATTCATTATCTGAAGAAAAGTTTTCAGCAAGTTCCTTTGCCTTCTTATCTTTGTCTAGACATGTGATGTTTTTGTCTAATTTATCAGAGATCTTCTTCAAAAGTGTTTTCTTACTCAGTCCAAAGCCTTTTGACAAATTTGTTGGAACATAGATAAGGGGTCTAGAAATCTCATTTGGAAAAGTAGATGAACAGTTTTCATTAAGAGAAATTCCATTCAACTTTTTGGATAGATCATCAATTTTCTTGGAAGATTCTTTGGAAGATTCAGAGTCATAATTTTTTGGAGTTAAGGAATTATTTTGAGTGAAAATGTGATCAACTTGTTTGGAAATAGTATGTAAGATTGTATTGGAAAAATTATTTTGTTCATAAACCTTATTAATGTCCCCTAAAGTAGGACCTGATTTCCCATCAGCATCTCTTCCTACTTTATATGGAGCAGCTTCACAAGTTCTTCTTTCATCAGAAAGAACTCGTAAACCTGTTAATGGAGGATGAATAGACGAAACTAATTCACCATTTTTTAGTATCCATTTTTGAGCAATATTGGACTTAACACATAAAACAGAAAATGGATAAGGAATTTTTAAACTACTTAAGTAAATTGAACGCCATGTGAAAAATGGAATATTTGTAGATAACTCAATTAATTTGGAATAGTATTTTTCTCGAATAAATTCTGTAGCAGGTTTATCAAAATTGGAGAAAAACCAAAGTCGTTTTTCACGATTTACTGGAGATTCAAAATCATTAGAAAGCAATGGTTTATTAATTTGGAAACCACCTTTTGTAATAACATTCAAACTGGAGAAATTTGGAGGTTTCCTTTCAGACTTAGTTGGTGATGGAAAATCATTTTCATCAACTATTTCTGGAATGGGAGATTTTTGAATAATTTTGTAATTTTGAGAAATATTTGGTAAATCATCTGAATTTGGGAAAGTATTTGATCTTTCAAAAGAACAAGAAGATCTTGCACTTTGAAAGTCATAATTAGAAGAAGAAGATGGAAACTCCTTACCTGAATTAAGAACTCTGCCATCTGGTTCTTCAATTATTTGTTTAACCTTGGATTCTGTCAAAGATTTTAGAATTGGCATTTCCAAACAAATGGATCATCCTTTTGGGTAATTTGTTTCTTCTGGACTAGATTCTTACTGTCACCAAAAACTTTTGAATAATTACTACTAAACTTACCTTTCACCATGTTTACTGATAAACACTACAACAATAGTTATAGCTTGAGGGACCACTGGGACCACCTGAGGGACCACCACACCTGGAACACCTACACCACGTCTTATCAACGGCTTTCAGTGCCGCCAAACCCAGGCGACCAAACAGTTGACCAAACCCAAACAACAACGACTATAGCAAGGTGGTTGTTCAATAACAATGGCTACAAGTAACCTTAGAGCACTTCATCAATGGCTCTGATACCAGGAACGGACCCATGACAGGGGAATGAGAGATTAACCCTAAGTACTGACCTAGTTTGTATAGGAAATACACAAAACAGACTAAAACTGACAAAGTAATTTTAAACATATATATATAAAGGAGGAACTTTTCTGGAGCATAGGGAGCTCTTCAAGATTTCGAGGCCATAGAGCGCACCAAGTAGGATTGCTACGTCATCAAATTTATTTTTATCTTTTAAGAAAATAGAGTTTCACATAGATTTAAATACACATAAGAAGTTCTAGATAAGCTAAAATTAGAGTTTGGTTTTGAATGAAAAACCTAAATTATTATATTATGTAAATTGTGGTATACCTTTTGCTACGTAATTCGGAATATTATAATTTTTGTTCTATTGGATAGTGCTCGAAATATGCTCCGAAATAAGATCCATTTACAATATAGTTCTACAACTGATGACACAGAGAGCGCTACATAGGATTGCCATGTCATTAATTTTATATTTTAAATATTTTAAAAAATAGAGTTCTACACATATTTAAATACATAAAAGGAGTTTTGCATAATGAGAAATTAGAGTTTCGTTTTGAATAAACAACCTAAATTATTGTACTATGTAAATTGAATAGAACTTTTGCTACCTAATTCAAAACATTATAATTTTTTACCATTTGAGAGTGCTTGAAATATGCTTCGAAATAAGATTCATTTACAATATAGTTTTACAATTCATGAATATATTTAAGTAGATGAATGGTAAGGCATTATTTAGTCTTTTTTTAGATAAATATAATAATAGTTATAACTATAATTTGCATAACGGAACCAAATTTTGGAGTTATTTTGAGCTGAATGGTGAAGTTGTGCTGGATTGATATTTGCTGGAATACAGGTGTTGTGATTGAAAAAAAAATTATGGATTGTCACATTTTAGGGGAGGTGCTGCCAAAATTTACGTAGAAATTTATAATTTTCATGTCTGATATTAATTTGAAGGCAAATTCCGTTAATTTGACTGAAAAGAAAAATAATCTGTTTAAAAAAAAAAGTTTTTTTTCTAGTTTTGTTGCAAGTTAATGGGTTTTTATATTGATTGATTCAAAGAATTGCATAGCATCATTGTACAAGTGTTCGGCAAGTGGTAAGAATGGTTATTTATGATTTGAGTTGTGATTGACTTGGTGAACATCTATAACCATTGTGAGACTTTTGAGCCTTTTAATAAACTAAAACATCTATGTTAGTCTCTAGTTTTTCATGAGAGTGTGTGTTAGTTCCTGGTGAAGTATAGACTCTTGAATTTGCATTGGTTTCTTCGAGACTACATTGAAACATGAGCATACATAAAAAGATAAAGGCATTTGTTTTTCTTGAACCATTAGCCTAAGCCACCTACATTATTGTACTCCTTTTTGAAAAAAACCCTCTGAGGCTTAAGCCTATTTCTTTTGTTTAAACCACATTACAAGCTTATAATCCTAAACACATGTCCTAACCAAAGCTTTGAGCTAGTGGAATATAATTTGGTGTTTGGAGTATTATTTGTGAAGGGTATGTATAAAATTATTATTATGGAGGTGGTGTTCTCTATTTTATATCAATGGCTATTACGAGATTGTGAAGAAGAAGAAAAAAACAAATTTCAAGAAGAATGCTGAAAAAATATATGATATGTGATACGAGAAAAATAAAATTATGAAAAAAAAAGTAATAATAAGTCAAATGTTATCATTCAAAGTAAATGGTGCACAAAGAGATATATGGGTTGTAAATTATTGGAATAGGATTATTTAGAAACATTTTATTAGAGTTGGAGTTTATTTGTTGGCTTTTCTTTTATTTGGCCATGGGGTTATTGTTCTTCTACTCCACTAGCTCTTAAGCTTTTGAGCACCAAATCCTAAACATTCCCTACCCTTACCTTAGCCTTACATTACAACCTTATTAAGTCCTTTTGATTTTTGTATGTTTTTATGTCTTACTAAGTAGTGGAGGATTGAACGATATGCAAGTTTAAAGACGATATATTTCATTTCGAGTCGACTTCCTAGGATTTGAGCGATAATTATTATACCATAAACACATGAGTGATTATATTTTTTTTATTTTGCACAACTAAAGTGAGGGTTCATCAAGTTAATTGCTCAATTACTCAAATCTTGAATGTGGTTGTGGTAAGACTCAATGGAAACACTAATACATGAAGTACTATGTTTTTTTTTTTTGAAGAATTGGTTGGTCTTTGGCTCATTGCTTGTGATTTCTAAACAATGTTTTCAAGCTAAAATTGTTTCATAAATCGTATTTTTGATCTTTGTGAAAACTTTCAGTTGAGTTATGGCTACTTATAATAGGATATGCCTGAAAAGTCAGTCAGTTGGGAAGTTAAAAATCTATTATGACAAATAGATGCTAGTATTATATAGTTCTAACTTCTAGTTTGATCGAGGACGACCAAAGTGTGGGGGAATTTGATAAGTGCTTATTTATACATATTTTTATCCTCTAATATACTATATTTAGTGTCCTCCGTAATGTTAATTGAGTCAAATATTATACTTTTATGATATTTTGGTTCTGATCACTTGATAATTATTTTTAGAGTAATAAGTCTAATTGTCTGTTTTAATTATTAAGTGATAACACATTTAAATAGAGTTGGAAAATAAAAACTATATATTATAACCTTTTTATTCCCTCTTAGTAGCTATTCATTAGTATTATAAACTATGATTTGTGGGTTTTAATTATTTTTATAGGTTACCTAGTAATTGGGTTTATATGATTATTTATTAGTTTGACCTATGTCATATTTTATACTATTAATTATGTATATAATATTGACAGGTACATAATTATATTAGAGTCAAATAATTGGATATTTGGGCCAAATCAAATACTAACACTGAAGGGAAAGAATGAAGCAAAAGAAATAATGTATAAAAAGGCAATCATAATCATTGTGTTGGGCCTTGATTAAAAATATACCCACGTGGGTAGTAGAGGAAGAAAAGAAAACCTTGTGTTTTCTAGGACAGCGACATTGCAGCATATAAGAAATAAAGAGGACAAAACCCATGGTTTTGTTGGGCTGAAATACAGAAATACACGCAGTAAGGGATTAAAAACCCTCACAAGACAACAGCACAAAGAGAGCAGCGACGAAACAAGAGGAGGCCGCGGTAGGCAGTACGGAGCGGCGGAGACAATAAGATGAAGCACCAGACTGAAGAAGTCGAACACGGAAGAATACGAGAGATGTAGACCGAAAATTCGTCCCCAATGAGTTTTCTCTACTCTCTTCTATCTATTTTCTTTATTTTCATGTCTAATTTAGAGTAGTTTAAACTAGTAGGAACATGTAATTGAATCTTGTTATGGGTTTATGAGATTATGATTTCTGTTTGTTCAATTAATTAGTTTGATTGGGTATTTAGACAAAATTCATTATCTGAGTTTATAATTTATGAATATTAATTTTAGACTGATCACCTAGGCTTTTATTCATGGTTATTTGCTTGGATTAGCAGTAATATTATTAGGTTGAAGCTTTCTTGTCTGATATTATTGCTGGAATTTTGTGTGATGTTAATTTTAATTTAGTTGCAGCTTTCTGGCTTGATTAAACTTAACTGATTGGTGTTCTTAGAGCGGTCAAGTTTGTTAATTTAATACATGCTTTCATTGTTAAATTGATATATTTGATTAGGACTGAACTTGCGTGCGTTCACGGGGTTTAGTTAGTATGAATGATAAAACAACTAATTTTCTTGCGTTCAAGGGATTATTTGTTAAACAATCTATCTATCAACTAGTTTAATGATTCAATGATTAAACCTTATCTCAAGAGGAAATTACATGTCTCCTATTAGTTAAAACTACTCTAAATTAGACATGAAATAAAGAAAATAGATAGAAGAGAGTAGACAAAACTCATTGGGAACGAATTTTCGGTCTACATCTCTCGTATTCTTCCGTGTTCGACTTCTTCAGTCTGGTGCTTCATCTTATTGTCTCCGCCGCTCCATACTGCCTACTGCGGCCTCCTCTTGTTTCGTCGCTGCTCTCTTTGTGCTGTTGTCTTGTGAGGATTTTTAATCCCTTACTGCGTGTATTTCTGTATTTCAGCCCAACAAAACCATGGGTTTTGTCCTCTTTATTTCTTATATGCTGCAACGTCGCTGTCCAAGAAAACACAAGGTTTTCTTTTCTTCCTCTACTACCCACGTGGGTATATTTTTAATCAAGGCCCAACACAATGATTATGCTTGCCTTTTTATACATTCTTTCTTTTGCTTCATTCTTTCCCTTCAGTGTTAGTATTTGATTTGGCCCAAATATCCAATTATTTGACTCTAATATAATTATGTACCTGTCAATATTATATACATAATTAATAGTATAAAATATGACATAGGTCAAACTAATAAATAATCATATAAACCCAATTACTAGGTAACCTATAAAAATAATTAAAACCCACAAATCATAGTTTATAATACTAATGAATAGCTACTAAGAGGGAATAAAAAGGTTATAATATATAGTTTTTATTTTCCAACTCTATTTAAATGTGTTATCACTTAATAATTAAAACAGACACAAATTAGACTTATTACTCTAAAAATAATTATCAAGTGATCAGAACCAAAATATCATAAAAGTATAATATTTGACTCAATTAACATTACGGAGGACACTAAATATAGTTATATAGTATATTAGAGGATAAAAATATGTATAAATAGGCACTTATCAAGTGTACTATATGTGACTACATCATTTTATCATAGGTCCAATTTACATGATTAAACATATATATAATCTTTCAAAACCCAGCCTTACGAGTCTGGATCCTCTAGATTAATCAAATTCTACAAGGTAGAGTTGTATATGGACCATACATTGGTGGAAGGGGGGAAATAAGGGGTGGATTTTGATGAGAAAAAATAGAGGGGTTTTTGGAAAGATAATATATGAGCCATTAAGTTTTTATTCAATGGTTGATATTACTCAAACTCTACATTGTAGAGTTCTTTTAGAACTTTAGAGGATCCAAACACCAGCCTTACTCAACTGAACCAAAATAATTTAATATTGCAACCAAATTTATTAAGGAATCTTTGTTGTTACAACAAAAATTAAAATCTATATCGATAAAGTTACATATATATTAGAGTTTTGGATGATGAAAAAATTAGAGTCTGATTTTTAAAAACAACATTAGAATATGATAAAGAACTCCACCTAAACATGACATGTCATTCTTTTTAAATTTTAATTTTTCAAAAATAGTGAAGATTACACTCTGATTTTAAATAAACAACCTCAATTATTCAACTATGTAAATTGAACATAACTTTTGCTACATAATTCGTAATATTATAAATTTCTTACCATTGGACACTAGTACAGAATCATCGATTTGCGTCGGACCTGGAACATTTGCGTCAGACAATGGTCCGACGGCACAGGTCTCGACGCAAATCGAGAGACATGATCTGCGTCGGATGAGGAAACGACGCAGATGAAGAGCTATTTGCGTCGGACTTACGCGATGTCCGACGCACATGACCCGTGAACCCCAGCCATTTTCAAGTGATTTGTGTCGCATGAATACTATGTGCGATGCAAATCAGGTATTTTTTGTTTAAAAAAAATGAATTTGCGTCGCATCCGTCACTATGTGCGACGCAAATCATTCCTTTTTTATAAAAAAAAAAAATTCTGCATCCTCCAAACATCAGGATCTAAAACAGAATGAAAAACTTAAATTTACAATATTGCAAAAATGAATCTGCGTTGTGTCCAAACAAAAGTTGTATTGCAAAAAAATCCAAATCATCCGTCTACAAACAAAAAACTAAAAAAAATACATGATTTACAGAAAATTAAAAAGAGAAAATTACTGAAAATCAAAAAAGAAAATTACAGACAATACGGAAATTGCTGAAATCAAAAAACTGATGTCTTCTTCCTGTTTAGCTATCAATTGCTGCTCGTGTCTCATACTAGAGCACAATACGGAAATTGATGAAATGAGAAAAGATAAAAAAAATCAAAATCCTAATTCAAGTTGAGCATTAAACTGATGTAATTCATCGACTATGATAACGACAAAACGAAATTAGTAGAAGACATATTAATCTTACGAAAATCGAGAAAAAATTGAAATCAGAACCCCTAACCATTCGTATTTTGCTTCGCCATGGATGTCAGCGCGTTTCTCGTTGAACGAAGATGGAGCGTGTTGCTTCGCCATGGTGGTGAGGATGAAAGAGATGACAGATCGAGAGAGGTCGAAGGATGAGATGGTCGAAGGAACGAAGATGGAGCCATGGTGCTTCGCCATGAAAATTGCTCGTGAATTTTCGAGTTGCCTGAGATGGGGAGATGAGAGGGTCGAAGGAACGAATGGATCGGAGATGGGGAGGCCTGAGAGAACGAACGAAATGGAGTGAGAAGATGGAGAGAGTGAACGGACGAAATGGAGTGAGAAAGTGAGAGAGTGGGCGGAGATCTAGGGTTTTAGAGAGGCAAATTGTTAATGTGGGCTTTTTATATGTTGGGAGCCTATCTGCGTCGCACTCCAGCCCATGCGAAGCAATATCATTTTTTTTGTTATTTTAAGCCCAATACATCTGCGTCGCATGGACCTCTTCGTCCGACGCAAATCAACCTTTTGCAACGCACCTTCATGACGTGCGACGTAGATAGGGCCTCGATATTTTTGTGAGCAGTTGTTTTGCGTCGCACTTTGGCTCCCATGCGACGCAAATTAGGTTTTTGCGTCGTCTTTGTTGTAGTGCGACGCACTTGGGGGGACGCAAATTGTCCTTTTTCTACTAGTGGGAGAGTGCTCGAAATATGTTTCGATATACAATATAGTTTTACAACTTATGAAAATATATTTATTTTGATGAACAATAACATATTATTTATTCTTTATTTTAAATACATATAAAAATAATTATAAAAATAGCGTAATATATGTGACACTAGCAATTATGTCTTTCAGAATCAAACTTTTAAAAATTGAGAAATATAAAGATAAAAAATACATATCTGTAGTTTTGAGCATACCATGATGGCATTACATGAATAATCAAATGAAAGTTTATCAACGACATTGCAGAGATATTATGCAATTGATTAATTATTTTGTTCCTAGAATATTTGTTGTATACATAATATTTATGTTTTTCTTTTTTCATATATCTATACGTCAGATCTTATTCTTTTCTCAATAAACTTAATTCTACTAAAACTAATTGGGAAATCAAGGTTCGAGTTTCTATACTATTTGAGGTTGCAGATCATAAAAAAGGGGTAAGTTTGATAAGTCTCAATATGGTCATGATTGATGAAGAGATTTTTTTTTCTCTTAAATAATATTTTCGATTATTAATAGAGGTTATTTTTATATTTAATATATTTTATTCATAATACCATCATTATGATCTTCTTTTTGGGTTTCCCATCATCTATAAAAAATACATATCTATAGGTTTGAGCATACCATGATGGCATTACATGAAGAATCAAATGAAAGTTTGTCAACGACATTGCAGAGATATATGCAATTGACTAATTATTTTATTCCTAGAATATTTGTTGTATACATAATTATTTATGTTTTTCTTTTTCATATATCTATATGTCAGATCTTATCCTTTTCTTAATAAACTTAATTCTACTAAAACTAATTGGGAAATCAAGGTTCGAGTTTCTAGACTATTTGAGGTCGTAGATCATAAAAAAGGGGTAAGTTTGATAAGTCTCGATATGGTCATGATTGATGAAGAGATTTTTTTTCTCTTAAATAATATTTTCGATTATTAATAGAGGTTAATTTTATATTTAATTTATTTTATTCATGATACCGTCATTATGATCTTATTTTTGGCTTTCCCATCATCTATTCTATATGCGTTAGCGTTTATGTGCTATATTAAAATTTGAAGTTATGGCTGGCACTCATATTTTTTCTCTATTCTTTCGGTCCTACATCTATTTAATTATTACCATCTACTTTCTTAAAGTATCGTTCGGGTATTTTCCATGTTAAAACCTTGTTAGTTATTGTTAGTCATACCAATTATTGGGATACTATTTAATAATAGACTTAGCTACAATATTCAATTGAACATTAAAAATAAAAAATTTATATATCACAATAGCAAATTTGAATATTAAAGTATAATGACAAATACTTTCTATGTCTTTTTCTACTGCAACACTGAGTTTGGGCATGATTTTTAAGAAAATAAAAGAAATTGGGTAATTTAGCATAGAGGGGTTAACTAGAGTAGGAGATAGGCAAATCCTTAATAAAATAAAAGCAACTTTATGAGGCAATTTGAGTAATTAATGATGGTTTTATTGACATAAAGTAAAGGCAATGTTGTCAACTATAGTTGCGTTTTTTACCAAAAGTGGAATGGTTCCAATAGCTGAAACTACCCAAAGTGGTAATTGTTACAATAGAAAAAGAATGGAGGAAGTATATAAATACAATGGTGTTGAAAAATCTCAATTCACAACAACAAAAAACCAACAATGTTAATAAAAATTTGCAAGAAAATAAAATAAACAATAACCCGTGCAACGCACGGGCTTCAAAACTAGTATGATATATTGATTATTACTTCATCCGTTTCTTTTTAATCTACACACTTTCCTTTTTGGTCTGTTTCTTTTCAATCTACATATTGTTGCCTTTTCTATTTTAGGTAACATGTCACATCTACTTTCTCATCTTTTTCCACCCATGTCATCCACTTTTTAATATTTTAACCCACTTTTACTTTCTCTCTCTCACTTTTTAGTTCCCCTCTCCACCTTTTCAGTTTCTCTCTCATACTTTTGTACTTCCTCCTTGGTTCTCCCCCAAAGTGAAGCGAGTAAATTAAAATGAAACGGAGGGAGTATCTCCCTACAGACTTCGACTAAGTACTTATATCTAGGGGTGTTCATGGGTGGTTAACCGTCCCGAAACAATATTTCGGTTCACTCTTTTTTTGCGAACCGCAACCGTAACCGTTTAGATCGGTTACCGCCTAGCGGTTAACCATTATTTTCTGTACGGTTTTTCGGTTAACCATTAACCGTTATTCAAGTTATAATATTATAATTTACTTAATGTAAATATATATTTTCTAATTTTTTGTGCATATACTTTAATATTATATATACTCTAATAAATGTATTATTAAGTGGATAATAAATCCATTGGAAGACTTTATAACACTAATAATTTACTCCATTTCCTAATTATAGTGTTTATATTAGTACTAAAGTTTCAAAATAATCACATACTTCCTTCAATTGTTCTTACTTAGTACCAAATATTATTAGAATTAAGGTAATTGTTGGAAAAAGTTTCAAAATAATTAAATAGGGGGAAAAAAAAAATTCGGTTTTTCGGTTAACTGTTTACTCAAAAATCATAACTGTATCGTTTAACCGTTACTTTTACCGGTTCGTTAACCGTACCATTAAAACTTTTTTTACCGATACAGTTACCACCCATTTAGATCAGTTTTTCGATTCGGTTTTTCGATTTCGATTTTTTGTGAACACCCCTACTTATATCAACCAAACACGCACTTATATATGTTGCCAACATAGGAAACCCTAATATTCTCCCAACCCCACCACAACCCATCGACCCCATGTGCGATTCACGGACATCTCTGTTTCCTTCTCTCACACTCGTCATGTAAGTGACAGCACCGATCATACAACCCAGTTTCCTCTTTTGTTTTGAATTGCACCGATCATAATTTATAGCGCAATGAAATCTTCGAAGCGTCAGAAATCTCGGAAAACTCGAAAGATCAAAACCAAGGTTAAAATTCAAACTCTTTCTTACTACCTCTGTTTAAACCTAATCATAAATTATTCTCCCCAATTTTGCGAATTACTTACTTCATTAATCTTCTTCTCTTTTTCACTTTTTAGGGTTTAAACGAACTCAACAATTTATCACCAGTGCAACTTTGTATGAACGCCATGAATGACAAAGAAAAGCTTCAGTATGATCATCTTCCCCTGTTTTTTTTGTTCTTATTTTAGGTGCTTTTTTTTTTTTGAAATTTTGCTTTTGAGTTTATTTTTTCTCACGCTTAACTGCGTTTGCCCTTTTTATATGTAGGAAAAAGACGGGAGATTTTGGAAAAATGGTAGGAAATGAATGCATGGAGGATTTACAGCAGACCCAGGTAAACAATAGATTTTTTAAAAACTAAATTCAACTAAACTGAAATTTTTTACTGATTAAATTTATTTTTACTGATTAAGATTTGTTGAATTTTGCTGAAAGTATATGGAGTAGTTTATACTAAGTACTTGGTCTAGTGGTAAGGTTTGTAGCTCACCATCTTGATTCTTGAGGCGTGAGATCAAATCGCGCTAGAGGCACTTTGAGGGTGAATAAATCTAGTAGGGTACTTCTTTTTACCATTAAAAAAAACTAAACTTCATATTGAATATTCTTTTATAAGTTGAAGTCATTCGTTATTTTTTTTTCTTGGTGTGACGTTTGATTGTAGCCATATATTCTTGAAATATTTTTTTTATTCGAGTAAATATAATTAAAGTTTCCTTTGACTTTTGACCTTATCTAGAATAGTTCCATTTTAATCACATTTGTTGCGGTTTTGGGAATCAAAATTCATTAGATTATATGGATAGTTTACTTTCTACATATGTAGGAAATAGGAATGTAGTTGAAGGGGTTTTCTCTATTGGATGAAATGAATATACATATATTATCTGTAGCAGTGTCAAACAATTCGCAGCTCACTCCGGAACGTGGAACCGGTCCAGGAATGGAATTTGGCTTTTACGGCCCGTTTGGTTAGTGGTAATAAATAGTGGTAATGGTAATGAAATTTAGTGTCAATTTATAAAGAAGTTCTCATGTCAATGACCATGGGAATAAAACTTTATCACAAAACATGGGTTTCCCGTTATAAATTTCCATTACCACCCAATACCACCTTCTCAATTGGTAATGGATAATAATGAGATTTTAGGAAGAAAATGGATATCTTGGGATGAAGTAGCATTACCATAGGTAATGACATTGAATTTCTAGTGTAAATTTACACTATAATGCATTACCATTTCCACCATTTATGCCCTCTTACCAAACGGGCCGTTAGGGTATTGCTTTTAAGGAACGGCCTCTTCCCCTGTGAATTGCGAATTATGTTGCAAATTGCCGGGTACAATTCGCAAGGAACTTGGGCGAATTCTGTGACACTGATATGTAGTACACTGTACTTGGTTTAGGGTGTTTATTTTACTGGCTGTCATCCTTCCCTATAATTTTGATGATGTATTCGCTTATCGTTTTAAATACAATGGACAGGGCGAATTCTGTGACACTGCTACCTAGTACACTACTAGGTTTAGGGTGTTTATTTTACTGGCTTTCATCCTTCCCAATGATTTTGATGATGTATTCCCTTATGGTTTTAAATAGAATGGACAGGGCGAATTCTGTGACACTGATATGTAGTACACTGTACTAGGTTTAGGGTATTTATTTTACTGGCTCTCATCCTTCCCTATGATTTTGATGATGTATTCGCTTATCGTTTTAAATACAATGGACAGGGTAAATTCTGTGACACTGATATGTAGTACACCGTACTAGGTTTAGGTTGTTTATGTTACTGGCTCTCATCCTTCCCTATGATTTTGATGATGTATTCGCTTATCGTTTTAAATACAATGGACAGGACGAATTCTGTGACACTGATACCTAGTACACTGTACTAGGTTTAGGGTGTTTATTTTACTGGCTCTCATCTTTCCCTATGATTTTGATGATGAATTCACTTATCATTTTAAATAGAATGGACAATACAAATGTTTGACCACAGCTGAAACTCTGGTTGGTAGGTGGGAATTTGTGATGTCTGTGGGGATAACGGCTTTTCAAACGCTCTAATTTACTGCTCAAAGTGTTCAGATACCGTTGTGCACCAGTAAGTCATATATGCTCTCTTTCTGGTATTTGTTTCAAAGTTTGAAGGAACCAGAAGCTCTTCTAAGTTCTAATTGAGCTCTTATATAGAAAAGGATGACATGTTTTAGAGATGAACCTGCACATTGCAGTATTGCAGAAATAGATGTCTAATTTTGTGGAGTAGTTATCTAACATTTTTGAAGCTTTGTTGTGGGGGGATTCAAATTCAGTTAATCTATTGTCGGTCAAGAGGTGGATCATATAGAAATTGGCTACTGTGATACTTTTGTTATTACTTCTTTTCATTTGTTTTTTTTCCAGATACTGCTTAGGTTTATCGCCAGGAAGTATCGATGATACATATAATTGGTTTTGCGAATATTGTTGTCCATCGATGGAATTTGAACACCTTGATACCTCTGGTGCTACTTTCTTAAGGACTGAAGAAGGTTTTGAGGAGCTTGCAGTATCACTTGAACTGCAAAACGATCAATGTACTTTCTCTTTTCTGTATACATTTTTATCCCCATCATACAATCTTCTATATCAAGATAATTCTCTATATCTAATGATTAGATCATTTTACCTATCTAATTAGGTCTTTTGAATGGGATCATCGATGTCGATGAAGTAGAACCACTTTGCACCTTGCTACCACTTTTGCCCCATGGAAGCTCAGAACACATGGAAACACACAATAAGTGTCAAATTGCTGAAGTAATTTCAAGGATGGCCACCACTATCATGACTCATTCGGCAAATCACATGGAAGAATGTGAGTCATCAGTTTCTTCTTTAATGGAATCTCCAAAAGAGATTATGAGTGGACTAGTTCTGTTGGCAAGTGCATCGGGGAAAATCATTATTTATGGAGGCATGAGTATATGCCCTCACCTAGCAACCTCTACTGTCAACATTACTGGCAGTTGCAATGAGATGAATCCAGATAAACTAGTCGTTGGGGATGAATGTGCTGTCCAAGAAACTGCAGAACTTGGTGATTGCAGTCCTCGAATGGATAAGGATATTGATGCAGGTTATTCTAGTGAGGATGCTGGCTTTTGTAAAGGTGCAGTTGATGCTTGTCAGGAGAAAACAAGTGAGGATACCAATGTTCGGGAAGGTATAGATATGGGTCTTCCAGCTGTTGGGAATGGATCCTTGCATTGGATAAAGCGCAAGAGGACAGAAACTCTAGCAATTTGCGACCTTATACCATCCATAGGGTCTGAATGCAAAAGAGCTAGAAGTAAAAGGTGTAGGATACCTCCTTCCTTAAGTAAGGAGGTTGATGCTTGCAAACATACCATAACAGATGTTTGCGCTATAGGTATACTGCTGCAATGATCTACTTCCATCTATTACAGTGTCATCCTATGGATTATGGAGTTAATTAACGTGGTTTGAGAATTTGAATTTATTCCATCGCTAATTTAGGTAAAGAAAGCGGCGATCAACCTCTCAATGGCCATGAAGTTATTACGGTAGGGAAGATGATTCATGGAACAAGTCAACCTCAAACCTTAAACTCTAGCCCTTTGAGAGATGGATTTCAAGTTGACACCTTTAGTCAAGAATGTGGTCTTTTTGACAATATGGTTGAATGTGGCAGTGATGTCAAAGAAACAACGTTTGAAGTAGATGATAGATTAAATGACCAAGGTTAGTTTTCTCTAATTTATGATAGTTTATATGATGCTATTGCGTTGCTCTGTTAATTGGGATAGCATCATGTGCTAGATTTACTTAATATTCTTCTTGGAACCTACCTTAAGGTCTCATTTTTCTATTAATGAAGTATGAGAATGAGACTACTAACAACTTTGTGCATATGTGATTCCATCAATACAATGGTTACTTCATCATGAGGTTGTGTCTTGTGAGTGTAACTGTGTAAGCGGCTTCCATGCTGCACAGATTCAAGAATCGATTGCGTTGATGAGGAAAAATAAATATATGGAAAGTAGGAAATGGTGAAAATTAATTACAAAAATTAAAGTATATTTACCACTTCCTTAAACTTTGGACGCATTTAGTCTATGTTACTCAGACACGGATTGAGTGTCTACTCGGATACGGGTGTCCGAGTGTCCGACTCGGCTATTTTGTAGGAAAAAGTCAAGTTTTTAGTTTAAAATGAAGTATCCAAGTGAAGTGTCGTGTCGGACACGACACGACACGACACTCCGTTTTTGAGGTAAATGAAGGTGTCGGAGTAACATAGCATTTAGTGATTCGTGAAGGACAAGATTGTTTTTTTTAGTTTGTACGGTTTGACATTTTTCATATATTGTGAGATAGTGTTTGGGGGAGAGCCCACATGTGCTTATGTGGGAGAGCGTTAGCATAACTTTGGTTGGGTGGGGTACACGTGTAACGTGTTTATGTGTAAGAGCGTTGGCATAAAATGGGTCGGGTGTGTATTAATTTCCTTATAATGTAATGATGTTTATCCAAGGACGAAGTATTATTTTCAATTATATTATTTACAATGTTTATATATATGAAGGTTGCGAAGGTGAAATGGGACATTCTAGTCCTTAAACCAGCCACGTCGTTCTAAGCAAGACTATAATGGGGTTTCGCAAATTGACCGGGTGTTTCCTTATGTGACCTCTTTTTATATTAGCCTCTTATATAGAATAGAGGATCAAACACAAATCTAGTGGACTCATTTATTCATGGAACGAACTCCATTAGGATACTTCCTTGGGCTATGTAGGAAGACGTAATCTTACTACACAAAAGCATTAGGACAAAAGGGAGAAAGGAAAGGCTTTACAATGTAAATCAAACTTCTTTATCACTTCAAGAGTGCAATACTACCCTTCCTTTACCTTGTGCTTTCGGCAAGTCACGACTTATACCATTATTTTCCCTTTTTCCACCATTGAGGGAGAAACTCAGGAAACTGGTATGATAAGTGTAAAAAGAATGTTGACCACTTCTGACCTCCCATCGTCAATCTAGGCAATATGACCTAAATTAGTCATGTTGGCGTCTATTATCTCACATGCTCCAGACGGGTGATAGTTCCATATTGCTATTACCTTTTTTGCTCGATTTCGTTTTTTAGTTGCCGAAAAGCATTCATGCTCCCTGGAATAAGGTAAGGGGAGAAGCATATTGGGAGGGGAAGCCTTAATTTTGTAGGGTCTCACAAATTCTTTTCCAAATTCGAAATGTTTTAACGTTTCGGCGTGCGAGTAAGTGACCGCCAAAATATGAGAATCTTTTGTCACAATGTAATGAGCGTTTGGGTTGAATTTAAGGAATTGGTCTACTAAGATTAGCATGCTTTGGTTTCATACTCTTTTAGGCTTTCTTCTAGCCTCCTTTTTATTTTATTTTTGTGATCAGTTAGGTAACCCAACGTCTCCAATGAGCATGGCTTACTAGTCATTGGTGGTTGCATGCTTTTGCAGATCTTATCTGGCTAGAATTTACATACTCATGCATGAGATCTAAAGCGATGAGAGAGAAGCGTTGGTGGGAACTTATTAACCTTTAATACCTAACGTCTCTAGGTCTACTTGGTTTTATGATGTTGAAGTGGTGCATAAAGATTTAAATTTGCACATACAATTGTGCTCCTTCGACTCCTTTGTTTACATTTACCAATTATGGTCATTTCTCAAAGTCATCATTATTGTTCTTTTGTACTACAATTTTGGATTCGAGGACTTTGGTTTGTCTTAGGACCATCTTATGTAGTGAGGTTGGGTGCCACTAATTTGGAGGCAATTGTAAATATGAAGAGATTGGAGTGATAAGCCTAAGAAGCGCATTAAGTGTTTCAGATTTAATGGAGATGTATATATTGTCGTAATTATTCGTTGGGTTTTAGGTCGGAGCATGCAAACTCATGAAGACAATTCTATTTAGGGTAAGGGGTTTTTTCTCCACCTTTTATTGTGGAATTGTACGAACATTGTTGTTGGTTATGTTTTGGATAAGTAAGATGAGAATCATGATACTCCACTTTTCTAACCTGAATAAGGCCAAATGTCGACCACTAAAAAAAAGGTAAGTTATTGCGTACCAAACCATAGCAATCACCCTTTCATAAGTTTATTTTTCATGAGCATTTAATTATACTTAAATGCAATATTAATACATATTATATTAGTTATTTTGGGGAATAAGTTAAAATGTTATGTCTTGGAAAAAAAAGTAAAAGAAAAAAAGACACTTGATTTTATTAGGGCCTTCAATTATCATTATTTTTTTCGAGTTTTCAACACTTTTCCGAACTAAAAACAAAAATACAGAGACTAGAAGGGTCTTGTTATTTACCGCCTGTATTTTTATACGTAATATGTATTATCTTTTTTACCTCAAAAATATAAAAAATTAAGAATTTTTTAAGATGAACTGGACCTATTTTCGTTTCACCGTGGTGGGAAAAAAATTGGTTCGGTTCCATGTGAATAATGAATTTTTTTTCCGAAAGAAACAACTGTAATGATGAGGAAGAAGAAGAAGAGAAAGAAGGGTTGAGGAAGGATAAGGCGGTGCGAGGGAGGAAAACGAAGGGTCTGAGCCATAAATACCAGGATCGTGGTACATGGCCACATTCCCGTTCCAGGGGACGTGTCTTGGTACTTGGTACTTGGTACTTGGTACTTGGTACTTGGTACTTGGTACGTGGTACGTGGTACGTGGTACGTGGTACGTGGTACGTGGTACGTGGTACGTGGTACGTGGTACGTGGTACGTGGTCTAGGAGTCCATCTAGTTTACTCTAGAGGCTGCGTGCCGCGTTCCCGTTCCCATACCACGCACCGGAATGTTCCGTGTTCCATGTTACATTGGTCGGAGCTGGGGTGGTGCGGGGAGATTTTCCTGGAGGAACTGACTGCAGGGGGTGCTGCGAGGGGGGTTTACAGAATGTCACCCAGCTGGTGCAAATATGGTGAATATAAATGATTTCAATGGTCCTATACCAAATTTGTTTGGACTGGTTGATTTGGTGGATTTGAATTTTGAGGGACAATAGCCTCACTAGCCGATTTTGTGGACCTGAATTTGAGAGACAATAGCTTCTATTTGCGGTGTGGGCTGGGATAGCCGTGTTAATGTTTTAGTATCTGTTATGGAATTATTCGGATACCTTTGCAAATTGCCTAATAGTGGAAAGGCAATGATCCATGTGCAAATTGGTTTGGGATAACTTGCTCTAACAAAAAGGAGAAGAAGAGTGGACGAAGTCGAAGGAGGGGTTGTGAGGGGGGTTGTGGGGGGTTGCTGGGTGGTGGTGGTGCCTAACGTGTGTTACAAAAAAGGAAGAAGTGGCTTAAGTGATGTTTTCTCATTCTCTCTCTTGGATTTTATCTTTTTCCATCTTTCTCATGTCTTCGTTTCCTTTGTCACCTTCGTTTGATTCTCTTTAATTTATCACCCAAAAGCTTATGCCTTTTGATTTACCCTTTCGCCACCTTTATATGTTTGAGAACTACTTTATGATAACAATCCTCCTTTTGCTTTTGTTGAAAATTAATGATTGAGAAAGCCACGTAGCCTATACCCTTTTTTGGTTTTTGTAAGTGGCTCTCTTTTCCAAGTAATTTTCTTTTACCGCTCGTATCATCTTTACATGTGGTTGCGCCTTGCCTACCAGATTCATGTGCTTGTGCCTTGTTTCACGAACTCTTTGTGCCCTCTTGTGTGCCATCTACAATTAAGCTCTCATCTTGTGGAAAGTGGTTTAAGCTACTTATGGGATGAGGTCAAATATTCTACACGAGATGCGAATGAGTTATCACATAATGGATTAGTACTTTCAAAGTCGCATGTGTTATGGATCACTCTTAGCAAGACCACATCATATATCTTTAGTCTCTTCAGGATAAAATGCCAATTCTTATTTTGTTTGAAGCCATTTCTTTTATAAACTAAGTTAATAAGTAGTAAGTATGCGTGGTTTTCCTATTTTAGGTTTATATGTAGCTATGGCCACTAACACTTTTTGTTTACCGTGTTAACTTGGTGATTGAATTAGTTAGGAGTTTGATGTGTTGCCCTTTCGTTTGAAGTTATATGTCGGGTTTTCTTAAATTTTGTGATCTTAAGGGTTTGTAGCGTATTTATGTGATTTTACTAGTACACCATATGGTGGTGTGATTGGAAGGATCAAAGCTATATCCTAGTTTGTGTTGCTAATCGGATTAGCAAGATTTGATATAGCATATGAATGATTTGAAAACCTCACACATTTATGATGGCGTTGGAAGAGACAAAGAATCAATGTGAACTTACTAATTCTCTTTAGGTGCAGTATGAGAGTATAGTTGTTATAGTGGCACGTACGTTGATGTTGGTGAAGATTGGGATGTTATATCTAATAATCAATCATAGTTCTTATCATGTTTGGTTTGGTTCTTTCTTCTGGTCATAGTTCCTTTATCTTTCCTCGTGTTCTTAGTAATTGCACCGAGGTACTCTTAGCATCTTTATGCTTAGCTCATAAACTTTAACATTTTGCAGAAATGACAAAAATACACACATCAATATTAGGACTAGATTCACAAAGACTTCCCTTGAGCAATGTATCTCTAACTCGAGATCTTGCGATGATGGCTTGTGGTCAACAAAGTGAAAAAGGTTTCCCTTTGAGTCGAGGAAAAGGGCAAAATGAAGCCATGAAATCTACAAATATAGCTTTTTCACTGAGGCTTAAGCAAGCTCCTACATATATCGACCATATTCATGGAGGTGAAACTCGTATGGTGATACCCCTTTCTTGTAAGGATTGTCAAAAGGGTTTTGAAAATATCACGGGTGTAGATGAGGTACGAGATGACAACACTCCTCCTTTTGAAGAGAGGTCTAATTCGATGCATCGTGGCGTGTCTTTTTCAAAGTCAACCATGCAAACACAACATCAATTATGTTCGAGTAACCTTAGCTCTCTAATGTTAGAATCTCCTTCCTCTATGCAAATTCTTTGTGAGGAGCTCATGGAGTCTAATGTGGTCAAAGAGAAGCCGCTGGATGAGTTGGACGAGGTTGATAATAATGTAAAGAAGCTAAGAGAAAGTATAACCTATCCCGATGCTTGGAAGGAATATGATATTGAGCTCGAAAAGCTAAAAGCTAAAATTGAAGGTGAAAAGAAGAAAATGGATGAGGTTATCAAGAAGAATCGTCTTAGAATGTGGAAGGTTGTTTACGAGCTTGAGACTACTAAAAGAGAGCTCCAAGAAAAGATGGTTGAACTTGCCAAGAAAACCGTTGAAGTTGAGTTGGCGAAGGATCTTGTGCTGAAGGGAGGTCAAGGTTTGACTCAGAAGAAGGAAGCATACAATCTTTGGTTGGGAGGGTACTCTACTGCGGAGAGTGTGATTTTTGAGCTTCACCCAGACTTGAATCGGGACAATTTAAAAGCCGTTCGTAACTTAATGCTCCTTCGCTATTGTTAAAACTTTTGCATTAATGTTCGTATGCTAAGAGACAGATGTCAACACTTTTTGAGGTGTTTACAAGGTTATGTTTCATATAAAGCTAAGTATAAATGAACATTGTAAGCATTTTGCTCATCATGGAAACTTTATGTTTCACAGCTATCAATGTGTTTTTCCTAAGCTTTAATATATTTGATGTGTTTCTCGTGCTCTTGTTTCTTTACTCAAACGCGTTATTAGTTTTGTTTTTTCCTAACATGAGTAACATGTTGGTTTTTCTTTAGTGCATCTACGAAATGTCCCCGTATATTTGTTCAATTTGGACAATAGTGCACTTTTGAGTTGATATGATACCATAATGCTTACATCTTTCTCCCTACATAATTTGTAACTTTGACTTTGACTTTGACTCTCCCTTTAAGGATTGTTTTGTTGAGGTTATAT
Organism: Beta lomatogona; assembly: GCA_947646795.1. Classification (NCBI taxonomy): domain Eukaryota; kingdom Viridiplantae; phylum Streptophyta; class Magnoliopsida; order Caryophyllales; family Amaranthaceae; genus Beta; species Beta lomatogona. Next base: position 606,437 of record CANSNZ010001100.1, on the reverse strand, counting down.
AGAAGACAATCTTCTATTAGTTTTATTTCACCTCATAAAACAAGTTTCAGAAAAACTTTATGTATGTTTAAGAGAATTGAATTAAATTTTAGATGATTTTTGCTACCAAGTTCATAAAAATATAGTAATAAGTTCATATATGCTAAGAAGAATAGAAGATAATGGCTAATCTTTTTTGGTTATATAATTTTTTTGATAAGGTGGTAGGGTTTGATTTTCGTGTACTCCTAAGTTAATGTGAAAGAATGAAACCTAATTTCATTATACGTTTTCAAACTCGATTTATAGTGGAATTCATACAAGTCACGGTGTGTGTCGTTTAACTCAAGTAAGTTATACATATCTAAACATAATTGAACATGGAGATTTAAGAATTGTGGTTGGCTCAAGTGGTGAGCTTTCCCATTTTTCCAAGTGAAGTTTAAGGTTCAATTCTTATCCAAAGCATTTGCTTGGGATTAAGGGGCGGTTGGTAGAGGTGGTAAAATCAACACAATCCGCCAATCATGCCCGAACTCGACCTGAAATTAGCGGGTCTGAGTCAAAGTTTTCAACACGTTTAAGTAAGCGGGTTGACCCGGCACGATCCTTTTATTAAACGGGTTGCGTTATGGTTGAACATTTTAACCTCAATCAGACACGACAACCCGTTTAACTACTATTCTACCATGAATATTATTCGTTGGGCTTAAAATAGTTTTTGTCATAAATATATGAGATTTATCCTTTGGCTGTTCGATTTGGTTTATTTAGGTAAGATATAGGTATATAAGACATGAGTTATTTATATATGCGCTTGATAAACGGGTCGGGTAAGTCGTTTAATAAATGAATCGGGTTAGGGTTGAGTGTTATTGACCCGTTTAATACACGTCTAGGGTTTAGGGTGTTCAACCCGTTTACCAATGGACCCGACACTAATTTGACACGACACGACCTGTTTACGAGTTCTAGCGCTTGGGGGTGTATGGTTGTAATGGGCCTTTGGGGGGTTATGTGTATGGGGCTTGCACATAGGATTTCTTCTTACCTATTAAAAAAAGAAATTATACATGACTTTCATTGTTACATCTTACATATAGCCTAGGCATTTTGAATTTTTTGCTTGTTACCCTAATCACAATCATCAAAATATTGGGTTGGACTCTACATAATGAGGTTTACTTGGATCTCCTTGAACGAATTTGTAATGGACGTGAAATCTCCGTTGTATGATCTTTTTTTTTTCGTACTCCAAAATCATAATTCCAAAAAGAACTCAACCAAAATGGTAACTCAAAAATTCAAAATTGTACTCCCAAAATGCTAACTCCGAAATTCCATATCTTGCTTCCAGGGGCGGAGCCAGGATTTCGGGCGAAGGGTAGCGTAGTTTTGCTTTGTATCGAGTACAAAAAAATGCTCCATAAATACTAAATTTAAATATTACATAATTCAAATACAACATCAACAACAAAAATTACAATTATGCAATGAACACTTAAATTTGGAACTGATTTACAATTAACCGATCAAGATTTACAAATTGTTCCCAAATTTTGTTGCCTTAATTGAGTCGAAGGAAGATCTGGATTAGAATTAATATTAAATTTCATTATGTACCTCATGAAAAGAGGCTGAGGCATCCCTCTTTATTTTCTTTTCATAATTGTGAAATACAAAGGTTCACTTAAACGTAAATGAAACGAACTTGTAAACTTCTACTCTCCTCGTCTTAGATTAGTTCGAACACTTTCCATTTTCATCTACTCCACATCAGCTTGTACACTTCTATTGTTTCAATACTTGCCTCGTACCTCTTTGGCCCACGACACAATCTATCTTTTGATACTCCTCTCTTTCGTTTCACTAAATAAAAGGATGATGTATTGTTCATTTGTTCTAGTGCTAGCTTGCTCCCTTAATTTTTTGATTTCATCTCATGTACTTGTTTTTCTTTTGAAGAGAGAGTATAGGGATCAATTCTTCTGTCAGGCCTATAGAATAGATCATCTATGATGATACAATCTATCATAGGGATGATGTGTCCTATTCATGTAAGTTAGTATCATATACTCCCTTTGCCCAAAATGGTTTCGACACTTCTCTTTTTAAGTTATTCCAATTTGGTTGTGCTCTTTTAATTTAGGTATGAGAGCATCTACTTCTGTTTTTTATCTTCAATGTGGAATTACCAACTTTTATCTCGTATTAGATCTCCTTTCTTTTTCACCCTCGAATACAAGATTACACACATTTTCCTTGTGTATACACTTTTTCTTTGTGTATTCTCAATAAAATACTATCCACTAATTTCAAACGCATCTTATTTTCCATTCAACTTTTAAATAGTCCATCACTTAACACTCCTTTTGTAGGGTTCAGAGTGCGCGGAAGCAATAAATTCAACCAAAGATTAAGAGAAATTAATAAAGATGATAAAATTATACTAGCGAAAGATGCAATATTAATTCCACAAATATGAAATGGGAATGTTAATAAATAAGGTGAGAATAATATACAATGTTTGTTGTTGTAAATTAAATTCTAAACAAACACTAAGCTATTTATAATAGCATAACAATGATAAAAATAGCATAGTTAATTATAGGAATGGTTAAGCACACATTCCTCACGCAAAAGTAGATAATTCACATAATGTGAATTGTGATAAATAGTAAACTACTTTACTATGTTTAGTAAATGGTGAGACATTATTTTCCCACAAATTTCCACCTTGGCTCGCCATTTCACCGGGTGATTCCAGCTAAGTTAAGGCAATGATCAAACTTAGCTGTGGGAAGTGGTTTGGTAAGCATATCAGCAGGATTATCGCTTGTATGAATCTTTTCGACAACTAATTCTCCTGTGGCAACAATATCTTTTATAAAATGGTGCTTGATATCAATATGCTTGGTCTTTGAATGATGTTTACTAGTCTTGGTCAAGTGGACAGCTTCCCAATGTTGTTTGCCCGGATTGTGCATGAACCGACTAACAACACTTACTGCATAAGCCAAATTTGGTCGAGTACACACCATGGCGTACATTAAACTTCCAACTGCATTAGAATAAGGAACATGAATCATGCGCCTTTTGTCTTCGTCTGTTTGTGGACATTGTTCAGAGGACAATTTGAAATGAGCAAAGAATAGGAGTATTAACAGTTTACTCGTCTTTCAAGTTGAACTTGTCAAGCATCTTCACGATATAATTTTTCTGTGATAAAAAGAGTTTTCCAGCTTGACGATCCCTGCTTATCTCCATTCCAAGAATTTTCTTGGCAGGACCTAAGTCCTTCATATCAAATTCACTACTCAATTGAGTCTTTAACTTGCTGACTAAAGATTTATCTTGGGCAGCAATCAACATATCATCAACATAGAGTAATAAATATATAAAAGACCCATTTGACGTCTTCTGAAAATAAACACAGTTATCATAACTACTTCTTGAGTAGCCTTGTCCCATCATAAAGGAATCAAACCTTTTGTGCCATTGCCGCGGAGACTGTTTCAAACCATAAATAGATTTTTTCAAACGACATACATAATTCTCTTTGTCAGGAACTATGAATCCCTCATGCTGATGGATATAAATTTCTTCTTCAATATTACCATGAAGAAAAGCAGTTTTAACATCTAACTTCTCCAACTCCAAATCATGCAAAGCGACTAAAGCAAGTAATACACGAATCGAGGTATGACGAACAACGGGAGAAAATACTTCATTGAAGTCAATACCTTCTTGTTGGTCAAAACCTCTAACAACATATCTTGCTTCGTACCTTGCATTCTCAACGCCGGGAATGCCTTCTTTTCTCTTAAAGAGCCATCTGCAACTAATAGCTCGTTTACCTTCGGGTAACTTAACCAGATCCCAAGTTTCATTTTTATGAAGACTTTCAACTTCTTCTTGCATCGCTGCAATCCAATTTGCTGAATCTGCACGAGATATAGCCTCATAATAATTTTTAGGCTCATTGGAGTCATCAATTTCTTGTGCAGCAACCAAAGCATAAGCAATATTAGAACTTTGACCAATGTATCTTTGATTTTGTCTTCTTGGTCTTTGATCAGGCAGATTTTGAGCCATAGACCATGGATCTGGTAAACCTCGTCTTTGTGGTAGACGTTGTGGACTCATATTTTCAGTCGTAACAATATTATCCTCGCAATCAGGTTGAGCTAAGAAAGTAGGGACATCTTCCTCTGATTTTGAGGATGGGACCTCAAACTCACCTTATCTCCGATATTTTCAGAATCTGTAATGGTAGGAGAAACACAATTTTCTTCTCCAGAAGATAACATTTCATTTTCATTAAATGTTATGTTCGTACTATAAAAGGTTTTACGAGACTCACGGTCATATAAACGATAACCTTTAACCCCTGAGCCATAACCTAAGAATATGCAATTTTTAGCACGAGGTTCCAATTTCCCCTCGTTAACGTGCGAATAAGCAGGACAATCAAATATTCTAAGATTAGAATAATCAACATGATTACCTGACCAAACTTCTTCTGGAATATTACCATCAAGTGATCTATTTGGGGAGCGGTTTATCAAATAGCTTGCAGTGTTTGCCGCTTCAGCCTAAAATCCCTTTTTGAAGCTAGAATGAGAGAGCATGCAACGAACTCTCTCCAAAATAGTTCTGTTCATTCGTTCTGTAACTCCATTTTGTTGTGGAGTACCTGGAATGGTATGATGTCTTGCAATACCTTCTTTCTTGCAGAACCTATTAAACTCATTTAAACAGAATTCAAGACCATTGTCTGTTCTCAGCCTTTTAATTTTCTTACCAGTTTGATTTTCAATTAAGGTTTTCCAATCCTTGAAAGTTGAAAATACCTCACTTTTATACTTAAGAAAATAGACTAAAAGTTTTCTTGAGAAATCATCAATAATGGTCAACATATAATGACGTCCTCCTGTGGAAGGAACTCGTGAAGGACCCCAATGGTCCGAATGAATATAATCTAATATACCTTTAGTTCGGTGAACGCCTTTTGAAAAGCTAACTCTTTCTCGCTCGCCAAAAATACAATGCTCGCAGGAAACCAACCTTACATAGACAATGATTGCCAAGGAATCCTCTTTTGTTAAGGACATGCATTCCTTTTTCAACCAACTTTATATTATCATTGTTGCAAAACAACATTTCTTTAAAAGCACTCACTTACAAACCCACCCAAGTGATTAAGGTCCTAAAAAATAAGATTTCTTTTAAATCGGGAACGTGTCTAACACCAAAGTCTTAACGCCATCATTTGTCCTAATTTGACGACCCTTATGTAAACAAAAAAACAAGACCACCATCAACGGTTCATAGTGGTAAACTCTATTTGGTGACATGTGAAATGTACAACCAGAATCAAGAATCCATTCATTTCTAAATCTTTGTTCGGAGTCGGCCGCTAATAATATATCCCCATCTGACCCGGACTCAACAACACTAGCTTTAGCGTGAGTTTCGGGTTGTTTACCCTTTTGTCCTTTTTCTTGCTTATTTTTCAATTTATAGCAATCGATATTTCGTGTCCCTTTTTCTTGCAATAACGGCAAAATTTAGATTTGGTATCTCTAGATTTTGATTTAAACCTCGTTTTACTTGCCTTTTTCAAAACTTCTTCCTCTAACAACCAAGCCTTCACCCGAATGTTCCGTATTTATATCAGTATCAAATTTTTCTTTTGATAATAGGTGAGACTTGACATCTTTAAAGAATAATGTAACATAATTTCCGTATAACATTATTTATTTAAAGTGTCGATATGAGAGTGGTAATGAAATAATAAGTAAAACGGCTTTATCCTCATCATCAATTTTGACATCCAAGTTCTCCAAATCAACAATAATAGAATTAAACTCATCAAGGTGAGTTTGAATAGGAGTACCTTCTGCCATTTTGAGTGTAAAAAGTCTTTCCTTGAGGCGAAGTTTGTTTGCAAGGCTTTGGGTTATGTAAAGAGATTCTAATTTAGCCCAAATATCTACAGCGGACTTTTCACTCATGACCTCATGTAACACCTCACGAGACAAACATAACTGAATTACAGACAACGCTTTTTCATCCATATCATCCTATTGTTCATCTCTCAAAGTGGATGACTTTTTGGACTTTCCATCTAAAGCCTTCTTTAAACCATTCTGGGTAAGAATGGCTTGCATTTGAATTCGCCATATGGCAAAACTAATTTTACCATCAAACTTCTCAATATCAAATTTTGTAGACATGATAAAAAATCCCACTTGAATATATAAAGCTCTGGTGCCAATTTGTAGGGTTCAGAGTGCGCGGAAGCAATAAATTCAACCAAAGATTAAGAGAAATTAGTAAAGATGATAAAATTATACTAGCGAAAGATGCAATATTAATTCCACAAATATGAAATGGGAATGTTAATAAATAAGGTGAGAATAATATACAATGTTTGTTGTTGTTGTAAATTAAAT